>OY723395.1:20179339-20216839 GCA_963210295.1 Ophion ellenae
ACAACTACGATATTTATATAGATAACAACCCTTTTTTATTTTTATTTTGCGGACCAACCATTGTCAATTTATCGATCCGGCCATTGGACTACAGTGTTCATACAGAGACTCCATTATACCTTAATAACGTTCTTAATTTTTTATTTTTTCAAGTGATAATTTACACGAAATAAATTCAATGTATATTTAATGACATACGTTTTTTTCCAAATCTCAAATAAATAATCTAGTAGACAAAAATCTCGGAAAAAACGTCTGTTTTCTCGTTTAAGGCTCTCCTTTAAGGCCTCTTTACAATTTTCGAACAATCGATTTTTTTTGTTACATTTTTCGAAAGTATACATGCGCAAAAGTACCATACTAAAATTTTATGGAGATCGTAGGAGTCTAACTGTATTCTTCTGTGACCTTTACTTTACTACCTGAGCACGTTCATCTGCTCGTTAAAAACTTTAAACGCGTTTTTCTCGAAACAACGTTTTTCGGGGGTTTGTCGATAAAATCTTCGAAACTACTGAACCGATCCTTATCAAATTTTAACCACATATTCTTTACAACTACAGCTATAGCGCACATCAAGGATTTTTTTAAATTTTGATGTTTACTTTTTTGCCAAAATCGGTGAAAAAAAACTTTTTCGTTTTTTCGAAAAACGTCCGCCATTTTGTTAATTTTGCATGTATAAAAAAACGTGCGATGTGCGCTATAGCCAAACATACTGAATCTAAAACCGTTTGATTTTTTTGTTTCGGATGATCCATTTCCGCGATTTCGTCAACAGTGCAGACCCATAATTTTTTAGGACATTTTTTTAACTACCATTTTCGTCTATAAATAGTGACTTGAATAAATATATTTTTTTATTCATTTATTATTATTATTATTGTTATATAAGGAATCGTGACAGGCAGCAACTCCAAGACGCCTTTGTAAATCTCGATCAACATGTAATTTTCGTACCATAATCTCTGCCGAGTAATTGGTCTTTGCAACCGGCATTTATTTAATGCACCCGTGCAGCATTTCACCAATTATGTTCTGCCGAAGTTAAGGGGGAGGCCCAAATATACAGGCCCAATATACAGTCGGGAGGCCCAAAAACATCGATTTTTCAAGAATTTTTCTTGAGAAGACCTTTAAATCTATTAACGTAAAACTTTGTACACATGTTATGGTAACTTTTAACTGTATTTTAATATTTTTTATTTGTAAGAATAATTATTTTGAACGCTGCTATAACTGATCTCTCGGAGCACCTCTGAAAGAAGGCGACTTGCGGTGAGCATCTAAAATGAAAAAAAAAAACCAAAAATATTTCGTTAATATAATGGATTATCTTGTAATTGATCGAAGGAATAAGCAAAATAATAATGTTTCACAAAATGGTGGCTTCTAAAAAAATCGATTGTTGACAAAAATTCAGGCCTCAAATTGTATAGAAAATGGAAAATATTTATCGGTGAGAAAAACTTTTGATTAATTACTGAAAAATATACTTGAAAAGATTGTGTTAAACTTTGGGACTAATCGGTCAGCCGTTTCCGAAAAATCTTGCTCACCAACTTTAAAAACACAGTTTTGACAAAAACGCGTTTAAAGTTTGAAAAGCACTTTCGAACGATTTGACACGTAATTACAAATGTGCGTGTAACTTCGAGAATATTCGCCGGATTGCCAAGACATTTTCTGTGTGTGTACGTAAATATATGTACATGACGAAAAAAAAATAATAAAAAAATCGATTTTTCGAAAATTTTCACTGTATACAACCCCTTAAGAGCTCGAGGATAGTCGACGGGCGCCGTCATTGTCGTCTCGTGGAATCGCTTTCTTCTCTCGCAAAAATGTGCACACACACACACACATATATATATACATACATACATACACACATATATACATATACATACATACATACATACATACATACATACATATATATATATATATATATATATATATATATATATATATATATATATATATATATATATATATATATATATATATATATATATATACACAGTAGAACCTCGATATAACGAAGATTTGTCCATTCCCGTCCGCTAGACACTCGAAACCTTGATACAACATAATAATATACATTATGTTCTAATTGCTAATTGCTTGCAAACTTGCTCTAATTTAAACCTTTCTTTCTTCAAACAATATATTTATATTTATAGTCCGAAAATATTTTTTTAAAGAACATTTTAAGGTACATGTTTTCAATATGACGAAACTTCAATATAACGAAAACTCGACATAGCGAACTTCCCCAGAGATTCGTTATATCGAAGTTCGACTGTACTTAAGCACAAACCCGAATATACACATCAAACATGGTGTTGAAGTTTACACCGTTGGAATGCACCGGAAATCCGTATTCATTTTTTCATTACTTGATTTTCATTACTATCTGAATTTCTCTTTTGCAATTTTAGATTATGGATCCTTTATGGGGATCTCCGAAAATATTTCAATGATGTTTGTAGCCTGAATGTGCAGAAACGGAATAATTAGGCAACAGAAAAAAAGAATTTGTTGCATTCCAACGATGCAAACTTCAATGCCATACATCCATGCAGCGCAGAATGCACTTTATCGCGAGGGAAAATACCTTCAGGTACAATTAGACACGTTGGCCTTTTTTCGCAGCCGTATATAATACATTTATGGAGCAGCAAATCTAATCAAATAAAGATAAAAAAATAATACGTTGTAAGCGGAAGTGAAGATTGTGCAACAATAATTAAACGTATATCCCGACTTTTCTCATGCCGCAATTTATCATGTCAAGTGTGATGATGGAGGAACGATGAGTTTTTCTTCTTTCCGTATCCTCAAATGAACTTTCTCCCGGTGCAATTAGAATACACTCGGTGGCCATTAGAACATTAATTGATCGTTCATTTTTTATCGTCATCGTAAGCGCATTTTAGCGGGGTCCTAAAAATGCCTCTTTGCTGCTGGGGTTAATAGCACAGACGAGAATCGTTCGGTCATATTCCTACATCACACTTTCACGTTGTAAATGGAATTTGTACAATGAATATAAAAGGCGATATAAAAGATAGTCGAATGATGATTCGAAGAATTATTGCGTAGTTTGTTGGTATAATTGTTGCTTAAATAGACCGTGGCGCGGAGAGGAGGAGGTATTAAGGGGCTTTTACCAAGAGACCCGAAAAATGGCCAATTAAAAAAAAAACTTGACAAATAATGGATTTTTTTTCTGCCAAACGGTTGGTAAAAAAACGCATTTTTTTAAAACACAAAGGGACATATATTGAGAGCTTTTAAAAGAAATCACCAAAAATATAGAAAAACAACAAAAACATGGCCGCCGGCAGATGATGAAATTTTTTTCGCGACGTTTCGCGGTGGACACTCTCCAGCTTAAGCGGCCCATCAGAAATCGAAAAACCAAACGGGTTATTCAAGTTAACAATAAATACGAGTCGTTGACGATCGTCGATTTTTTTAATTATTTTTTTTAACAACTTGGCGACGAATTGAAACTCGATCATACAAAATCTATGAAAAAAGTCACCGTTCTTACGTAACTATTAAAAAATGGAGAACGATTTAAAAAAGTAAGATCGTCAACGACCTTTAAGGAATATCTGTTTGAATTTTTTTCTCAATTTTTTTTATTACTGGCTTAAATGAGGTAAAAACATCTCAAGAATAACATTCATTAATGTTTCTTGACGAACATTTTTTTTAAACACTTGCGAACGCTGAATTTCGAAGCACCTCTGATAGCTCCGAAATGATAAATTCGGCTTCTCATTGCGAGCCACTGTTTGTGCATTTGCTACTTGTAAATAGTTCTCTGTTTATTTTTGTTGGTGTTATGGTTTAAAAAATAAGTGATAAAGTGTATATTAACAAAGAAGGAAGTAAAACTAATTATGTGACGCGTAGAAGAAGCAAAATTCAAGCAAATTTGGATCGAGTTTTTTTCGAAATCTTGTTTTTGAAACTGGCAGGCAGTAGAGCTCAAATAATTTCTATCAGATTGACTTGAAATTTTAACTGCACCTTCTCAGATAGATTGTCCACCGAAGTACATACGGTTTTTATAGTTACATTACAATTACGGTTTTTATAAACAAACTACGATCGATTTTTTCGGTGACAATTCCATTTTTTGTTCAACGTAATGCCACATTCGCAAAAATCAATATTTTTTTATATCGCTGTGTACTTCTGTGACAAAATTCATGTTAATGATTTTTTTAAAATCATTTTCTTCCAGAAGTTCATCCCTTCCACTGCGTGCCGATTTGTACCTTGATAAAAATAGTCTCGGCACGAAGTGCTGTACGCCGCCATTTTGGTTTAAAAATAAATAAAAAAGGGTCAACCTCAATATATAATGAAGAAACGGTTAAACGGATTAATTAGCTTCATAGTTACGTAAAAAAAATCCAGACGATTTCCTTTTTTACACTTCAAACAGATATTACCCCTTAAATATTTCTCATCGCATCTCCTGTATATTTGGAAACAATCCATCAAGTTGTTCTCGGGATATCATGTCTACCGAGTTAGAAAGCAGTGTTTTGAGAAAAAAAAAACGCGTTAAAAGATTGAAGTATGGTGCTGCTACCGCTCGCCTTGCCGACTTTTGGAAGCTGTAGCTCATTCAATTTTTGGGATATTTCAGAGAATGCAGCCAATGCAGTAGGTGATACTATCGAATGAGAATATTTTTGGAAAAAGCAATTTCTTGACCCGTCTAGATAGACGTAGCCTACACTGAGAAAAAAGAATCGTTGAATGTTCAAAATGCATTTTGTTGTCTCGAAATTTTGTTGTTTTAACAGTTGCTCAGACATGCTAAATAAGCAGATAGTTTAAATGTATTTTTGGTTACTGCCCAACTATACTGTTTTGTTATGCCAATCAAAAATCAAGTTGAACATATTCAAAGATACAATTTTGTTAAACCAACTGAATTTTGGATGGATGAACGAATTTTTTTTTCAGTGTAAGGTGGCACAATTTTGAGCTCTATTTTTTTGCATATTTTCTCAACATCCAATTAACTTTTTTAAAGAAAAAAAAATTGTCGCGGAAGCTGTGAGCGGTCCAAAAATATTTAGAGGTCGCTCAAGCCTCCCAAAAATTCAAATTTTCATTAAGAAAACGATTTTTTTTCTCGTCAACCCCTCACCCATGAATTTAACGCTTTATAATTTTTAAGTTAACCTCGCGAAAGCTCTAACCGGCCAATGAATATTTAGTGGTCGCTCACGGTTTTCGAAATTCAGAATTTCCGCCAAAAAATAAATGTCGCATCCACTATAATTCCTTGTAGCATAAAAACAAAATAAACAGCGAAGTGTTACATTTTCTAAATAATTTATTATAATAATTTGTAACAAACACCAATTACACGATATGTGTTATTATGTATTATTGTATCATGGCGTCGTTCGTCTCAGAGTACAGCTACGATTGGTCCGCAGTTTCACTAACGAGACCAAGTGTGGGACGCATTACGATGCGCGGAAAACAGCTGCCATTTCAGTTTTACGAATAATACGACCTATAATTTGTTTTGAAAATTTTACAAAGCGTCACATTTGTGAGGGAGAAGCATAAAAAAAATTGGCGAAAATTGGAAATTTCGAAGCTTTTGAGCGACCACTAAATATTCACTGGCCAGCTAGAGTTTTCGCGAGGTTAATTGAAAAATTAGAAAACGTAAAATTCATGAGTGAGAAATGGACGAAAAAAAAATCGATTTTTCAATGAAAATTCGATTTTTTGCGAGGCTTAAGCGACCGCTAAATGTTTTTTACTCGCTTGCAGCTTGCGCGACAATTTTTTCTTTCTTTAAGGGATAACACCAGTCTAGGATTTTGGAAAAATCGTTTTTTTTTGCTTAAAAAATACTTTGAGGTCATAAAAACAATATGCAATTGGTCCTGTAGCGATTTTTTTTAAAGGTTCAATTATCGATTTTGCCGCAGCGCTTCGGACGTCTTTCGGGCGCCTCGTATAATTTTAAACGCGTTTTTCGCGAAATGACTATTCAAACTGGGAGGACGGATTACTCGATCACCTTTGTATGGATCGATTATAAATTTTGATAGTAGATAAACTATTTTTTATAAACAATTTACTGCTAATTTTGAGGCAACAAATCGATTTATTTATTTCGAAGTGCGCCATTTTTTCAAAATTTGATTTAAAAAAGCGGTACGTAGTCCCATAGCTAATAATACATAGATTATATTTGTTTTTTTGGTTTTTGTTCCAGGTCTTATACTTTACGAGAACACCGTCCTACCGTGAAGCTATATGTAAAAAACACGTTCTTCAAGATGGGTTCTATCGCCGCAATTTTGTATGAAAATTATAATAAATGTTTTTTAATACTATAATATACGTTGAGGGGCTATACCGGTGTGACACTTTCGAAAAATCGTTTTTTTTCCTTTTTCGACAGTTTATACTTTTTAGAATATCATGATCATTTATATAATTTATATCAATATCATTTTATCTTGCAAAAAATTATAGTTAAATCTTTAAACGCGTTTGGCTCTAAATGAGATTTTTCAAATTTTCTGACATTTTAACTCAAAGAGCAATTATCCGATTGACTTGAAATTTGAACTGAGTACTTTTGAATATATTTACCCTACAATGACGTAGGATATTTTTGATTAGGTGAAAATTGACGATTTGGCATTGAAAAAAACGATCATTTTATAGGCAAGAAAACAGACTTTTTTCACAACTACGCCATTTTTCTAGATTTTGATATTTTTCGAAAATTCTACCTCATTGTACAGGAAATGCCTTCCAGTTTAACGACATTTTTTCCTTTTTCGGTTTCAGCTACTCAATCGGCCGGAATCATGTCAGCAGTGGGGGAACTTTTTTTTGGCGCCTCCGAAGACAGCGCATAAGTCGCTTGGACCTCAATATTTTTCTATGAAAAAATTATGTAATATAGGTCAAATATAGCCAAATATATTTTTAATTTTCGGAAACATTTAATTGAGTACTTTTCTTCCAAAAAATTCCCAAAAATCACCCAAATTTTCAACCTTCACACTGGCATAAACCCACTCAAAAGAAATCCTATTCCATTTTTCATTCTTCCACAATAAATAGTCAAAGTTAGGCCTCATTTTCTGCCGCCAGAGTGATGTTATCCCTCAAGGGGGGATTGTCTTTTTTTTCGCAAAATTTACCGCTTTTTGGAAATTTTTTGTGAAGAAAGTATACAACGGAAAACTTGTGAAACTTGGCATATAGTTTTATTGATCTGTTTACTACATACAAAAATTTTTTTAAACAATTTCATCAAAAAATCCGCCTCCCACCCCCCTCGACGCGCGATGGTCCTTTTTTGATGGTGTGCACGATTACAGCCTTCACGTTCATCCTGCAACAAAAACCCAAAAAGCATTTTACTTTAGACACATATAGCTATCGTTCGATGAAGGGAAAAAAAATTGACGATTTGGTGACGTTTTGAACTTGAAGTATCGATTTTTCGAAAAAAATTGATCGATTTTTTGTTATAAATAAAAAACTATTAAACGTATTGCTTTTTTGCTTCATCAAACGATAAAAGGATGTCAGCTGAGCATTCTGTCCAAATTTGAAGGCAATCGGTTGAATAGTTTTTGAGAAATCGTGCACACCAGTTGTGAAAAAGCTGTTTCGAGAAAAACGCGTTTAAGGGGGGATTTTTTGATGAGATTGTTTAAAAAAAATTTTGTATGTAGTAAACAGGTCAATAAAACTATATGCCAAGTTTCACAAGTTTTCCGTTGTATACTTTCTTCACAAAAAAATTCCCAAAAAGCGGTAAATTTTGCGAAAAAAAAGACAATCCCCCCTTAAAGAAGATAATTGGCTGGTGAGATAAAAGGAAAGAAAAGAGCTCAAAATTGTGCCACCCTAATATAGCCCCTTAATTTGCGAAGCCAACGTCCAAGAGACGCGAGGCATGACTTCGTGCTTTAGCCAGCAGAAACGACCTTTTCCACTGTCAGGATAACAAGCGCACTCGCGACCACAAAGCCTCTATCCAATGCGCTCACGAGAGTGTTTTGGAATGGAGCCTAAGAGTGAGTGTCCAAGATTCTCAGCACCGAACGATATCTCGAGGTTTGCCCTACCGCCTCGCGCGTACTTTCATATTGTACACACGTATACGTATCGCATGGTAGACACGATATTCCAGCGTGAGGTTGTGGTGATCGAGGCGGGCGAGGTGGCCGGGAGGAAAAGTTCGAGGCAGAATTGTTGCGGCGGAGCTCACTTTGGAGGCGCGCACTCCGCGATCGACCGGTGAAGGGAACGGATCGTTGCGCGCTACCAACTTTCTTCCCAGTTATCATCCTTCGATGGCGATACGTCGTCAGCCCAAAAAGAGCGAAAAATATTGATACGCGAACTATTCCATCCGGTGTGGAACAGGGACCTTTTTTCGTCCACGTGATCGCTATGATCGATCCAGATCGGTGCAGAAACGATCGAGACTAAGCTCGTTCGATCTTCTCGTTGTGCGGAACAATCGTGCGTGTATGTGGCCATTTTTAGTGGGGTACCATTTTTAGTGGGGTACCATTTTTAGTAAGGTACCATTTTAGTGAGGTACCATTTTTAGGTACCATTTTTAGCGGGGTACCATTTTTTCGAACCCCAAGGGCATTGCGCGTTTATTGCGAGGGTTTCGTTTCGCCCGACCAGGATCTTGATCATCGTTGTGCCCATTGCGATCATTGTATAGAAATTGATCACCTGTGCGCCCGGTCTATGTGCGCGGAACGTGGATAAGGTCAGAGTGAAAAAGCGCGGACTCGCATGGAGACTTGAATGCCCGGGTGCGTGTCGATAAGCACGGAGGGCTGAAAGTACGAGGTGCGATGATTTTTTGCAGCCCTCGAATCGCGTGAGCGATCCTGAACGAGTGAACTCCCAAAACCCAAACGCACCAATTGGTGGAAGTAAATATAATTTGCGAAAAAAGAGACAGAGACGCGAATAAAGTTTCTCCGTGACCGCAGGGGAAAGTCGTTTTTTCGATTGCGGAGAACATTTCCATTTCCTCTTCTCGAGGCTGTTTCTCCCAGCTGGGAAGTCATCAGACTTGATCTTGCGAGGATTAATTTTGGCCCGATCGACTTCAAATGAGAAGGCGCCAGGGATTGAAAAATTGCCAATAGGGGGTGAATCGAAGAGACGGTGAATAGGGGATCAAAGTATTGCGGTGAACTTGGTGAATGTGTTTGGTGGTGTTGCGTCGCTGAGCTGGCGCCGGGATAGGACAATTTTGGATAATATGATCCTGAAAATCAGGATCTTGGCGTCCCTGCTGGGGACTCTGACGATCGGGGTCCAAGGTAAGCCTCAATATGTTTTTTTTTCTCCCATTCCGCCATTGTCGTTATCTGGATTCCTTTCTTTTTCTTATTCCTCTTTCACTTCTTTCCTTTCCCGGCTTTAAAAACCCGTCTGCATTCCTTCCAAGTCCATTTCCCAATGACGTCCTTCAGGACTTTGGTCGAGAGTGCAAAGACCCTAATTTTGGACCTATATTAGAGACCTCGCTTAATGACGGAAGGCTCCGAACGAGTAATTTCAATCAAGCTGGGCCAATACTCGGATGGGTGACCAGCTGGAGTCTCGACTACGTGGTGAAAATATGGCCGTCTGCATCGGCAGAGGTTTTCCCAAGTTTCCCTGTGCCCTGCGTGCCATTGGAGGCAGTAGCGCACGAGGAAACCCACGCCGCGTTTGATTACGAAGATTATTCCTCGCGCGACTCCTTGTACACTTTTTGCGATAATCCACGGGAGATTAAAGCTCGCCGCAAGAGAGAATTTCCTCCGCGAAGAAGGCGGCGCAAAGCCATCGCGGTTGAAACACAAGGTGGAATATGGCTGTGCGAAACATTATCCGGGGTCGAGTAAGAGAGGCAAAAAGAGCAAGAACTGCTGTCTGAAAGAGCTCGTTCGTACCGCCCACCCGCGAGTATTTTGTTCCCTCGGTGTCCTCGTCGTCGCTTTAAACACTTCAAATCCACCGAGGTCATCCGTTACGGTGAACGCCACACGAAAGACCGCGGATATACGCGGTCTTCCATACCTGGATACGCTGGCACTACCGGCCGAACTCTATTCACCGACCTCCAAATCATCGCTCGTGGTCTCCGTTGAAAAAAAAAACTGTACGCACTTTCAATTCTACACTCCGTGGCGTTGACACTCGGTGGCCTTCGTACGACCGCGCTCATATATCCTGGGAGAAGAAGTATGTTTGGTGCAAAAGAGCCAAAAAGATTATGTAAATCGCGGCCTACCGGGCTTCCGGTTGATCTTGAATGGTGAATGGTACTCAGAAGATCATTCTCAATAAAATGGTACTTGGCAGATGGTTTTCGATCTAATAGCACGTGGAAAATGATCTCTGAAATTCATTGACAGGTTCATTGATCATCAAATGGTGTGCTTGGGTTTGTTTGAATCCTTTGACAGGGACATTGATCATCATATAGTTTGCTTGGGTTTGTTTAGATCCTTTGACATGTACCTTGATCATCATATAGTTTACTTGGATTTGTTTGGATACTTTGGGAGGTTTATTGATCATCATGTGGTTTTGTCGGGTTGGTTTGGGTCCTTTAAAAGGCTCATTGATGATCGACAGTTTGCTTGACTTTGGATCCTTTGACAGGTTCATTGATCATTATTCAGTTTGCTTGGGTTTGTTTTGGTTCATCGACAGGTTTATCAATCACCATATTCTTTGGTTGGATTTGTCATAGTCCTTTGAGAGGCTCATTGATGATCATACAGTTTGCTTGGGTTTGTTTCGGTCCTTTGACAGGTACATTGGTCATCATATGGTTTACTCGAGTTCGTTTAGGTCTTTTGACAGGTACACCGATCACCATATAGTTTACTTGGATTTCTTAGACTCTTCCTGAGGTTTATTGGTCATCATATAGTTTGCTCGGGTTCGTTTGGTTCTTTTGACAGGTTCATTGATCATCATATCGTTTGCTTGGCTTTGTTTGGATCCTATGACAGGCTCATTGATCATTATTCAGTTTGCTTGAGTTTGTTTGGATTCATCGATAGGTTCTTTAATGACCACATACTTTGGTTGGATTTGTTTTAGTTCCTTGACAGGCTCATTGATGATCATACAGTTTGTTTGAGCTTGTTTGGGTCCTTTGACAGGTCAATTGATCATGATATAGTTCGCTTGAGTTTGTTTGGGTCCTTTGACAGGTACATTGATCATCATATAGTTTATTCGGGTCTTTTGACAGGTACACCGATCACCATATAGTTCGCTTGAATTTGTTTGGATCCTTTGACAGGTACATTGATCATCATATAGTTTGCTTGGCTTTTTTGGATTCTTCGACAGGTTAATTTATCATTATCCAGTTTGCCCGGGTTTGACAGGTTTATTGGTCATTCGGTTAGTTTCGTTGCATTGGCTGGTTCATTTATCATCGAGTTTTTTTTCGGATTAATTGACTAGTTGATTAACCATCGTGTATTTGTGCCAGCCATATTGAGATTGCCCTGCCAACAAACCATAGCTAGTTCTACCGTATTTTAAGAGGTTAGGCCACAGTAACGGGTATAAAGTTATGTGCGAATTTAACATTTTTTTTTCGTATGAAAAAGTGATTCACTCATAAAATTAATTACACGTCTATTTAGTATGAAAATCAAGCTGTTGGCAAATATAGATATATTTTTTTTCGATGTACAAAATGGCCGACTACTAATATTTTCTTTTGTTATCTTTTTTTTAGGCGCTCCGCGGCGTGATAATTAGCATCCACCATTTTTTACCTAGAACCAAAAATAAAAATTCTCGTCAAACTACATTAGAATACCTAGAGAAGTACGTACGGAATTTAAAAAATATCGTTTTATTCAAAAGTTGTAGGTACTTGAACTTAAGAAATGAGCTTTCAGCGAAAAATTTCGTTATAACTGCTCATAAACTGCTCACAAAATGACAAGTTTTCGGTTTATCAGAAATTCCGTACGTACTTCTCTGCAAAATGCAATTAGGAACATAACTTTTAAATTTGAATCAAATCGAGTAAAAACTGTTGACGTTATTACTGAAATTATTGAAGTTAGTACATCGAAAAAAATATATGTATTTTCTAACAGCTTGATATTCATACTAAATAGATGTGTAATTAACTTTATGAGTGAATCACTTTTTCATACGAAAAAAAAATTGTTAAATTCGCACATGATTTTATACCCGTTACTGTGGTTAACCCCTAATACAACTTTGCAGGATTGTCGAGTAGGTCCAAAATATTTGACACATATTCTTGTTGTTTGTGCGGAGAAAAAACATCACTCTATGATTTGGGGACGTTGCGGAACGTATAATTCGCCAGGAAGGGACCGGGCGGTAGTTAGGGCAGAACCGGAAGCCGGAACGGCCGAATCCCTTTGTCGGACACCTGACACCCTCCCTCCCTGCTGATGTTGCGAGGAACACGACACGAGTCTCGGGTCCGGCGACCCACTTTCGATTCCCCTGCTCTCTCTCTCTCTCTCTCTCTCTCTCTCTCTCTCTCTCCCTCTCTCCCTTCGATTCTTGCGTAAACCGACGCTCGCACTTGTCATTTTGTTTCGTGCACAATCATTTAATACCTAACCGTACATACAGAATGGTGGCCTCGAAGTTTTGGAATTCCAGTTTGTCTCTCTATGAAGCCATCTGCTCTTTCTACCTCTCTTTCCGCTGCCAAGCGAGCGGAGAATATATGCTTTGTCCGGCATTTCTATTCTGTTGCTCTGACCAACTGGTCCGATCAGAAATTTAACGATTTCTCGATGAACTACGGTTTGTCATTTCTCCCGGGGATAATCAGTGGTGATAAAAAATGGCTTGAGCAATGTAGTAGTTTTTTTTTTATTTATCAATGACTTTCCAATCAATTGGAAACAAACGACGCTCAAATTTTCTCATGAAGATATATATATATATATCTTTATGAGAAAATTTGAGCGTCGTTTGTTTCCAATTGATTAGAAAGTCATTGATAAATTAAAAAAAACTACTACATTGCTCAAGCCATATATATATATATATATATATATATATATATATATATATATATATATATATATATATACAGGGTCCTGTTATGAATGGATAATTCTGCAACTGTCGATAGGTCAGATCATGTCCTACTATATGCTGCAATTTCAGTGTAGTAAAAATCCCACGTTTTTCCAGATTTTTGGCTTCGTGTTAGTTTTCGAAAAAAATCATCTGCTTTTGGTTTTTCGCATGCCATTTCTACAAATGATATAAATCTACAATAACTAAGCAACTTTTTAAAATCATTGACACGATATGCGTAGTACATTTTTTTACACCGCAGGCTATCAAAGCCAGACGTTCGAATTGGTTTGTATGAAAATGCTGCATAAGATCTTTTTTCATAAAGTTTCTTTAACATTCAAGGTTAAAAAGAAGACTGGATAAAACAAATAACCAAGAGGACATTTAAAAAATCGAGTGAAAAAAGTTATCATTTGTAGAAATGGCATGCGAAAAACCAAAAGCAAATTATTTTTATCTTAATAACCGTGGAACTTTAACTGAACTGAAATTCCAGCGTAAAGTAGAACATGATCTCACCTATCGACATTCATAACAGGGCGTTCTGTATATATACTGGCTCCAATTATTAGAGATCAATGATGTTCGAATCAATAAGAGATGACCAATAAGATCATAGGTATTTATGTATCCATTTACACACTCCAATAATTGTGGATCAAAACTTTTCAAATGAATAGGAGGTTACTAACAAGCTCATAATTATATATATATATATATATACATATGTGTAATCACTTTAATTATTCTCGATCGACAACTTTCGAATTAGCCTACCAATAAGATGATACGTGCATGTTTGTGTGTGCGATATATATATATATATATATATATATATATATATATATATATATATATATATATATATATATATATATATATATATATATATATATATATATATATATATATATATATATATATATATATATATATATATATATATATATATAGATACATACATATGTATATCAACTTCACAAGGAGTTTCTGTGATCTTACGAGGCTCATGGGATGATAGGCAAACTCCCTCCAGCCTAATCCGAAACATCGTATCGGAAACACGAGCATGCACACACCGGGCTCGTGATGAGAAGGTGTAATTAAATTTCTCTCGTCCTCTCGCATATGCATTTGTTCCCCGATCACGCGATGCTCCGATTTTGCACAATCTTTCTTGCACCGTCTTTCTTACACGCGTACGTATACAAATTTTAAATTTCCGAAAAAAGATTAAATTCAGTTCTAACGAAGTATAATGAGACTCGATTGTTTCCATTGACAGATCCAGCACGATCAATTTGGCGTACTACATTTTTGATGAAGCAATATGAAAGCGAGTTCAAATCGCGCAAAAGTTTAACCCTTACTTGTCACACTTCTGTAGAAGCACGTACTTGCAACACTGGGGTTGATTCACACCCCAGCGACAAAAATTGTTATTAAAAATAAATAATTGAATATTTTTACTTGGAATTTTTGTCAGATCATCTGAGGAGTTCGCTTTAAAAGACCATGTAGGTTATTTAACCAAAAATCAAAATTAACCCTTACTGGCCACACTTTTGTGGAATACACGTCGAAACATTTTCGCATAAGAAAAAAGGGAGTGGGGTGTTTTGAACCCCACAGTGGCAAGTAAGACTTAATATGGGAGATCGAAATCTCTTTTTTTTAAATTAATGCCTTAAACCGAGCTCGGGGCCGGAAAAAAAGAAATTTTCGTTTAATTTCGTTAATTTTCGTCAATTCGGGATTAGGTGTATCGATTTTCAAATTTTTTTTCACATTGAAGAATAGGGTTTGAATTATCTTTTACAATTTTTCGCGCGGTGACCACTGTTGCTCGGAAACAAATCACCGAAATAAAAAAATCAAACGCGTTTAGTTTTTGCGTGAAATTATCTAGTGCTTGGACGAAGGATTTAATAAAGTATTGCTTTTTTTTTAAATTGCCGCAGTCCAAAATGAAAGTATGTGTTTTCGGTGAAAAAAAACACTCTATTTTCGTTGATAAAAAAAACTAAGAATTGAAAAAATGCCGTCGTTCAAGTACTGTTTGTTTGTTTGTAAGATTTGACGTTGGTCGGTGCTGTGATTTTTTAGATATCGTGGTTATCGATTTTACAAAAGGCGTTTTGAAAAAAACACATTTCAATTTCGCTGGTTCGCGAAACTTACATATAAACGTCCATAACTTTCTCAATTTTGAATGGATCGACTTGATATTTTCAGAGAGTTCTTTCGAGCCGTTTTATTCCGAGAAATCCGTTGAAACCAAAAAATCGATGTTTTCAAAAAACTCAACTATGTGTGTGCAAACACTATTGGCATGCGTGGGCCGGTTTATCGATCGAGGAAATCGACAATTCACCGAGTTATGGAAATGTCACTGATTAATGGGCTACGTCTACCCAAAGGCCCGAAAAAATGACCGAATTCCGATTTTTTCTTCTGGGAAACGGTTGGTGATAAAGAAACGCATTTTTTTTTAAATAAATAGAGGTAAAAATATAGAGAGCTTTTAAAAAAAATCACCAAAAAATACAGAAAAGCAAGAAAAACATGGCCGCCGGCAGATGATGAAATTTTTTTCGTAACGTTTGGCGGTGGACACTCTCCAGCTTTAACGGTCCATCCAAAATCTAAAAACTAAACGGGTTCTTCAAGTTGACAATAAATACGAGTCGTTGACGATCGTCGATGATTAAAATAATTTTCTTTAACAACGTGCCGACGAAATGAATCCCGAGCATACTAAATCCATGAAAAAAGTCGTCTGTTTTACGTAACTATTAAAAAATGAAGATTGATTTTGAAAAAGTGCGATCGTCGGCGACCTTTAAATGTCTCTCATCGTATTTTCTGTAAATTTGGAAATAATCCATCGAGTGGTTCTCAAGATATCATGTCCACCGACTTTGAAAACAGTGTTTCGAGAAAAAACACGTTTAAGGGGTCTTCTCACTTTGGCCGCTAAAAATACTGATATAAAAGTTGTTACATTTAATAAATACACCTTCTAGATACATTAAATGTTTTCATTTATTTATTTAACCCTTTCAATACGGCGAAAAAAACAGTTTAGTGCACTTCATTACCGGGAACAGTTATTTCTCCTCCAAGTGATTATTACGATAAAATAAGTTTTCTGTCTGAACCTTGCTCAATAAGGATGCAAATTCCTCACCACTGAAACACTCCTATGTTTTTGGGTAACTGAGGCATGGGTTGTCCCAGCCGTGATTTCAAAAAATTTTAAATGAAAAGGTTAAGTCACTATTTATAGACGAAAACGGTAGTTAGAAAAAAAGTCCTAAAAAATGGTTGGTCTGCGCTGTTGATGAAATCTCGGAGATGGATCACCCGAAACAACAAAAATCAAACGGTTTTAGATTCAGTATGTCAATGACTATAGCGCATATCATACGATTTTTGATATATGCAAAAATAACAAAATGGCGAACATTTTTCGAAAAAAAAAACAACAACAAAAAACGTGTTTTTTCACCGATTTTGGCAAAAAAGTAAATATCAAAATTTAAAAAAATCCTTGATGTGCGCTATAGCTATAGTTGTAAAGAATATGTGATTAAAATTTCACAATGATCGGTTCAGTAGTTTCGTAGATTTTATCAACAACCCATCGAAAAACGTTGCTTCTAGAAAAACGCGTTTAAAGTTGGTGTGGGTTACATAAACACATAACACATTTTTTAAATGTATTTCCCAAGAGTATGTATTAAGGAGGGAGATGCAGTCAGAGGCGTGAAAAAACGAGCATTTTCAATAATTTTTTTTTATAGTAATTAAGTTTGTTTTACAAACGTGGTTACACAGACTTTTCATGTTATATTTCAACTTGACTTGTACAAATTTTCAAAGAAAAATATTGATTATTTATAACAATATCGCCATCTTTGTCGGACCCGCTTCGGCATGTAGTGCTTTGCGGTGACCATAATAAAATTTTACTGGATCATCTGAAAAAAAAACATTAATTTAATAATAAATCTAGTCCTTAATCGAAGCTTTTTTTAAAAAAATTAACGAAATGGCGGCGTCCGATGGATAACTTTCGATTTTCGATTAAAAAATCGCTCGTTTATTGTTTTAAAAAATAGAAATTTTCAACAAAAATGAAAATCCTTCGATTAAGGGCTAGTTTTTAATGCTATCAATGAGCACACCAAATTTCATCAAAATCCATCGAGTGGTTTTTTAATTATAGTGGTCACCGACTTGAAAAACATAATTTCGAGAAAAACGCGCTTAAAGTTTTTCGATGTGGATACGGTATTATATGTTCGTATAATTTTGAGCTCGATGGATGAAGCTAAACTTTTTTTATGTATTTTAATCCGCTGAATCCGAATACCACAATTTTTTGCCGAATAGTCGAGCATTCAATTGTTTATAGGCAATTGTTAAAACCATTTTTCAAATAATTATTTTTTTTCGGGATGAATATTATTTTTTAAATATTTTGGGCAATTTTGAAACGAAAGTTTTCCATATAAAATTTTGCTAAAGTTCATAGTTTTTGAGTAATAAATTTTTGAAAATTTCCGAAAGAGTTTCCCAATTTTACACTTGATTTATGCATAGAAATTACTAATAAAAAAATTACTTACATCGAATCATCAATTCCTGGCCCATACAATAGGGCTTTTGCCGATGTGGAAGCTTCCAAAATATCAATTTGTCGTTGTCTTCGAAGCTTTCTGCCTTCCCGGGTATGATCGTTTGCGCGTTTGTCAGCCGCTACCTGCCATGGGGACCCGACGCCCCTTCACTAATTGTGGGATGTCCCGGAAATTATTCATCGGATTGACTTGAAATTTTCAGGGAATATTTTCGAAACATCATACTTCTAGAAAATATTTAAAAAAGATCGATTTTTTGAAAATTCTGACTGCGTCTCACTCCTTAAGTGTAACAACTTTTATATCAACATCTATGATATAAGTCTATCAAAAAAATTCATGAAAATAGCCTTTTTTAGCGTCTAAAGTGAGAATACCCCTTAAAGTTTGAAGTATGATGCTGCTACCGCTCGCCCGGCTGACTGTTAGAAGCTGTAGCTCATTCAATTTTCGAAAATTCGAAAATTCAATTTTCGAAAATATTTGTCGAAAATGATTTTTTTTCACCCACCTAGGTAGATGTAGCTAATCCAAGGAACGAATAGATTGCGAGATAAATTTATGTTTCCGAAGAATCTTACGATGCTACATTACAGTCTTACAATGTCCCGACATACGTGTTACGAATATAATGTAATACGTATGTATCG
Organism: Ophion ellenae; assembly: GCA_963210295.1. NCBI lineage: Eukaryota > Metazoa > Arthropoda > Insecta > Hymenoptera > Ichneumonidae > Ophion > Ophion ellenae. Next base: position 20,197,797 of record OY723395.1, read on the forward strand.
TTGTTCGTATACGCGTTTATTGCAGTTCACATCCTGGGCGTAGGTTCGAGCCCGGATAAAAGCTGGTCCGCATTATCTGTGGGATAGACGTAACATTTAGGATCGTGTGTTGAGCCACGTACGCGAAAGAAAGGAAGAAAGAAACGGCACTATGCATCGCTCCGAGATATTTATAAGCGCCAGAACTGACACGCCGATTCGCCCCCTTCGCCTTCTTTCTCGCATCCACGTGTACAAAAGCTCCCGCGCTTACGGACGTTTGCCCGTGTTGCAAAAGTACTTCGCTCTCGCAAATGAGTTCCGATATTGCGAGTCAGATATTGTTGGGTCTGCACGAGCGAGGAAAAGATCGCATGGCCCTGTATGAATGTATAAAGGGTGTCTCAAAATGACCTGGCATTTTTCATCGCGCGCCGTACTTTTTTGTGGCGAACATAGAGTACTAATCTTTGACAAGTGGCGTCCGGAAGTGTTGAGGTTTAGTTATGGAGAATTACCTAAAATGCGGTTACTTTGAACAGGTTTTGGAAGTTTTTTGTAGCTTACTTTTTTTTAACATTCTTAATTCCAACTTTTTTTGCTCCAATGGAACAATGTGTCCTTTGGCTATGAAATGTATTAAGGCGATCCTCTAGTTTCTCGGCTGTTTTTTTACGGCTTTTTCAATAATTTTTTACGGGCAAAGCATCGAAATAATCAATCTCATTGTTTTTGCACAATCTTTATTAATATTTAAATAAGCTTTACAAATTTTTTGAAGTGAAAATATATAATAGAATAAAAGTTATAGTGGCCGACAGGAAGACATCAAGTAAAAGAGGTGCTTGAGGGTGACCAAGATTGCGGCTGTTCTGCTTATCTGAAATCATAAAACCAAACGGCATTTTAATCTTCATATTTAAGACCAGCGATTGAACTAGAGTGAATTCTAAATTACAAAAATAGACTTTTTTATACACTTTTTAAAATTACATTCTATTTTTTACTCATTTTTTCTTAAGTTTTTCGGTCGTACAAAAAAAACTATCGAAGCAATCATGATAATCCTAGTTCAATCGCTGGCTTATAACATATTAAAGATGCTGTTTAAATTTAAACAAGATCGGTGCAGTAGTTTCTGAAATATCGCGGTCGCCGTTTCGAAAAATGGTGTTTCGAGAAAAACGCGTTTGAAAGTATACCTGCTCCGTTCCAGGGCCGTAACTTGTGAACCACTTCGAATATCGAAAAATCCTTTGGCACACATTTTCTACACATGTTGTAGATGTGATTTATGAAAAAAAATCGATTTTTTTGACCCGAGAAACTAGAGGACCTTAAAAAAGTCAAGCCCCACGAAGCCAACAATTTTATGTATATTTTTTTAAAGTGTCAAAGTAACCTCGATTATGGGGTTTCTTCGACAAGGCATTTAAATGCAACTTATGCAAAGATTAAGGGTTACTTGGGCGTCATTTTGATTTGAAAAATTGATAGTTTATGCATTATGCATGGAATTTAATTAAAAACAACGATTTTTTACAATCAAATTGTCATCTTTCTTAAGGGGTAAGGTCACAGTAGAATTTTCAAAAAAACGATTTTTTTTCTCGCTAAAACGGTACTTTATCATCATAAGAACAAGTTACTATTTGATTTAACGCAAGGAAATTTTTTTTTCACCGACTTTGAGCGTATAACGTAAGCGTATAACCCATCCTGGCACGGCCATAGAGTACCTAAAACTTCAAACGCGTTTTTCTCGAAACAGCTTTTTTCCAATTGGCGTGACAAATAACTTCAACAATTTTCACTCGATTAACTTTAAATTTTAAAGTTATGTTCCTAATTGCATTTCGCAGAGAAGTACGGACGGAATTTCTGATTAATCGAAAACTTTTCATTTTACGAGCAGTTTTATACGAAATTTTTCACTGACAATTCATTCAAATACCTACAACTCAATTCAAATATCTACAACATTTGAATAAAAAAATATTTTTTAAATTCCGTACGTACTTCTCTAGGTATTCCAATGTAGAATGACCAGAATTTTTGTTTTTTGTTCTAGGTAAAAAATTGTGGATGCTAAATGTCACGCCGCGGAGCGCCTAAAAAAAAGATAACAAATGAAAATATTAGTAGTCGGCCATTTCGTACATCGAAAAAAAATATATATATATATTTTCTAACAGCTTGATATTCATACTAATTGGATGTGTGATTAATTTCATGAGTGAATCACGTTTTCATACGAAGAAAAATTGTTCAATTCGCACATGATTTTATACCCGTTACTGTCGCCTAACCCCTTAAGGAAACATTTTACATAAAAATATCAAGTACCTAGGGTACTATTATGGGCACTTAATCAGTCTCATAATTATCAGTGAGATCAAAATCAGCTTGGGCAACATTACAATAAACTTCAGCAACATTATAACAAACTTGAACAACAAATTTTAAGACATTTAAATGTGCACACATTTAAACTGTATTTTGGCAAAAAATTTCATCCCAAAATTTGAGAAATTCAACTGGTGGGGCCTGGTTTCCGGAGACCCCTAAAAAAAAGTGTCCTCGTGGTCGTCAGGATAACTCATGCTAGTTTTACCTGAAATTAAAAAACCAAATTTTTTCTTCGAGATATGTATAGTCCGCGATTGAACGAAAGATTTTTTTTTTAAATTGAAATTTGAATTTTTGGCAGAGTTGTATGCAAAATAGTTCAATTTTTGGTACAATTTACACTACGTTTAGCCTTGTAAAATTGGTTGTAATCGAAAAAAAAACCATCGTTCAATCACTAGTCAATGGTATTTTGAAGAAGTGGGCAAAATTTCGATAAGATCGGTGGACTAGTTTTGGAGAAATCGTGTCCACCGACTTCAAAAATCGTGTTTTGAGAAAAATGCAATATAATTGCGTCGCTCTTCCCCAAGGAAGGGGGGGGGGGGGGGATTCCCAAAGGCTCTCTCTCTCTCCTAGACTTTTACTCCGATTGACTTAAAATTTTGGGAGAATATTCTAGACATATTGTGCTATTAGATAAAAAAAAATGTTAATGGACTTTTTGAATTTTTCAAACCCACGTAAGCCCTCAATGAAACTAGTCCGCAATTATGCTAAAATGTTATTAAAAATGTTGTCAAAAGCGTGAACGTTTGTAAACAGGGACGAGGCCATTTATCGGATATTGTGTTCCACACATAACCTCCATGTTTGTACCTTATATTAAAATAAAAATATTCGTACTTTTCAAATAAATGATACGTTTTATTCAGAAATAAAAATGTCAGTTCATTTTGAGACACCCTATATATAGTTCAGGTTCATAGCAAAGGCGAGGTCTTTGCGCGGTGATGCCTCGGGGTTGCTCTCCTTCGCAGGACCGATTTTCTCCCATAAATGTCAAAGAAGAAAAAATACTCCTAGCAAGGAAGCACCTCGGCAATCTACTATATACATTTTTTCGTTAGAAGTCCAAACATTCGGATGGGTAACCGCCCGCCCAAAATCGTTTATAGCACTAACTTAAATTGACCCATCATTCACGAATTCGTTGCTATCGACCCTACCAAACGACGAAAGACTCACGAAAGAATAGATGAATTGAAGAAGGGCGTGGCTCGAATTTCGTGACAGGTACAGAAGCAAACGAAAATTTATTTATTCAAACGTCAATTTATCATATCGTAAGTATTATTCGTATTCGTACACACACATAAATGCGATATGCATGTAAGATGAAATAACCTCGAATTCAATCCGGGAATGAAGGAGCGCGCGTCGTACAAATCGCCAATAAGAAAAACACGTCACGTATGCATAACAAATTATATAACGGTACGTGAGTATCGATAGTGTGTTAGTGGTACAACACCGATTGAAATGTGTACGAGCGCCGAAGGAGTTCTCACGTTTGTTAATTACGTTCTCATTGGAGTACGGTGCCAATCAGAGACAAAAGGGAACAAAGGATTTTCTCGAACTATTTTTCCCCCAGAATATCCAGTCAACCGCAATCTGAATGGCAATAATAATTATAATATTAGTTACAACAATTAATAATATTGGTAATAGCAACTATTACTAATAGTAATACTATTAATCAAAGTATTATATTATTAATAGTAATTACTAGCAATAGTAATTACTAGTAATAGTATTTCTAGTAATAGTAATTACTAGTAATAGTATTTCTAGTAATAGTAATTACTAGTAATAGTATGTCTAGCAATAGTAATTACGAGTAATGGTAATTACTAGTAATAGTATTTCTAGTAATAGTAATTACTAGTAATAGTATTTCTAGTAATAGTAATTACTAGTATTAGTAATTACTAGCAATAGTAATTACTAGTAATAGTAATTACTAGCAATAGTAATTACTAGCAATAGTAATTACGAGCAATGGTAATTACTACCAATAGTAATGACTAGCAATAGTAGTTACTAGTAATAGTAGTTAGTAACAATAGTAGTTACTAGTAATAGTAGTTACTCGCAATAGAAGTTACTACCAATAGTAATTACCAGCAACAGTAATTACTAGCAACAGTAGTTACTAGCAATAGTAAATACTAGCAATAGTAATTACTGGCAATAGTAATTTCTAGCAATAGTAAATACTAGTAATAATAATTACTAGCAATAGTAATTACTAGCAATAGTGTTTACTAGCAATAGTAATTACTAGCAATAGTAATTACTAGCAACAGTAGTTACCAGCAATAGTAATTACTAGCAATAGTGAATACTAGCAATAGTAATGACTAACAATAGTAATTACTAGCAACAGTAATTTCTAGGAATAGTAATTACTAGTATTAGTAATTATGAGTAATAGTAGTTATTAGTAATAGTAATTATTAGTAATAGTCATAATGCGTAACAGTAGTAAATATTGATAATAATTGTGGAATATGGTGGGGAATGTAATAAGGGTAAGGACCCTGTAGGAATGGAAGCTACAAAAAAAAAAAAATAGTGAAAATAATATTAGTAATGGTAGTAATTAGTAATAATAATATTAGTAATAGTAATTATTGGTATTAGGAATAATAATATTAGCAATTGTGTTATAATAATGACTAAAATTATTATTAATTACCATTACTGTTATGACTAGTAATTATGTAATAACAATCATGTTAAAAATATCGACAATACCACGCATATAAATGATAACAATAATACCAGGATACACTTTTATTATCACTTTTATAATAATAATGGTAATAACAATCATAAAAGCATAACCGGTAATAGGAACAATATTGATCATGAGGATAATCATAGTGAATATTAGTATGACAATAATCATAGTAATACTAGCGATAACAGCGATATTAACAGGATGATAATAATAATAATCGCGTTGACTATTCGTCGATTAAATTCCTCACTCAAGTATGTAAGTAGGAAACACAGTCAGGCTGATCTTTATGAATCCAATTTTCACAAAGTTTCGCAAAGATTAGAAAAATGAATGTATTAATTTCATACGAGGTCTCGAACGATCTGGGAAATCAGATCGTCTCGGTAATATTTCTTCTTTGCATCCAACGATGGGAAAGAGAATCTCAAAGCTGTCTTATAACGCGTCCCAACAATAAGGAACATAGCTTGGCGAGAAACACGATGAATTTAATTTCTCTCTTTTGTTCTGCTCTCGCGACCGACGAACGAGACGCGAGCCACTTTTTTGCCATCAACGACGATATATCGTGCAGCGTATATGCATATATATGTATATATTTATAAGCATGTACATTTACGTATATCCGTAAATGTGCATCGAGCAAAAAATCCGGAAGACTTTCGCCTCTCGATTGTTCCCACCCGCGTGACCAAGACAGTCAGCTGCGGGAAAGATGTAAGTTTCCCCCTTAATAATGGAAAAAGGGAGAAAATTGTGCGTTCTCATACAGGAAAAGTTGTACACGGGTGAATGAATGAATTAAGGGGGTTCGAAATAAAGCGAAGTGACGTTTACGATCTCAGAATAATTGGTATCTTTCGATTTTATCGAATCCAGAAAAGTGAATCGGAGCTCCGTTCATTACTTGACTAGACTTATAATAATAATAATAATAATAATATTTTATGTGCACAATAATATAATTTATTTACGCTTTATTTATTATTTATTTATTTAATTTATTTACATAATATTTACACATTGTAAATATTATTTATTATGACTTATTAATTACTATAAATGGCCTCAATTACTATTAAATACTATTAATAGACTTATTATAGTCTATTGATAGATTATAATAATTAATACTTCATGAATAATAATCAAGTATTATTCATAAAGTATTAATAATATTTTTCCATATAAATTAAATCTATTTTCATTTTATTTCAGAAATATATTGAACAGTTTTTCGCAGTAGGAATACGCAGTAATAAACATGTCGGTGTTACTCTTAAATACTATTAATAGACTCACTTACTATTAATTACTATTAATAGACTTAATTACTGTTAATTACTATTAATAGACTTATTATAGTCTATTAATAGATTATAATAATTAATACTTTATGAATAATAATCAAGTATTGTTCATAAAGTATCAATAATATTTTTCCACATAAATTAAATATATTTTCATTTTATTTCAGCAATATATTGAACAGTTTTTTGCATTAGGAATTTCGCAGTAAAAAACATGTAGGTGTTTTTTTCCAATATAAATATATATATATATCAAAATAACAATATTTTTAAAACATTATCGACATACAATATTTTCTATTCGATACATATATATTTGTAGTTTCATCGATACAAATAAATTCATAATGTTATTCCAAAATAACATTTTTCTCATTTTCTCTCGTGTTTTATTTGTTACTTTTTCGTACTAACGTTTCTATTTTCGACGATCGAGGGTGGCTGACCGCGTATGTTATTAGATTTCGTAATTATCGCAAGTTACGATGGCGAGAGAGGGGGAGGTGCAGTATGTGCCGCGATACGCACTCGTAGGTAAGACAATGGATTGGGAAACTCGATACGGGGTCTAATATACTTAGTGTCTTTTTCTGCCACTCTCGTCCTCGCTTTTTTATAGCTATTCATTCCCTCATGTCTTCAGCGACCAAACATCGAAATTTATTTCCATCGCCCCTGTTCCCCCCTCGTAATTGCGATATTTTCCTCCAGGAAAATATCCTCCAGCAATTTTCCCCGACTGGTTAACGAATTTCTGTCAAAAATTGAGAACGCAAAAAGAACGAAAATGAAGTGCTAGGACGACCGTTCAACGATCAGTTCTTTCGGTGAATTTAATTCTTTTTATTGGATATTATTATGTTTAGAACAATGGTAAAAACAACAATAATAGCATTACAAGATATATAATATAATAATATTACATAAATATAATAATAAATATAATAATGTTACAATATAAATAATATTATAATTTTACAAGATGTAATGATAATATTAATATAATTTGCAGTGCAAACTGAGAAAGTGCGTTGCCTGGAGCAATAAGTTGATTTTAATAAAATTATAATAATAACAGTAACGATTGAACTCTTTCAGGCGATACAATTAATTCTATAAAAATTGCACTTTCACGTGAAGCAAAAAGAAGCGCGATTAACCGCATGTATGTGTCGTTGAATTATTACGCCGACCGGTAAATTTAATCGCGAGAACGCGTGAATAACAGGCCGTTTATAGCGTAACGAGATCCCTACACACACACACATACACGCACGATATAGTTTTAGCGCGGAGTGTTCCTTCACCAATCGAAAGTGTTACCTAAATTCGATAGTAAAAGTCCCGACACGTCCCGTCCTCTCCCTCTCTCTATGTACCTATATATATATATATATATACATACGTACATACATATATGCAAACATGTTTTCTTTTTTGGGCTCTTTACTTTCTTGCCCGCGCGCAATTTTAAGTGTCCAGCTAAATTTCACTTTTCGCATTCAAACATTTGCGTACACGACGCGCGACATTTATATTTATTAGAGACTCGTTTACGAAGGACGCTCTTTGCGACACGAAGCGATAAAGGAAGTTACGATTTCGATTGCCTCTTTATGGCGAATAAAATGAAAGGTCGAGGTGGGAATCAGAAGAAGTCAAGTGGGCTATACCAGTGTGAACGCTGAAAATTTGGGTGATTTTCGGGATTTTTTTTAAAGAAAAGTACTCAGTTAAATGTTTCGGAAAATTAAGAATGTATTTGGCTATATTTGACCTATATTGCTAAATTTTTTCATAGCCAAATATTGAGATCCACGCGACTTATGCGCTGCCTTCGGGGGCGCCAAAAAAAAAGTTCCCCCACTGCTGACATGATTCCTGCCGATTGAGTAGCTGGAACCGAAAAAGGAAAAAATGTCATTAAACTGGAAGGTATTTCCTGTACAGTGACGTAGGATTTTCGAAAAATATCAAAATCTAACAAAATGGCGTAGTTATGAAAAAAATCTGTTTTCTTGCCTATAAAATGGTCGTTTTTTTCAATGCCAAATCGTCAATTTTCATGCAATCGAAAATATCCTACGTCATTGTAGAGTAAATATATTCAAGATTACTCAGTTCAAATTTCAAGTCAATCGGATAATTGCTCTTTGAGTTACAATGTCAGCAAATTTGAAAAATCTCATTTCGAGAGAAACGCGTTTAAAGATTTAACTATCGATTTTCATAAGATAAAACCATATTGATATAAATTATGTAAATGATAATGATATTCTTGAAAGTATAAACTGTCGAAAAAGGCAACAGAAAAGATCGATTTTTTTAAAGTGTCACACTGGTATAGCCCCTTAATAGTATTTGAGAGATAGAGAGAGAGAGAGAGAGAGAGAGAGAGAGAGAGAGAGAGAGAGAGAGACATATTGATTGATTGATTTCATTATGCCTTGGTAACACCTTGAGGCAAAGGATGATATATGCATAAACAGAGAAAACAGAAATAATAATAATAGTAATGGTGATCATAATGATTCACATAATCATAATAAAGTATAATATAATCTAATAAGGTTATCTAGCAATGAAAACAAAAATGATAATAAGGTAATAATAATACTGACAGTGAAATATACAGAAATTGGACGAAAAACAGAAAATATAAGTATACTATCAGAGAAAGAAATATATGTATAGTATAGGCCAGTCGATCTATTTACAACCCGCGTAATAATATATACGTGTTAGCCTGCGAATTAGAGAGAGAGAGAGAGAGAGAGAGAGAGAGAGAGAGAGAGAAGAGAGAGACAAAAAAATTATCGAACGCGCGTAATTAGTTGAGTAGAAATATCGAAATGAAAAGATTGCGGAGTACTTCGAGCGTACATCAAAATGTTGCTCGACGAGTTTGACGTGGCCGACGCGATTACCGGTATTTCTGATCGAAACATTGCGCCTTCATTTTCTCTCTCTCTCTCTCTCTCTCTCTCTCTCTCTCTCTCTCTCTCTCTCCGCGTCTTTCACAGTACCGTTATTTCGGCTTTGAGGTTTTGTAACCGAGTGACCCAGACTCGCGGGAATTACGGAAGAGAGAGAGAGAGAGGGAGAGAGAGGGAGAGATAGAGAGAGAAGAGAGGACGCTTTTTTTTCTCGGACTCATCGTCTCACGTAGGTACACGAGAGCACAAAGAATAAAAGCAGACGAGAAAGACACGTGTACGGTGCGGAGGTAACGTCGACAGGATTGTTTTCGCCGAGCGATCTAACAAAAACTATTTGTTGCACTATAAACGATGAGAAGTACAACTCTTCCTCGTTCGAAAGGTGAAATATCTCATCGGCCATGAGTAAAGAAGCGAAATTGGTTTGTCGAAAAGAAGCCCGTCGCACCAAGGCAACCAGGCCTCGCACGAGATGAAGCCTCGATCTCAATTAATCAAAATTTGTATAAATTCAAATAAATGAATTATGAATCTATGAATTATGTTTTATACAAATGAATTAATATGGTTTTATCCATAAAATAATGTCAATAATTTGTCATTCGAAGTGTTTGGCAGTGAAAGCAAATTGAAGTAAATGACATTGATAAATAAAATGACATAAATTAATATTTGATAAATAATATTGATTTGATAAGTGAACGTTATTTAATTTATATTCAATTCATATTCTATTCAATAATTTATATCATCAAATATATCATTATTAGTAAATATTATTTTTATTATTGAATATTGTCAGTACCAGTAGTAGCAGTCTTTACTTCCTTCACTACCCTTTAAGGGTGATTTCACATAGCGCCCCCCCCCCCTCACATTCTCTTCTCCCTCACATTTGTTCTTACAATTGTGTACATGTGTTTCCGTTTTCGTAACATATTGTATACATTGAATATGGTATTTAATAATAATATTACAACATTGCCTTATGTAATAATTTATATCGATTTGATATTATAATTAAAAAAGTGAATTTATTTATATTAAAATTCATTCAACATTCAATGACTTAATATTGATTTTAACGTATCCAGCTATAAATAGCCTGAAATTTTTTCCAATCAATAAAAAATAGCAATTAAACTGTCGGGATTGCGCTCATCTCTTCTCCATACGCGATCTCATTGCGGGGGTTCGAGGTAAAGTGCGCTCGTGACCTTGTCGTGAAATCGCATCGCGGGAGAAATAAAATGTGCGAGCTTTCTAATATCTCGTTTCTCCCATACGTATCAGTATGCGAAATCCATTTTGCAACAGAAATCGCATCGAGAAACTTCCATGTTGTGAATAAATATATTTTGTCGAGACGACGGGGGAAAAAACGACAAAAAAAAGAAAAGAAAACGTCATTCAAGCGATCTTTTCCATGTTCTTGCATACATTCGGAATGCAGGACTTGATGCGTTCATGGTCGTATATATATATATATATATATACCACAAGAGACGATAAATCTTGTCACGAGAGAGTTGACAAGGAAAGTTCGTATGCTTGTTGAATTTTATTGAACTATTTTCTCAAAGTAAATTTGTCGAAGACGAAACACACACACATACATACATACATATATATATATATATATATATATATATATATATATATATATATATATATATATATATACACAGGGTGTCCTGTTATGAATGAATAATCCTGCAACTGTCGATAGGTCAGATCATGTCCTACTATATGCTGAAATTTCAGTTTAGTGAAAGTCCCGCGGTTTTCGAGATAAAAATCATCTGTGTTTTGTTTTTTGCATGCCATTTCTACAAATGATAATTTTTTTACCTCGTTTTTTACAAATACACTTGGTTATCTGTTTTGTCTAGTAAAGTATTCTTTTTTACCTTAAATGTTAAGGAAACTTTATGAAAAAATATCTTATGCAAAATTTTCATACAAACCACTTCGAACATCTAACTTTGATAGCCTGCGGCGTAAAAAAAATGTACTACGCACATCGTGCCAATTACTTTAAGGGGCTATACCAGTGTGACACTTTAAAAAAATCGATTTTTTTTGCCTTTTTCGACAGATTATACTTTCAAGAATATCATTATCATTTATATAATTTATATCAATATCATTTCATCCTGCGAAAATTGATAGTTAAATATTTAAACGCGTCTTCCTCGAAATGAGATTTTTCAACTTTGCTGACATTGTAACTCAAAGAGCAATTATCCGATTGACTTGAAATTTGAACTGAGTACTCTTGAATATATTTACTCTACAATGACGTAGGATATTTTTGATTGGATGAAAATTGACGATTTGGCATTGAAAAAAACGACCATTTTATAGGCAAGAAAGCAGACTTTTTTTTCATAACTACGTTATTTTGTTCGATTTTGACATTTTTCGAAAATCCTACGTCATTGTACAGGGAATACCTTCCAGTTTAACAACATTTTCTTCTTTTTTCGGTTTCAGCTACTCAATCGGCCGGAATCATGTCAGCAGTGGAGGACCTTTTTTTTGGTGCCTCCGAAGTCAGCGCATAAGTCGCTTGGATCTCGATATTTTTCTATGAAAAAATTATGTCATATAGGTCAAATATAGCCAAATATATTCTTAATTTTCCGAAACATTTAATCGAGTAGTTTTCTTCCAAAAAATTCCCGGAAATCACCAAAATTTTCAGCGTCCACACTGGTATACCCCCTCAAAAAATTGCTTAGTTATTGTCGATTCACATTATTCGTAGAAATGACATGCGAAGAACCAAAAGCAGATGATATTTTTTTTTCAAAAAATGATATGAATCGACAATAACTAAGGAACTTTTTAAGGGGGTATACCAGTGTGAACGCTGAAAATTTGGGTGATTATCGGGCATTTTTCGGAAGAAAAGTACTCAATTAAATGTTACGGAAAATTAAGAATATATTTGGCTATATTTGACCTATATTACATAATTTTTTCACATAAAAATATTTAAATCCACTCTCAATATTAAGCCACCCGAAATAACTCGTTAATTATCGACGTCACAAAAAAAATATTCCCGACAAAAGTTGTACGGTGTGAAGGGGGTCATCATATGCGACCATTTTCTTTCATTTCGGCGGAGGCGTTGACGCACAGTGAAGGTCACCTCCACTTTCTTAAATGGATGCTACATTTTTTTTTCAACCATCTTGTAAAGCACCTCAAGCCGCATAAAAAACATTCTGGGGTCAAAGTCGTTCAAGGTCATTCAAGGTCAGTATCGGTGATACAAATCTAAATATCTGGGATCACTACCAAATATTTCGTATTGATCCGAGATATTTAGATTTGTATTTCATTTTATTAGCTGACCTTGCATGACCTCGAACGACTTTGACTCCCTGATGTTTTTTATGCCGCTTGAGTCGGTTCACAAGATGGTTGAAAAAAAGTACCATTTTTTTCTGGAACTTTTGTCAGAACTTTTGTCTGGAACATTTTTTTGCGACGTCGATAATTACCGAGTTATTTCGGGTGGCAGAGATAAGAGGGACACCGTGTATATTTACACACATACATACGTGCCTGTATATGGACTATTATGCAGAGAAAGCATTCGCAAGAAGTCTCGTTGAATTATTTAATAGATTCGTGAGATATTTAATCTCGAAGACTCTCATACGTGTTCAAGTATTTACACTATAAGCCGCCGCTGAATTTGTAACGAGACTAAAGCTATGTACCTCACCGTATACTATATTCATCGTTGCTTCCACGCTTCTCTTATGAGCAATTGAAAACAAGACAAATCATCGAAAAATAAGAAAACGTCGTCAACGAAATTTGAGCTCAAACGTACTCCCTTCCATTTCTCAAAGTTACGCTAGACTATTCAGACAGCGCGAGTTGCGGCAGTGCGCCTCAGCCTAAAAAAACCTAGTAGGTCGCATACATGATCGCGGCGTTAAAAAAAAATAATAATTAAAATTGTGCAATAAGAAAAAGATAGACGGTAGGAAAAATGGAGGGAGAAAAAGAACGACATTGTGCAAATTGTTGACTGGGGCGTTAAACGGATATATATGTACGGTAAATATCGCAAGTACGTAGTAACACAAACCGTTAGAAAAGTAGCAGTACGCGAGTCACAGTAGTGTGTACCGAGGTGTATATAGTGGTACGTGCATAGGACCGTTGCAAAATTGCTCCTTCGGACTCTCAACGTCGTGTGCACACAACCGCGAGGATGTACGGCAGTCGCGTGCCTGCCGTACACGGGTTTCATCCACCGGCAAGTATAGACAGCAGCTCTCGTACTCGTGGACTTTCCCTCGATGCGAAGGAAAAAGAAAAGAAAAAGGAAACGCAAGTTTTCTCGGTAGCTTCGACCACACCAATACATTTTAACATATATATATATATATATATATATATATATATATATATATATATATATATTCATGTGTGTGTGTGTGTATATATACATATGGAACATTCCACGCCATTTCACCTAGCCCGTGACCCCGACCATTTTTAATTTGGCTGATTTTTTTTCGTAAAATTGTATCCCATGAAGGGAATATCCACACCAATTTTTAGATTTTTAACTCCTCTCTTTTAGCAGTAATAACTTTTCGAAATATGTCGGTTTTAGAATTTTTGGAAACGTTTACACGCTGATAACTCCAGAACTAATGGAGATATCGAGAAACGTCGATATATATTTTATTTTTCATTTTGAAGCATACTTTCGTTAAGAAATATGAAAAAGTTATTAATTATCAATGTCAACGTTTTTTTCGCTTCTAAAGCGAAAACTATTTTTTTTTTTAATGAAGCCCTTGTTTTATTTTTTTCCAAAAATTCTGTAAAATAGAGTGACCCATTATATGATTTTTAAGACTAGTCTCATCATGGGCCCATTTTTCCTTCTATTTTTTTTCGAATTAATCATATTTTTTTAAAAAGATTTTTATTATTTTAATCGTCAATGCTATTCATGATTTTGTGATTTCCAATTCGGCTAGAACAGGCCTGAAAAGGTTTCTTCTTTAATTATGCTGAATTAAACGAAAACAAATATTTTTTATTCGAAATAATGTTATTTTTTTCGTTAAAATCAGCACAAATAGAAAATAGATCGTTCGTTTCACCTGCTATTTTTTGCCTGTCATTTCTACGAAGGATAGAAATCGACAATAACTAAGCAACTTTTTAAAGTAATTGGCACGATATGCGTAGTACATTTTTTTTACACCGCAGTCTATGAAAGTCAGATTATTGTATTGCTTGTATGAAAATTCTGCACAAGATCTTTTTTCACAATGTTTCTTTATCATTTATGGTTATAAAAACGACTTTGCTAGATAATACAAGCAACCAATATTATTTTTGAAAAACGGGGTCAAAAAAGTTATCTCTTGTAGAAATGGCATGCGAAAAACCGAAAGCGGATGATTTTTATCTCGAAAACCGTGGGACTTTTGCTAAACTGAAATTCCAGCATATAGTAGGACATAATCTGACCTATCGAAAGTTGCAGGATTATCCATTCATAACAGGACACCCTTTATGTGTTTGTGTGTGTGAGTGTGTACGTGCGCGCGTATATCAGAGCTGCATTATATTTATGACGAGCTCGCGACACGCTTGTCCGGGACTACCGACTGGAACGGGAATAAGGAATTTGGTACCTTGACTCGCGTAAATCCACGCGCTTAAACGTGCACTTCCGGTCGCCTGTCAAATTTCTTCTCGTACGGGCGTAATTTCTCGCTCGGCTGACATTTGTGGCCCACTATCCGTAACGATAACCATATATTTGGTGCGTGCTACTCCCTATTAGAAAAAAAATGGATTCTATTCTCCTAAGCGTCTACCTTTTTTTGTGTTATTTGTTTTTCAGTACACGCAAAATTGGTCCTTTTCTTGTAAAATTATGTATTCTCGTGTGTGTCTGTGTAATTTTTTTATAGAATAAAAATTGGTCCTATAGGAGTATATATTTCTTGTGTTGTTTGTTTTTTTTTATAGAAGAAAAATTGATTTTATTCTTGTAAGAGTAGACATTTTTTTGTTATTTGCTTTTTTTGATCGAAGAAAAACTGATATTACTCTTGCAAGAGTACACATTTTTCTATTATTTGTTTATTTTTTTTTCAATAGAAGAAAAATTCATTTCGTTTTTGCACGAGTAAGCATATCATGTGGTGGTTTTTTTCGTAGGAGAACATGTTATGCGGTGTTTTTTTAGTACAAAAACACTTGATCCTGTAAGACTATTTATTTTTTGCGTTATTTGTTTTTTTTTGTAGAAGAAAAGTTTACTTTGTTCTTGTAAAAACAAATGTTCTTGTAAAAACAAATAACACAAATAGCACATTTTTTGTAATTTTTTTTTTGTAGAAGCGAATTTAGTTATTTTTTTATGAGACTACACATGTTTTGAGGTATTGGTTTTTTTTTAGTAAACAAAAAATTAATAGTAAAAGCCTATATTTTTTGTGTTGTCTTTTTTTTATTTTATAGAAGAAGAATTGCTTCTATACCTGTAGAGTATACATTTTCACTTCTCATAAAAGCGGATTCAATTATTATATACTGCATGCATACATTTATTTTTTTTCTTCATAGAAGCGAATTCCATTTTTTTCATGAGAGTATGCGGGTATTGTGATATCTGTTTTTTTTAGCAGAAGAAAAATTGGTCCTGTGAGAGTATATATGTTTCGTGCTAATTATTTTCTGATAGAAAAAAACATTTACTCAATTCTCATATGAGTACATTCTTCGAGTATGTATTTTCATTTTTAATGGACAAAAAATGCATTTCAAACTTGTTCGAAGGATGATCTTGCATTGTATTGCAACGCGACACAATTGGGTAGGTTACACATGAAAGTGTGCGCGATAATTGTTTTACAAACTCGTCGTAAGGGGTTTGATTGTCCAATATAAATGGCAAATTATAAGTGTGTAAGAATACGTCAGTCGGTACAATAAAACATATATATATATACATATATATATATATATATATGTATATATATATATATATATATATATATATATATATATATATATATATATATATATCGTTAACGTATGAAATTTAGTATAAAAAAAAATGGCGAAATCGCAGTTGCATAAACGACATGAAAGAAGCGTTTTGCACGTGCCAATTTTCAAAGACGCATATATAGTTACACATACGTGCCTAAATATGCACACTTGTCTAAATATTTATGGTAGCCTCGCATTTTCGATGTCCTTCCACACGCGGCTGTAATTACGTCTTGTAATTGTGCCGGCTGGATTCGGAACTTATTGCGATGACATTCGGACGCGAGTATTGCGTGCGTCGGGACGCGGGACATGGAGCGTCGGGGAGGGTGTGGGGGGGGGTAATAAATGTAGGACAAAGCAATATATGCGGAACGACGCCGCAATTTCGAGTAAGAAAGGAGCGGGGTCGCCTGAAAAACCAAAAAAGAAAAATGAGCAAAGACGCGCAACGTGTCGCGGTATTCCTATGAAGGAATTCGCGCGCGTGGGTTATCGCGCAAGGTTTGCCCCTCCCGCGTTGCCGCGCGATTCGACCTGACTTGTATGGGAATGCACACGCGCGCGCGCGTGAAAATTCCTCGCGCCTCGTGCAAACATCCAACCTAATATAAAAAATTACATGTAAAAAAAATGTTTTAAAAAACAAGCTTTTATTTAGTGTACTAAAACGTGGAAAATAATTTTTTTACCAAGTCACCAATATGTGACTATAAATAAAAGCTTGGGGCGCTCAACGTTTTAAATGTTGAATAAATTTGAGCATTAAAAAAAATCGTGAAAATAAGCAAATGTTTTTTCTCGCCTGAAGGTATCTCCCCCCTTAAATAAAAGGAGAGTAGCGAACGTGCCTCGTGACGTCGGCCCGGGTCAATACTCAGATAAAAAATTAGAGGGATCGCAAACCTGGCAAAGGCGAACAAAGAAACATCGGTAATCTATTTTTGTAATAAACATATAAAAATGTGAAAAAAAAACTTTTTTCACGAAAAATAAGTTCCAACCAGTTTAGCCTGCCGTTGTCCGAGCAAGATAATCTTCGTCTTCGCCAGTTGGACCCGAGATTTATATTCGATTGAACTCATGCATATGGTCCGGGACCCAATGACTCGGTGCACCGGAGAAAAGGTGTCGCGTTTCCGTGCGCGTTAGACTGCATCGTCGTATCTCGATCGTGGGTCGATGAACGGTGGCTAGATCGACCGTGGGAGAGAGACAGAGAAAACGAGCTTTTTCTTCTTTTTATCACGTTACGCGCTGAATAACGCCCCCCCCTCTCGCTCTATCTCATCGGACTCGCGACGCACGTCCCCTTAAGGGGTCTTCTCACTTTAGACGCAAAAGAGGCTATTTTCATTAATTGTTTTGGTAGGTTTATATTATAGATATTGATATAAAAGTTGGTACACGTAATAAATACACTTTCGAAATAAATAAAAAAATAAAAATTCATCTATTTATGTAACCCAAACAAACTTTAAACGCGTTTTTTCGAAACAACGTTTTTCGACGGCTTGTTGATAAAATCTTATTTTTTTTACCAAAAACGGTGAAAAAGCACTTTCTTTGTTTTTTCGAAAAAAGTCCGCCATTTTGTTATTTTTGCTTATAACAAAAATCGTATTATATGCGCTATAGTCATTAACATACTGAATCTAAAACCGTTTTATTTTTTTCCGTTTGGGATGATCCATCTCCGAGATTTCATCAACAGCGCAGATCTACAATTTTTTAGGACATTTTTTTAACTACCATTTTCGTCTGTAAATAGTGGCTTAAATAAATAATTTTTTTGAATGTATTTCGAAAGTGTATTTATTAAGTGTAACAACTTTTACATCAATATCTATAATATAGATCTGTCAAAAAAAATCATGAAAATAGCCTTTTTCAGCGTTTTAAGTGAGATGATCCCTTACATTTGTCGATAAAGCTTATATAGGGTGTCTCCAAAATTACCTGACATTTAAATTTATTAATAAAACGTATTATTTATTTGAAAAGTACGAATATTTTTATTTTAATATAAAATACAAACATGCAGGTTATGTTTGGAACACAATATCCGATAAATGGCCGCCTCGTCCCTGTTTGCAAATGTTCACTCTTTTGACGAAATTTTGGATAACATTTTAGCATACAATGCCGCTCAAAAGTTTTGGATACACCAGTCGATATTTTTTGCCACACTAAAAGTTACATAGCTTCGTCAAGAAAAAAGATAACCAAAGTTACCGAACGGCGTTTTGAAGGGAATAAATTCAGCTTTATTTTGCATTTTTGAAATATTTTTTATGATTTTTTTCGACCCGGTACGCACTTTTGTACGTGACTGTTTTCCGGCTTTTTTCGAACATCGAGAATTGGGCGCATGACTTATGGAATTCTTTTTTGCCATGTTTATCCATGATAAACTTCAACGGGGTAGCAGGAGCTCCATTTTCGGTTGTTAGAGTTTCGTGCGATTTTTTTTCGCAAAGTTATTTTATTTTCGGCTAAAAAAGACAAATTTTGGAAAATGCAACGTAACTCAAGAACTATAGGGCTTAAGGGGTTACGCCCACTTGCGATTTTGATAAAATAGTTTTTTTTATTGCA
>OY723395.1:20221839-20416130 GCA_963210295.1 Ophion ellenae
CAATCCGTCATTTTTATTGGCTCCATTCTGAGTATACAGGGTGTCCCAGAAGTTAATGCGTCCCCTGAAATGGGGGGTCGGGGGTGAAATTCCGAGTCGATTGATATAAGCATGTGTCAGTCTCAGATCAACCCCTGAATTATTATTCATTTTTAAACGCGGGCCAATCAGGTGCGCCCGCCTTTAAAAATTAATAATAATTCAGGGGTTGATCTGAGACCCACACATGCTTATATCAATCGACTCGGAATTTCACCCCCGACCACCCATTTCAGGGGACGCATTCACTTCTGGGACACCCTGTATACTCAGAATGGAGCCAATAAAAATGACGGATTGATTTTTTGTACCGTTTTGCTCCTGGCAAGATAAAAATGCGAGAGGAGATTTTGATGATGACGATTCGTGAGTGTCGCAAGGTAATTCTCCGCGTACCGTTATTTACTCATTCAGTTCGGGGACACCCTGTATAAGGTGAGGACAATGAAATCGAACGCAGCGCCCGCAGTGGACAAAAATTGTAATACACTCGGTTATTTATCTGTCAAATCTGCATGAGTGTAGTACGAGATTTTTTGCAATAAAAGTTAACATATTGTTTTTTTTTAAATCGGACACCCGAGTAAAAATGATTGTATATACTTAGATACAATTATATAAAAATGATATACAAGCATATATATTTATATATAGGTTTATATATAATTGTATATAACTCTATACATTCGTATATATAATCCGATATAAACGTACTTCCATCAAATTTGATTTGATAAAATTATATATAGTTCTGTATATAATGATATATGGAGATACTATTTTTATAGGGAGTTTATATAATTAGATATAATATCATATACAGTTATATATAATTTAATATAGTATTGTATATAATTATATATATACGTGAAACTTATTTAGGGTTTATATAATTAGATATAATATTATACACAGTTATATATAATTCAATATAGTGTTGTATATAATTGTATATATACGTGAAAACTTTATTTACGGTATATAAAATTGTATATGACTGTATATGACCCGAGTAAAAAGGATTGTATATACTTATATACGATTATATAAAAATGATATGCAATCATATATACTTATATAGGTTTATATATAATTGTATATGATTCTATACATTCGTATATATAATCCGATATAAATGTACTTCCATCAAATTTGATTTGATAAAGTTATATACATAGTTCTGTATATAATGATATAAGGAGAGACTTATTTTTATAGGGCGTTTATATAATTAGATATACAGTTATATACAGTTATATATAATTCAATATAGTGTTGTATATAATTATATATATACGTGAAAATTTTATTCACAGTATATAAAATTGTATGTGACTGTATATGAGTACTTTCATTTTCTTTTGATATAATACATATAATTGTATATATCATTATATGGCTTCATATATGATTAGATATAGAAAAAGGTTTCTTTGGTTTTATTCGCGTATGGAAGGTAAATCAAAGGAAGCAGGAAGCACGTAAGTCGAAAGATTGTTTATTAAAAGTTAACAATTTATGTATTGATGCAATATATTTACCAAATTTGATTACACTTATTGGGTTTCTTACAGAGATAATTTCCAATTCTGATAAGTTGATTGATATTAGTTTTTTCTTGATATCCCGAGTAAAAATGAATATATATAATCATATATAATTGTATATTAATTGATCATATACAATTGTATACAAAAATTGGCCCGATAGAATTTTATATATTTGTATATAAACGTATACAATTGTATACGTCTATATACAAATATACAAAATTCTATACAATTGTATACGTTTATATACAAATATATAAAATTCTATCGGGCCAATTTTTGTATACAATTGTATATGATCAATTAATATACAATTATATATGATTATATATATTCATTTTTACTCGGGCAGTTACTTTATAATAAATTGCAAAAATACCGGAAGGAATAGTAAATGGAAATTTTATCGATTCCCTCAGGTAAATTGGAAGTCAGAACAACGCAACGAATGAATAGCTGCAGTTTTACCTTTAACCCTTTCTTGGCACACTTGACCCGTAGTCACCACACGGGTGCAAATTCGCACCGCCTGAAATTTCTTGTTCGTGGCTCTCTGTAAAATTTTGTTTCGATTTTCACGTATTTTCACCAAATAAATAATATTTTTCGCACTTGAGACCATTATCATTGGATTACTGGGAAATTTTTACTCCAAGAAACACTGGGTATTGGATACTTGCTAATTTTACATGAAAAGTTGAACATTTTATGGATATTTTTTTTAAGGGGTCTTCTCACTGAAGACGCTAAAAAGGCTATTCACATGAATTTTTGATTGGTTTATATTATAGATATTGATATCAAAGTTGTTACACTTAATAAATACACTTTTAGAATACATTTGAAAAATGCTTTTCACGTATCTATGTGACCCAATGAAACTTTAAACGCGTTTTTTCTCGAAACAACGTTTCTCGACGGCTTGTTGATCAAATCTTCGAAACGACTGAACCGATCCTTATAAAATTTTAACCACATATTCTTTACAACTATTGCTATAGCGCGTATCAAGGATTTTTTTAATTTTGGTATTTACTATTTTTTTTGCCAAAAACGGAGAAAAACGCGTTTTTTTGTTTTTTCGAAAAATGTCCGCCATTTTGTTATTTTTGCATATATTAAACATGGTACGATATGCGCTACAGTCATTAACATACTGAATGTAAAACCGTTTGATTTTTTTGGTTCGGATGATCCATCTCCGAGATTTCATCAACAGCGCAGACCTACAATTTTTTACGACATTTTTCTAACCACCATTTTCGTTTATAAATAGTGACTTGAATTAATCAAAAAATTTTTTTAATTAATTTCGAAAGTGTATTTATTAAGTGTAACAACTTTTAAATCAATATCTATGATATAAACCTATCAAAAAATTAATGACAATAGCCTTTTTAGCGTCTAAAGTGAGATCATGCATTGTCACCTCTTAGATGCATGTTTGCAAAATTTCAGAGCTCTAAGTAGGCGGGAAGTAGGTGAAATACCGATTTCCCCTTTTCCATCTCACAGAAAGTCAAGTTAAGGGGGTAGGCCACAGTAACGGGTATAAAATCACGTGCGGAATTAACCATTTTTTTCGTATGAAAAAGTGATTCACTCATAAAATTAATTACACATCTATCTAGTATGAATATCAAGCTGTTAGATAATATATATATTCTGCTTTCGATGTACAAAATGGCCGACTACTAATATTTTCTTTTGTTATCTTTTTTAGGCGCTCCGCGGCGTGACATTTAGCTCCCACAATTTTTTACCTAGAACAAAAAACAAAAATTCTCGTCAATTTACATTAGAATACCTAGAGAAGTACGTATGGAATTTAAAAAGTATTGTTTTATTCAAAAGTTGTAGGTATTTGAACTTAAGAAATGAATTTTCAGTGAAAAATTTCGTTATAACTGCTCATAAACTGCTCATAAAATAAAAAGTTTTCGATTAATCAGAAATTCCGTAAGTTCTCCTCTGCGAAATGAAATTAGGAACACAACTTTTGAATTTGAAGTAAATCGAGTGAAAATTGTTGAAGTTATTTGTCACGCCAATTGGAAAAAAGCTGTTTCGAGCAGTTTCGAGTAATCGGCCATTTTGTACATCGAAAAAAAAATATATATTTTCTAACAGCTCGATATTCTTACTAAATAAATGTGTCATTAATTTTATGAGTGAATCACTTTTTCATACGAAAAAAAATTGTTAAGGCGGTCCTCTAGTTTCTCGGCTGTTTTTTTTACGGCTTTTTCAATATTTTTTTACGGGCAAAGCATCAAAATAATCAATCTCATTGTTTTTGCATAATCTTTATTAACATTTAAATAAGCTTTACAAATTTTTTGAAGTGAAAATATATAATAGGATAAAAGTTATAGTGGCCGACAGGAAGACATCAAGTAAAAGAGGTGCTTGACGGTGACCAAGATTGCGGCTGTTCTGCTTATCTGAAATCAAAAAACCAAACGGCATTTTAATCTTCATATTTAAGACTAGCGATTGAACTAGAGTGAATTCTAAATTACAAAAATTGACTTTTTTATACACTTTTGAAAATTACATTCTATTTTTTACTCATTTTTTCTTAAGTTTTTCGCTCGTACAAAAAAAAACTATCGAAGCAATCATGATAATCCTAGTTCAATCGCTGGCTTATAACATATTAAAGATGCTGTATAAATTTAAACAAGATCGGTGCAGTAGTTTCTGAAATATCGTGGTCACCGTTTCGAAAAATGGTGTTTCGAGAAAAACGCGTTTGAAAGTATACCTGCTCCGTATACCTGCTCCGTTCCAGGGCCGTAACTTGTGAACCATTTCGAATATCGAAAAATCCTTTGGCACACATTTTCTACACATGTTGTAGATGAGATTTATGAAAAAAAAATCGATTTTTTCGACCCGAGAAACTAGAGGACCGCCTTAAATCCGCACATGATTTTATACCCGTTACTGCGGCCTAACCCCTTTAATAAAAGCTCGTAAAAATCAAAAACTCTAACAGCATTTGCTTTTTTCGCCGTCCCCGAGGCTACATTCGCCGGCCAACGTTAATTTTATCGCAGTCGATCGTTCGTTTTGCACGAAAGGATTTTTTCTCCCCTTGTCTGCTCGCGATTGCAACTTTTGCACGCGTCCTTGTCGCGACAAAAAGCGACCCGCGACAATTGCGCGGATGTGCGCGTATTGTAGACAAGCACCAAACGCGATCGAGCGTTACATCGTGGAACAATCGTTTTTTCCCCCAGTTCTCTCTTTCTTTATTTCTGCAACGCGGTTTCCAGATTCCGCGTCTTAAACTGTACTAGTGATTTCGCAATAACGCGGCGCCGAATCGAACGCGAATCGTCTACGCGACGGACCAGAGAAATTGTTATTTTCCGTCATGCATGTACGAACGTATATAGACGCGACTTCCGCTGTCGCGTCGCGCGAGTAATCGTGAGAAACGATCTTTCCGTGAGGATTCGAAGGTATACGGCGTACCGATTTTCCGGAGTTGGAATAATTGCCATTGGGGTTTTCGAAGTACCGTAACTCGGGGCTACTTTGAACAGGTTTTGGAGGTTTTTTGTAGGTAAATTTTTTTAACAACCTAGACACCAACTTTTCTTGCTCCAATAGAACAGTGTGTCCTTCAGGGGTTAGGCCACAATAACGGGTATAAAATCATGTGCGTATGTAACAATTTTTTTTCGTATGAAAAAGTGATTCACTCATAAAATAAATTCCACATCTATTTAGTATGAATATCAAGCTGTTAGAATATGTATTTATATTTTTTTTCCATGTACAAAATGGCCGACTACTAATATTTTCTTTTGTTATCTTTTTCTAGGCGCTCCGCGGCGTGACATTTAGCATCCACAATTTTTTACCTAGAACAAACAACTGAAATTCTCGTCAATCTACATTAGAATACCTGGAGGAGTACGTACGGAATTTAAAAAGTATTGTTTTATTCAAAAGTTGTAGGTATTTGAATGAATTTTCAGTGAAAAATTTCGCATAAAACTGCTCATAAAATGAAAAGTTTTCGATTAATCAGAAATTCCGTACGTACTTCTCTGCGAAATGCAATTAGGGACATAACTTTTAAATTTGAAGTAAATCGAGTGAATATTGTTGAAGTTATTTGTCATGCGAATTGGAAAAAAGCTGTTTCGAGAAAAACGCGTTTAAAGTTTCACGTACTTTATAGCCGTGCCAGAGGTGGGCTTACGTTATACGCTCAAAGTCGGTAAAGTTTTTTTTTTCTTCTCATAAATCGAATAGTAACTTATTCTTATGATGATAAAGTATCCTTTCAGGGAAAAAAATCAATTTTTTGAAAATTCTACTGTGGTCCTACCCCTTTAGCTATCAAATGTATAAGAAAGTCAAACCACCCCCTCACAATTTGATATATACATTTTTTAAAGTGTTAAAGTAGTCTCGAGTGTGGGGCTTCTTTGACAGGGCATTGAAATGCAACTTATGCCAAAGGTTAAGGGTTACTTTGGAATCATTTTGATAAAAAAAATCTAATATTTTATGCATTATACATGAAATTAATTAAAAAACAACGATTTTTTGTAACCAATTTGTCATGGTTATTAAGGCAGCAGAACTCGAACAATTTTCGGCCAATCGACTTAAAATTTTAACTGTAGCTTCGGAAATTTGTGTCGGCGAAATATGTCGGTTAAAAATGAAATATGTGTGGAAATTCGAATGAGTGAGATGAGGTTAGGACTACAGTCAGCTGTTGCCGTGCTGTTACGTCTCATTATCGTAGCAAGTGGTAATCAATCCGGAAGTTGAAATTAGACTTGATATTACATTGATATTATCGGGTAATCAATACCGGAAGTTCAAATTAAACTTGATATTACATACAAGTTAGGTCAATAAGCGTAATTTTTCTGAGGCCATTGGATTACTATACGTGTTAAGTATGTAAATCTGATTATTTTTAAGAATCTGACAGATTCCCACTATTATATACACTTTTCTAGCGACCGAAAATCGGGTTTTTGTATGTCGTGTCGAAATTCCTTAAAAAAAAATCCGCAATGTTAATATTTTTTATCTCCGTAATTAGGTCAATAACCGATCCTGAAATTATACAGAGACGATTATTAATATATTTAATGAAGCCCAAAAAAATGAAAATCCTATGGATGGAAGCATGGCGATAAGATTATCTTAAATCGTCATAACTTTTTTGTTTGTGGTTGTGATAGCACGAAATAACTTTTGTTGTATTCTGCAATGTATGTTTATTACAAATAAATCATTATTTCATACAAATGGTTTCAAGAAAATGACTCGTGAGCTTCCAACGTCTTAAAAATGCGTAAATGTATGGATAACGTCAACTTCCAAATTCATTATCAAAAAAACTAAAAGCTCTTTTGAACTTAGCTTTGTTTTGAAAAGTTCTCTAGTTTATACCCTTTCCAACGGTATGCTGCATGTCATAGAAATCATTCATTATGTGGTCAAAATAAAGAGACAAGACCGAAAAATTACTCTTCTGACTTTCAAACTGTAAACAACTATCCCCAAAATCGAAATTTCACAAAGAAAAAGTAAACAACGGAAGCACAATTTGAGCTTTATTGAAAAATGCACAAAACGTATACAATTTTTTTGTTTCATAACTATTAAAACGGCTCGAGGAAACTTCGATTTTTCATAGCCGCAAAAGAGCAAAAGGGGGGGAAAATTTGGTGTTTTTTTGACACCGGAAGTGACGTTTTCCACTATGGAAATCTATAATCACTGATCGTGAGGGAAATAGTTGTCTGAGTTGAGCTCAAATACCCCATATATAATAAAGTGCCCAAATTGCTTTACAATTGCTTTCTTATTTTTTTTCAAAAAGATTCTTGAGCGCGCTCGTGTATGTCACTACGTAGAAACTCGGTATATAAAACGAAGAAGAAGGCGGAGAAGACAAAGAGAAAAAATGACGCTTTCGTGCCGCGAGGAGAAAAAAATTCGGAGCGCGTTCTAACGGGCTGCGTTCAATACGTGACCGGCCCGTTACAAGTTTCGTTTCGGTTTCGAAAAATGGTCTGCGCTCGTAGTCCCGTCGTCATTATATATATATATATATATATATATATATATATATATATATATATATATATATATATATATATATATATATATATATATATATATGCAGACAGTTGCAGAATTATCCATCATAACAGGACACCCTGTATATATACATATATACATATATACATACATACATACATATATATATATATATATATATATATATATATATATATATATACACACACACACACACACACACACACACACACACACACACACACACACACACACACACACACACACACACACACACACACACACACACACACACACACACACACACACACACACAGACTGTCCTGTTATGAATGGATAGTTCTGCAACGGTCGATAGGCCAGAACATGTCCTACTATATGCTGGAATTCCAGTTAAGGTAGTACGAGCACGTAATATTGTTTTCTATAGATTTTGTTCAAATTTTAACCAGACATTGTTCATATGATTATGCATGTTTGAGTGAAATTTCAGAACAGTCGACTATTTAGATTGAGAGATAATGGGTTTTAAAATTGCAACTTTTAACACTGCAGGGTCTGCATTGAAATTTAGACAGAATCATTTTCCGTAAAAAATATTTGTCCCCTATAATAATAAGATATATGGCAACACCGCATCGTTCCACGTATCCAATGACGTGAGTTTGCGCGGCATATTTAAAATAATACTGCAACACAAATTTTTATTTCGAAGTAATTTTTAATCGAACAAAGTTTTTAATTAGTTATGAACGAACCAACACTTTTATTTGTCAATGAAGATAACACAAACAGTATAAAATATTAATATTTATAATGCAAATATTTTTTATGACAAAATTTTAAACTTTAGGAACATGATAGTTATTTTTTTCTCGAAATATTGAAAAATACTGTTCTGGGGTGTTGCCATATGTCTTCTTATTATAGGGGACAAACATTTTTCACGGAAAATAATTCTGTCTAAATTTCAATGCAGACCCTGCAGTGTTGAAAGTTGCAATTTAAATACCCATTATCTTCAAATCTAAATAGTCGACTGTTCTGAAATTTCACTCACACATACATAATGGTATGAACAATGTCTGGTTAAAATTTGAACAAAATCTATGGAAATCAAGATTAAGCACTTGTACTACCTTAAGGCCTTATATACGCGATTTCGCCGATTTTCGAAGGTACTTTTCTAGACGCGGTTGAAAAAAAATTACGCATATATTGACAGCATTTTTTTACAGATCATTTGTGCACATGGTTAAGTATAGGTGAAAAAAAATCAGAAATATTAACACATGGCGGAGATATAACATAATAAAGCAATGTATTTTTTTTGCGCGTGCGTTGATGGTGAAAGTTCTCGGCATCGATGTGGGTGTCTGAAAATAAATGAATATATTTATAATTGCATAATGAATGTATCTTCAGTGTGAACCAACAATATTATTTAAAAAAAATTGTTATAACAAAAATTCGAAACTTAAATTTTTTTACTCTACTTTCTGTCGGTATTTTATTTTTTATATTTTATTGTGTCATTGAAATTTTGGTTTCTGTGCTTCACACGATAGGTGATGATACTAAGAATATGTTGTAAAAATTTCAAAGCGATCTGAACCTTCGTTCAAAAGTTAGAACTTTCACAACGTTCAAAAAAGTGAATCGTGGAAAAACGGCTTTGAAGTTGGCGGTCGGGCGCGCCGCGCGGTATCTATTATAAATGCAATCTTACCTCATTTTGGAATTTTTTGAGTTTTTCAATTCTGTAAAGCTAGAAATATTCCTAACCGTTCAGGCCAATGGAATAAAACATTTAAGCCAACGAAAAATTTCGAAATTTTTCGCGTGAAGCAAAAGCCCAGATATTATGAATTTTACACCAACATTTTTTATATCTGACACTGTATTTTTGGGAATCTTTTCAGATTTTTCGATTACGGCCATCGAGGTGTTCAAAAAAAATTCAAAAATTCATGACGCTGAAATTTAATTTGAAAAATCTGAAAAAAATGTGATTGCTTGATAGAGTGAGAGTAATGATAGGAAAAATCGGGAACCAGATTTGAGGGGTCGAGGGGCAGACCCAGGTCGAATTGGCATGGAATGCCCCATATATATATATATATATATATATATATATATATATACGAACGAAAAATCGCCCTATACTATATATATATATATAGTATAGGGCGATTTTTCGTTCGTATATAGCCGCGATCTCGTCGACCGAAACGATCAACATATGTGAAACCCTCTTAACCCACGATTCTCAATAATTATTGCACAACTTTTGAACGACCGGTTAACTTTCACTCGGACGCACAAGTGCGCGGCATTGTGTCGTTCGTTCGGACACGTGATATCGGAGCTCGTGTGTATTGTCCATAAGTGCGTATGTAGGACTTCCGGTAGGTGGAATCGAAGCTTCCCTCCCGCGCGCGAGCACGTAATAATTTTCTTTTCTCCCGTGTTGCGAAATAAAATCCATAGTGGCCTCTGCGCTGAAATCGGCAACCGTGCAGCGATACTATTGTAATAAACAATAACGATAACAATAATGATAACAAGAATAAGTGAAGCCGTAATGATCTTGAGTAATAAAGCACCGCGGCAAATGTAAATATGAAGAAAGAATGTGAATAATAATAACGATAACCTCAGCTTTATCTTTTTTTGTTCATTGATGCGAAGAAATATGCGTTGATCGGCGTTATTTTTTTCTCGTTTACAGACAATCCATCGTGAAGTGCAACAATCACGGAAAGTGGCAGGGAGAGTTGCCGTTTTGCGGTGAGTCCAAAAGGGAGAAAGATGATGACAATATTATTCCATCGGAGCTTCTTCATTTGCGGATAAGATAAATTTTGTGGCGGATCAAAGTCTCGCCGCGATTTGTTCTCCATTTCGACAAGCAGTTCTTTACAATTATATGCATTCTCGCTCTCGCCCTCTCTCTCTCTCTCTCTCTCTCTCTCTCTCTCTCTCTCTTGCTTCGAACTTTCTCTCGCGATATCCAATCCTGGCGCAAGTACCATAGTGCTGAACGATCAGCCGGAAAATTAACCCGCAAATTGAAAGATTTCTGATTGAACAGAAAAAAAAATGACAGTAAAAAAAATTACGGTTTGGTTGAAAACGAAAAATGTAATTTATCGCGGAAAGATTGGTCAATTGGATTCGATTTTTTTCGAGAGAACTGTGCCGTTATAACCGAATTAATTGATAAAGCCCGGCAATTCCGGATTTTGTAAATTCTGTGGACACACATATATATATATATCACAAATTAAGGGATATTAAAAAATTCCAATTTTTTTGGTGATTTTCAACAAGGGATAACTCGGACAAAAATGGTCGTACAGAAAAATAAAAGGAAACTGTAGCTACAAGTGTCTAGTTTTCAGATCTGAACTGTAAAATTTTTTAGCGTGGGCGGTTTTCAAGTAATCATCCGAAAAAGAACAAAAAGTTCTTTTTCCAAATTTTGCTCGTCTTTAAAATGGTCTGTGGACTTCAAAAAAAAATTGTTTACCATGCGACGATAAAACTCTTTTAGACAATTTAATCAGCTTTAATTTGACCTTTTACTCGTTAAAAGGTGAAATTAAAGCTCCGTACGAAAAAAAAATTCCAAATTTGTTTTATTCATTTTTTCTTGGTAATTGACGTCTTTGAAGAGAAAAATTACGCGTTATTGCTAAAGAAAACCATGTTGAAGTTAAAAAAATGAATAAAAATCGAAAGATTGCTTGTTACGGTGATTTTTGGCAGAAAGGATAAATTTAAACCTTCGGGGCACTAAGAAAAAAAAAATCACAGCGCTTTGCAACTTTAAGGGGTTTTAGGGACACTTTGAGGTTAAGAAAATTACCGACGATATCCTTCGTTCATGCATTATATCCAAAGTTATACCAAATTTTCCAAATATCCTTAAATTCGCAAATTTTCAACTTTTTTTCAGTCAACATCATCACTTCGAAAAAAAATTGTTTATCAACAGCCACTAATTGCATGTCATAAAGAATGTTTTGCAGTTTCCAAAACCCTACTTTCATTTTCTGTACGATCATTAGTTGCCGAGTAATTGATTGTCAAAGTTAAAATGGAATTTTTTGCTTTGATCGGCGATTACTCCACACCAAATCATCGTACGGAGCTCGTTAAAAGATCAAATTAAAGCTGATTAAATTGTCTTAAAGAGTTTTATGGTCGCATGATGACATTTTTTTTTGTAGTCCACAGACCATTTTAAAGACGAGCAAAAATTTTGAAAAAATGTTTTTCGTTGATTTTCGGATGATAACTTGAAAACTACGCACGCTAAAAAAATTTATAGTCCAGATCTGAAAATTAGACACTTGAAGCTACAGTTTCTTTTTTTTTTAATTTCCTGTACGACCATTTTTCTCCGAGTTATCCCCTGTTGAAAATCACATTCCATTTGAAAAAGTGGAGGTTGAAATCACATAGTTGAAAATCACATTCCATTTTAAAAAGTGGAGGTTGAAAATCACATTCCATTTTAAAAAGTGGAGGTTCACTGTGCGCCTCCACCGAAATAAAAAAAATTGTATTGTGTCTGTAAAATTTTTTTGTGACGTCGAGAATTACCGCGTTATTTCGGGTGGCAGAGATAAGAGGGATACCCTGTATATATGTATGTATGTATATTTGTATATGTATATGTATACACGGCTACTGGTTACTGGTCACAATCCCGTGAATGGCTTGTCATATACATTTTCCGCCATCAAATAACCGAGTAATGTTTTATGCAAAAGTGAACCATTTTCGAGATATTATTTTTTTTTAAGTGAGGGGAAGGCAACTTTCAAAATTAATTTTTTTAAACTGGTGCATAGAATCAAACGTTTTTTATTATTTGTAGTTTGAGGACACAGTAACAAAGAATTATCACAACAATAAAATGAGAATAATCTGCAAACATTTTTGCATTAGGTGCCTAAAACTCTGCAAGTCTAACAATTTTCGTAATTTTCTTAAACAAAAATGGAGGTTTTATTTTAAAAATCACTAAGCTGCTTAGCATGCGAATCATTAAAAAAAATTACAGAATGTTTGAATAAACATCATTACACAGTAAAAAAGGAAAAGTATCAATTTTCATTTCTCTTTGATCAAACATTTATCTACGGTTAATTATTGCACTGATGTGCAGATGTGACACTAAAAATTATAATAAAATTATTGCCATTGGTTTTTAAAGTGCTTGAACTGAACTCTGTTTCGAATACAGATGCGCAGCGTCCAGTTGAGTCAAATGACGGTTTATACATTTTTTCTTCAATGAACCTCAAAAAAATCCAAACAAGGTACAGATTTATTCTATAGATGTTTCATAAAACTAAGTTTTCGAAAAATATAACATTAAAGGGCAATGTTATAGATTTTTATATTTTTATTACGTAAATAAGAAAAACTTTTGTGTTACTATCATCTTGATAAAGTATAACATTATTGATGATTATTATGAAAAATCTGCGTCAATGAATGTTTTGCACAAGTCAAATTGAAATTTTGAGTAATTTACAATTATGTCTATTTATATTTATGTCACGAGATGATCTATTATTACCATTAATTAATATTAAGTGGTGCCGAAATACGGCAACTTCGCGGACATTGATGTTGGCAGCAATGCTCTTCATTTTCCAGCCAAGATTCGCAATCTTTCATGACACCTTGATGGTTCAATATTGAATATATATGAATGGTTTACAATGGGCAAGGTGGTGGTTTTTTTTTCTAAATATTTACAAAGGTTCAGTTTGCGTTAATCCATTGTTAGAAATGGTCAATGTGGGCGCCGAATAGCGAAAAAAAATACTTCGACCGTAGCGTGAACGTCTTGCCCATTTAACCGTACGTAAAATTAGATTTATTACACGATTTCTTATCTCTGGTGTTTCGTGGTGAAAAAACTTAAAAAAATTTGTACAGACACAATATATCCTCGACAACAACATATATTTTTTTCAAATTTAATCTTAGATTGTCGCTAATGCTCCACCATCCTTAACTGGTCTTTTATTACACTACTAGACATGTTCCTAGACAACGAGTTTTGAACCCGTAATTCAAAAATGTTTGCAGATTATTCCTATAGTATTGTTGATAACTATTTGCCACTGTCTCGTCGGACTACAAGTAATTAAACAATTTAATTCCATAAAACAGTTTTTTTTAAATAAATGTTTAAAGTAGCTAGCCCTTACTTAGAAAAAATAATAAAAGTAATAATATCGCGGAAATTATCCAATTTTGCATGAAGCATTACTGACAAGGACCATCACTTGAATGTCCCCCGTTGGTTTTGTTAAAACTCATATATCTAATAAAGCATTGAAAACTATTAGACAAGGGGGAAACCACCCCTCAAAGAAATGCGTGTCGAGGGGTAATTTTTTAGTTTCACCCAAAAGCAGTCCGCCGATCCGAATGAAACAAGAACCAAAATTCTTCTCATGTAAAGCGATGAAAAATCCACTATAGAGGTATCGGAGAAAAAAATTAAGGGGTGCCTTCCCCTGAGGGGTAATTTCCCCCCTTAAAAACGTTTTTCCGCAAATGATAAAAAATACGTGTCTAACAGTTTTCGATGCTTTATTACATATATGAGTTTCAACAAAATGAAAGGCGGACACTTAAGGGGTCTTCTCATTTTGGACGCTAAAAAAAGGCTATTTTCATGAATTTTTTTGATAGGTTTATATTATAGATATTGATATAAAAGTTGTCACACTTAATAAATACACTTTCGGAATACATTAAGAATTCTTTCTATGTATTCATGTAACCCAAACAAACTTTAAACGCGTTTTTCTCGAAACAACGTTTTTCGACGGCTCGGTGATAAAATCTTCGAAACTACTGAACCGATCCTCATGAAATTTTAACCACATATTCTTTACTATAGCTATCGTGCATATCAAGGATTTTTTTTAAATTTTGATATCTACTATTTTTTTTGCCAAAAACTATGTAGAAAACACGTTTTTCTTGTTTTTTTTCGAAAAGTGACCGCCATTTTGTTTTTTTCCACATATAAAAAATCATACGATATGCGCTATAGCCATTAACATGCTGAATCTAAAACCGTTTGATTTTTTTGTTTCGGATGATCCATCTCCGAGATTTCATCAACAGCGCAGACCTACCATTTTTAGGACATTTTTTAACTACCATTTTCGTCTATGAATAGTGACTTAAATAAATAAAATTTTGTTTTTTTAAACTGTATTCTGAAAGTGTATTTATTAAGTGTAACTCATTTAATATCAATATCTATAATATAAGCCTATCAAAAAAATTCATGAAGTTCCTTGTGAGTTACTTGACAGCGGGAAGCATGTCCTACAGCCCTTTCGCGGGATCTCGTGACCAGTAGCCCTGTGCACATGTGAAACGTCAGACATTCGAGTCGCGAGAGCAACGACCGTGCAATTTATGTTTTTTTTTCCCGGCCTCCCGCTATATCGAAAGATGAGTGAAAAAGATCGTGAATGACGTTATAAAGAACTTTCACACTCGCCGGGGCATTCAGCGTGAAACGCGACGTTACATATTACGAGCCGCGATAACTCGAGTCGCGATATAAACGCTTACCCACATAACATTTACGTGCACGACTGGGAATGGTGAGCGCAGCGTTTCTTTGTTCCGTTTTTTTTCGTCCTCTCTCGATGAATTTTCACCGTTGAATAACGAGATATCCGCCGTGTGCATCAACGTGTAATCACGAAAAGAGGCAATTTTCCCATCCGAACAAACGATCGGCCACGTTCCCCGGAAGCGATGGATCAAATTCTACTGTCACTGCGAGGCAATTGTCACAGTCATTTCGAAACGTTTTGCAAAAGTGTTGGACTCCGAAAAAAAGAGATTTTGCCGAAAACTCTCCCGAATCCGTCGAAACCGGAAGTACAATTGCGAGAATGTCAAAAAATGTTTTTAACTCGAAGAAAGGAAAAAAACGGAATGTGAAAAAACTATACAAAATAGTTTTTTGCTTTGCTGATTAGGACGTTAAATAAGTTTTCGCTGCTTTCCAACAGATGGCGTTACCAGAACTGCGCGCGTGTAGTTCAAGGCGGGAGCCTGAATTAGAAGGTCCAAAAAAGCGTTTTTTCGCGTTTTTTTTAAGAAAGGAAAAAAGGGAGCCCAGTAAACATTGAGGTATATTCTAATGTATTTTAAAAAATGTCATATATTTTGCTTCTGGGTGAATTAAAGAAAAGCTGAAAAAGTCGTGAAATTATAACTTTTCTCAGGTCTGAAATAAAATGTGTTTAAAAAAAACACTTTAACGTGCTAAAAAAATGATTTAAGAAGACGTTTTCAAGGACTTTTAAAATTCAGTTAGACGAGAATTCATACTGAAGAAAATAAACTTTGGTTTGATTCAAAAGATCGTTTAATTTTTTTCATCACGCCCGCCAATTTGGAAAAATCGTGAATATGAAACCTGGATGAAACGCGCTTCAAAGTTTTCAATAGGAGGAAATATCAATATCAAACATCAATCGCCTCTCGGCTTTTGGTCTTGTATCTTCGAAAATATTTATAATTGGCCTCTGTAACTTTGCAAATATTTTCTTGGATGGTTTATCTATCGATTTAAGCAATTAAAAAAAAAACGATTTTTCGGACCTTCTAATTCAGGCTCCGGCCTTAAGACGGTAACGCATCTATAAAGAAAATCTATCAATAAAAAACAACGGATCTATAAAGATCTAAAAATCTAAAATCAATTAAATTAAGGCCTTAGGCCACAGTAACGCGTATAAAATCATGTGCGACTTTAACAATTTTTTTATATTTAGCATTCACAAAAATTCTCGTCAATCCACATTAGAATACCTAGAGAAGAACGTACGGAATTTAAAAAATGTTGTTTTATTCAAAGATTTTAGGGTTTTGAATTTAAGAAATGAATTTTCAGTGAAAATTTTATTCACACTGCAAATTCTTTTTATTTGTTTATATCAAATCAATCAATTTTTGATTATATCAATCAATTTTATTGATTATAACTGCTCATAAACTGCTCATAAAATGAAAAGTTTTCGATTAATCAGAAATTCCATACGCACTTCTCCGCGAAATGCAATTAGGAACATAACTTTTGAATTTGAAGTAAATCGAGTGAAAATTGTTGAAGTTATTTGTCACGCCAATTGGAAAAAAGCTGTTTCGAGAAGTTTCGAGTAGTCGGCCATTTTTTACATCGAAAAAAAAAATATATTTTCTAACAGCTTGATATTCATACTAAATAGATGGGTAATTAGTTTTATGAGTGACTCACTTTTTCATACGAAAAAAAATTGTTAAATTCAAACATGATTTTATACCCATTACTGTGGCCTAAGGCCTTAAGCGAGCTAGAAATTCAGTGTATGTCATTTCGCCAAATTGTAAACAACGTTTTTTCTTAGTGTTATGCATGTCAAATTTCGTGCCAATAAAAGCATTTGCGGGGAATTTGACTGCATTCCTTTATTTTTTTAAAATCTGCAGCTGGAGCACACAGAATTCTTGTTGAGACTTGCGGCGACCATGCTCTGTCGGAATCAACATGCAGAGATTGGTTCAGACGCTCAAAAAATAATGATTTTGATGTGTTGAATTGGAGGCATTACTTCATGAAGACTCATGTCAGACTCTAGCCGAGCTTGAAAACATTAGGAATGATTTTTTTTTATGAATAATTAATTGTCACGAAAAAACAGCGAGAACTTATACAACATCCCAATAGAATCAATTTATGCAATCACGAACGGACGTTTTATAAATGGATTTGACGGATTTAAAAAAAAAACATTTTTTGGTAATTCACTAACTCACAAAATTACTTTGATGGACGAAAAACAATCGATTTCCATTTTCTACCATTTTTACTCGTCAAAATCCACGCTTACGTAATTTACTGATCCCCTGGCCAATTCTACCCTAAATTCCGCAATTCGATTCGATCATTTTCACGGAAATCGCGCGCGCACAGGTACGAACGTGGGTTTTCGCAAACCGGCGAATCAATCGACCACGGTACGGGGCGGCGACGCCGGTCACGGAAATGACGGAGACGTCAGTACCGAGCACGACGGTAAAAGATGCACCGAGACTCAGAGCGAGCCGAGCCCCTGGTGGAGGGTCGATCTACTCAAGCCCTACGCGGTCAAAGTTGTTCGCGTTACGACCCGAGGATGTTGCGGTGCGTTTATGTTCAATCAGTAATCTTAATTTTTATAGCAACGAACTATAATAATAATAATTAGCGACGAATAATATTTATTTTTGTCATTATTATTATCATAGCTACGAATAATAATCATTATTATTATGATCAACGTTATCTTCATACCTATCAGTTATTCCTACTGTATCGATGTAATTGTCTCCATTATTTGAATTGATTTCACGATGATAACACCAATAATAATAAAAATAGAAATCAGATTATATTCATAATGTTAATTTTTAATTATATTGAAATAATATAATAGTTAATATATATATATTGATATAATTACCAGTATATTATATTCTGATATAATAGTAAGTTATAATAGTTAACAATAATAGTTACGGTATAATAATTATCATTTTAATAATATTAGTTATTAATTATATTAATAATTACTAGATTAAGATGAAGCCTAACTCCCGGGGTAGGTAAATGTTTTCCAGTGCAATCTGGGAAAGCGCTTTGCCCGAAGCAATAAAATCTATCACGATAATAACAACAACAAAAATAATAATAATGATGATTGACATTCACGTGGCTAAAATATTTATTTAAAATTGGCCGAAAACATTGTAAATATTATTCCCATTACCATTATAATTATTAATGATTTTATAATTAAAATTATTATTATGTTTTGATATATTATTATTATGTTTTGATTTAAATTATCATTATTAATTTAATTAATATTATAGATTTTATAATTAATATTATTATTATGTTT
The DNA here is from genome assembly GCA_963210295.1 of Ophion ellenae. Taxonomy (NCBI): domain Eukaryota; kingdom Metazoa; phylum Arthropoda; class Insecta; order Hymenoptera; family Ichneumonidae; genus Ophion; species Ophion ellenae. The sequence goes on from OY723395.1 coordinate 20,240,507, forward strand.
TAATTTTAATTATTATTATTATTATTAATGATTCTCGTGTTATTATTTAATAATTAATGGTTGTAATAAATTCAACAATGATTCTTGACAGGCCATCAACCACTGCAAGATATAGAAATTAGGGTCGGCAACAGCAGCGCCGAATTGCAAAGAAATCCACTATGTGCCTGGTTCCCAGGGACAATAGGTAATTTACTCCAAAGTTCTTTTATTTCATGCATCGCGTATTTATTTGTCCATTTATTTATTCACTATTCAAGCGTCAACTCAACAATTCGCCGGATAAATATATAATAGTATAGTTCTTTATTTCCAAGGATATCCGTGCGGGTTTTTGAACAGTTCCTCCTTCACATTGATACCTTTTTACACGTTTCCATCTTTTTTTTTAATAACATTTATCTTAAACCCTTTTTCTCATTTATGCTTCCTTTCTTACCGTGTATTCGAAGGTTCTCATATACTGGCACAATTTCTTGGTCGGTTTCCCTTTAAGGCGATGTGCCACATGCCTCCGACCGCTTCGAAATTTTGAAAAAAGAATTCTCCCAAACGGAACAACCGATTGGAATGAAATTTGTTGTGTGCATGCAGGACACTTGCTCCGAGAGGATGATGCCCTCCATTATCCAAAATTTCCAAAAAAAAATTACAGTTTGTGGTTACCCTGCGAAAAATGGTGAATTATTAACCATTGCATCGCATTTTCGGTGATTTTCTGAGCGTCATCCTCTGGACCGTAAAAAAGCACACATTTTAAGCTTTGTTTCATCTGTTTTCATGAACAAATGGCGGAGAAAAGGCATTTTGAAATTTTTACATAAATGTAGCAAAAATGTATCGACTAAGCTCAAAATATCAGTTACCGGAGCGAGCGTTCAGTTCATCCGTTTTCTCACTAGCGGCGCGCAGCTCGCTTCGCCCTTTTTTACCGACCTCGCTCGCCTCCTTCCGGAAAAAAATTATTTTTGACAGGTCGAAAGCCTGAGCCATAACCTCGCACATTCGTTCGAAATATATTTCAAACGATGTGTAATAGTGTGTGATAGAGTGAAGTTTGTTTTCGTCGCGTTTTGGTGAGTTTTCTTTTGACGTGAAAAACGAAACAAGCCCGGTGGTCGAGGACGTCGCCTCAGCTCGCCGGCACACCACCGACGACAAATCCCGACAAAGAAGTAATCGACGAGAAAACCGCCGCGGCCGATTTCACGAAGAAGATCGAGGAACATAGTAACAGCGAGAAGCCGAAGGAGAAAACACCGGAAGTCAAGGTACGTACGTGCTATAACCTCATAACTTCAATTTACGTGCTTTGTTATTTGCCACGATCTTCCCTCGCATGGCTTTCCCGCTCGCCGATGTGTCAAACAGCCAAGGGCTCCGATGCAAGAAAACTTTCATCTCCGATGAAAGAGATAGTACCCTACGGTGTACCTGTACGGTAGTACATGCTACACGCAAATGTACGTGTTACTAGTATGGTACCGGTACACTGTGCAATAGTAAGATATACCGGTTCCGTATCCTCACCATACTAATGCTAGTACCGATACGGTACGCACACACGTGGTAGGTACGGTACCTGGGCTATCATGTAGGAACCAGAACTCAAATAGCATCGGATTTACCATCTAGATGGACCATCGGATTTATCCAGTGCAGCAAGTACGTACTGCCGAGGATAAGAAACCGCGTCAATCGTCGCAGCTACAATAGATAGTCCCAGTGTCGAGAGGATATCACCGCTGTCTCCAATGTCTCTGAGAGCACGAGCGAAGCTGACCTCAAGGAACAATATCTCGCCATGGATCGCACCACCAATCTGTGCAAGGCCTTTCGCTTATGTATGTACGTTTCAAAACAAAGGGTGAGGACGCTAGGGCCTTCTTGCGTTGCAATGGTTACGGCTACCATCATCTCATACTCAGAGTCGATGGGTCCAAACCTTCAGCCCAACAGAATTGAATGCCCAACGGTTGAACGTGTTAAGGTAGAACAAGCATGCGCTCTTGATTTTTATAGATTTTGTTCGAATTTTAACCAGACATTGTTCGTATAATTATGCATGTTTCAGTGAAATTTCAGAACAGTCGACTATGTAGATTCGGAGATAATGGGTTTTGAAATTGCAACTTTTAACACTGCAGGGTCGGCATTGAAATTTAGACAGAGTAATTTTTTGTAACACATATTTGTCCACTATAAAAAGACACAAGGCAATAACATAATCAATATAAAATATTAATGTTTATAACGCAAATATTTCTTTTTACGTTAAAAGTTTTCAACTTTAGGAACACGATAATTATCTTTTTTCTCGACATATTGAACAATACTGATCTACGGTGTTGCATAATGTCTTCTTATCATAGGGGACAAATATTTTTTACCGAGAGTTATTCTGTCGTTACTGAACGTCTTTAGCAAAACTGAATAGCAAAGACAATCCAAACTTTTTTCACTCGTTCCCTAACTAGTTTGCTATCTAATCATAATTTTTTTTCAAAATGAATAACCCAATAGAATGGTACGCCGAATTATGTGACCTGACTTTCGGCCAGTGCAGACCCTGCAGTATTAAAAGTTGCTATTGAAAAATCCATTATCTCCCAATGTAAATAGTCAACTGTTCTGAAATTTCACTCAAACTTGCATAATAATATCAATAATGTCTGGTTAAAATTTGAACAAAATCGATAGAAATCAAGAGCGCACGCTCGTTTTACCATAAGGGCTTATACTACTGGAAACGGCCAAAATTGAGTGATATTTCGCGATTTTTTTAGGACAAATGAGAGACTATTAATATTCAACGATGTTATTAGTCAAATCTTCGAGTGACCGAAATGAAATTTATATTAAAAAATTATGCCAAAAGGTGACGCTGGAGCCATTCTGGTGAGGCATGTTGAATTTGAGACGCTTTGTGGCACGCAGTATAGCTGACGCAAATTTTATTTTAGAATAAAATAAAAAAATTCTATCAATTTACACAAGTATAGCTAGAGAAATACGTAGAGGATTGTGAAAATAATAATTTTTGTGTAATTGGGGAGCACTAAACCAAAAACTTGATTTTCGACCGAAAAAAAGGATTATCATTTCGTAAATTACTAATGTTATAACTAACTCATAGAAAGTCCCGTACGTATTTCTCTTTGGAATATTATTTTAAACGTGTACACAAAATTTGGAGTGAGAATAATGAAAATTTTTGGTGTCATGCGGCGTGCCGTTTTGAAAAATTGTGTTTCGAGATAAACCAGCATAACGCAGAGTTTCTTCTCCATTCCCTGGTAGCCTATGGACAAAATATTTCCGATGAAACTTTTCGAGGAGAATAAGCCACTGTCCGGGCTGAATCTCCGTCGTCTGATGACATCAGCACCCTACCCCTACCTTCGTGACGCGAGCGGTGGACAAAGTGTATATGAATCGTGGTCGAGGTATTTGTTTAAATTTATTACAACGGACGGTAAGATGTCACACCCTTTCCACAGGGCAAGTCGTTAGCAACTCGGAAAGCCTAAAGTTGAATTGTTGTAAAAAATTATTGAAAACTTTCTATTTTGGGAAAGTCAGCATTTTATTTCAAATTCGTTCAGGTCAAAATGACGCAGTGTGTCAAGGAAGGAGAACACCACCGACACTGCCCATTTTCGACCGTTTTTTTAGATTTTAAAAAACAGAAACAAATAAAATACATGTTCAAAAGAACTTTTAGGCTTTATCAGGTATATATTGAAGTATGTAAAAAGAGTTTATTTGTCAAAAGAATAGAAAATCGCGGTATACGAGTTGCTATAGCACTACTGGTTTTCAGTCGACCCTCTCCATAGTGTTGAAGTTTGCATCGTTGGAACGCAACGAAAGCTCTTGCTTACATTTTATTTTTTATATTTTTATTGTTATAGAAAATCTTTTTTTTAAGATTTATATTGTAGATCGCTAAATAAACATCTAAAAAAATAGTTAGAAGATTTTTGTGAGCAAGATTTGCAAAAATAAATTAAAGGAATTCACGAATATTAATTTTCGTTGCGTTCCAACGATACAAACTTCAACCTCATACTCTCTCCGCGGAACGCAGTAGAACTATCGTAAATTTAATCCTGGAACTAAGAGCGAAATATTTTTGTTAATTATGTTAGTTTTAGAAGTCAAATACAAGAAATTTCAAAATAATCATAAAAAAACCGTAACGAGTTTGAAAAAAAGTTCGTGTTTTCGACCATAATTTTTATATACTACTCCAAATAATTAAAGGAACAGAAAATTTCTTCATTTTTTGGAGTGTTTTTTGAAGCGCTGTATTTATGTGAAAAATGGTCGCATCGAGATAAAAAAAACCTTCGAAGCTTCAAGTTTCTAGTTTCGCGATTTTTTGGCAATTTTTTTTTGTGAGCTGCGGTTTTCTCTCTATCATAAGAATAGCGGAGGAAAAAAAATTGCCAAATTTATTTGTTTTTTTTTTCAAGGTTTCAGGGGCTAGTTAATTTTTTTCCACGTAACTCAATGTATAGGTCCGTTAGCTTGTTGATTCAGCTTTAATTTGGATTTTTGTCTCTCTACGTCAATTTTTTGCTGAGATATCCTAGTTTAAATGAAAAAAGATCCTTTTGTCTTTGTTCATCGATATCTCAGCAACCAATGATTGCAACGGAAATTAAAGGGCAACTTTGAAAACTTGAATAAATTTCCTACCAGCCCCTTTCGTTGACCTTTCAGAAAAACATTTTTTCACCCTTAACATTAATTTGAAAAAACGACAAAAAGTGACTTTTTATAGTTTGTCAGTAAATCTACTATTACCTTACAAATATTGATGGAAACACTGATGTTGCCGCGTTTTTTTTCAAGCGTGATATAGCCCCCTGTTAATTTTCAAATTGATCCATCGAACCGTTTTTCCGGACTCATTGATCAATGTTTTACAGAACAATCAAAGGCACAAGTGTATTGTTTCTAAACACCGTGTAATCATCATCAAAATGGAAAGACCAATTTTCTTCGACTCTTTTCACAAATTTGCACTAGTAAGAAAAAAAAATTCAAAAAGTCTCAATTCTTAAAAAATATTGCTTTTAACTTTGTAAAACATTTCAGGAAACAATACTGACTCATTTTTTACCCGATTCGGCCTTTGCGCACTATAATTTCACTCATGTTTAATAGCATTAATTAAAAGTTGATAACCCCAAACTGTATTCAATAGTCGATCTGAGAACATTTATGCGATTAACTCTTGATATTTTTTACGAAGGTTATTAGGGTTCCAGAAAACAGTTTTTTTTTTCAAACTAGGCATGAACAAAAATTGAAAAAAGTTAAAGTTTACAAAAACTTTAGACTAATTTTTTTACCAAAACGTAGAAAAAAATTACCAAAAAAGAGTAGTTTAAAAAAATGTTAATTGGTTTTTTCTTTGAAAAAAGATCAGTTTTAAAAAAAAGTTTTTTTTTGTAACCCTTATAACCTTCGCAGAAAATATCGAGAATTCATCTCATACAAGTTCTCAGATCGACTAGTGAATACAACTTGGGTGTATAAACTTTTAATTAATGCAATTAAAGATGAGTGGCATTATGGTGCGCAAAGGTCGCATCGTGCAAAAATGAGTCAGTATTGTTTCCTAAAATGTTTGACAAATTTGAAGAAAAAAAAATTGATATTTTTCGAATTTTTTTTTCTTGACCTTAACAACCGAGCAACGCTATTCTTTCCATCAATACTTAAAGTATTATACATTTACTGAAAAACCATAAAAAGTCATTTTTTGTCTTTTTTCAAATTAATATTAATGGTGACAAAAATGTTTTTTTTTTTTTCTAAAAAATCAACGAAGGGTCGGGTAGGAAATTTATTTAAGTTTTCAAAGCTTCCCGTGCAATCATTGGTTGCCGAGAAAACGGTGATCGAAGACAAAAGGATCTTTTTACATTCAAAGTCGGATATCTTAGCAAAAAATTGACGTAGAGAGACAAAAAAACCAAATTGAAACTGAATAAACAAGCTAACTGACCTATACATGTATTTAACTGAAATATCATTCTCGAGCGCGTGGACCCTTGAAAAAAAAACCCAAAAATTTGGAAACAAATTTTCTCTCGCTATTTTTTATTATTGCGCGATTACAGTAGCTCAAAAATTTGTTTTGGTGACAGATCTCGCAACTAGAAACTTGAAGCTTCATGATGCTTTTTTTCATCTCGATGCGACCATTTTTCACATTGATACAGTGCTTCAAAAAACACTTTGAAAAATTGAAGAAATTGGATTAGTCGATTGAACGAAAATTGTTCGAGTTCTGCTGCGTCCCGATTTCGAAAGCGTGGTTTGGAGAAAAAAACGTGTGTGAAGTCAACGGTTAAACGACAGAGCTGAAGAACTTTTGTTTCCATAATCTAATCCCACCTTTTGGTCGAAAATAAAACTATTTTCAGTCGGTGAATTTCTCCCCATAAATAATAGGCGTACAAGAGTTGAGAATTGCGACTACCGGCATGGCATCGCCGAAGACGCGTTTCAGCGCCGGAGACCCTATAAAAATAGCTCGAAAACCACGTTAAAACTGTTTTTTTTTCGGCTATAAACGAATTTTCATCATATTTTTGGAGATTATAAGGATTTTTTAAATGTTTAAAAAAAAATGTATTTTCGAAAGTTTTCCACTGGTGTCCTCCTTTAAACATATCGCGATCGTAACACTTCACCGCTGTTCTGTAGGGCAAGACTCCTGCGATCGTCATTGCTAGAAAATTCGATCCTTGGAGGAACTTGCCGAAGATAAATCCGGACACAGAGAAAAAATTCTAAATGTATTTATTTTAGCAATAATTATAAAATTTCACCACTCTTTGGCAAAGTGAGACTCGGTCGATCGCGTTCGCTCGCTCGCGAATTTGGTCGGCCGCAGCCAACCTGCCGAAGATAAGCCATGGCAGAGAAAAAAATGGCGAACGCAATTGTTTAAACAAAGAGCATTGTAAAATTTTCTAAGTTTCCAAGGATTTCTTAAAAGTGCTTCCAACAAACCGATTTTTCGAAAATTTTACACCGATGATCTCTAAACAATTCGCGATAGTAAAATTTTACCACTCTTCTGTAGAGCGAGACTTCTCCGATCGTCATTGCGAGAAAATTCGATCTTTGGAGAAACCTGCCGAAGATGAACTCCGGCAGAGAGAAAAAATGCCAAACGAATTTTTTTTAGCATAATTAGTAATAATTTAGTAATAATAAAATTTTACCACTCTTTCGTAGAGTGAGACCCGGTCGATCTCGTTCGCTCGCGAATTTGGTCAGCCGCAGACAACCTGCCGAAGATAAGCCATGGCAGAGAAAAAGTGCCAATGGCAATTGTTTACACAAAGAGCATTGTGACATTTTCTAAGTTTCCAAGGATTTTTGAAAAGTGCTTTTAACAAAACGATTTTTCGAAAAATTTTCACCGATGACCGCTAAACAATTCCCGATAGTCAAATTTTACCGCTCTTCTGTGAAGCGAGACTTCTCCGATCGCCATTGCTAGAAAATTCGATCCTTGGAGAAACCTGCCGAAGATGAATTCCGGCAGAGAGAAAAAATGCTAAACGAATTTTTTTTTTAGCATAGTTAGTAATAATTTAGTAATAATAAAATTTTACCACTGTTTCGCAGAGTGAGAATCGGTCGATCGCGTTCGCTCGCTCGCGAATTTGGTCGGCCGCAGCCAACCTGCCGAAGATAAGCCATGGCAGAGAAAAAAATGGCGAACGCAATTGTTTAAACAAAGAGCATTGTAAAATTTTCTAAGTTTCCAAGGATTTTTTAAAAGTGTTTCCAACAAACCGATTTTTCGAAAATTTTACACCGATGATCTCTAAACAATTCGCGATAGTAAAATTTTACCACTCTTCTGTAGAGCGAGACTTCTCCGATCGTCATTGCGAGAAAATTCGATCTTTGGAGAAACCTGCCGAAGATGAACTCCGGCAGAGAGAAAAAATGCCAAACGAATTTTTTTTAGCATAATTAGTAATAATTTAGTAATAATAAAATTTTACCACTCTTTCGTAGAGTGAGACCCGGTCGATCTCGTTCGCTCGCAAATTTGGTCAGCCGCAGACAACCTGCCGAAGATAAGCCATGGCAGAGAAAAAGAGCCAATCGCAATTGTTGAAACAAAGAGCATTGTGACATTTTTTAAGTTTCTAAGAATTTTTGAAAGTTGCTTTTAACAAAACGATTTTTCGAAAAATGTTCACCGATGACCGCTAAACAATTCGCGATAGTCAAATTTTACCGCTCTTCTGTAGAGCGAGACTTCTCCGATCGCCATTGCTAGAAAATTCGATCCTTGGAGAAACCTGCCGAAGATGAATTCCGGCAGAGAGAAAAAATGCTAATCGAATTTTTTTTTTAGCATAGTGAGTAATAATAAAATTTTACCACTCTTTCGCAGAGTGAGACCCGGTCGATCTCGTTCGCTCGCGAATTTGGTCGGCCGCAGACAACCTGCCGAAGATAAGCCATGGCAGAGAAAAAAATGCCGATCGCAATTGTTTAAACAAAGAGCATTGTAAAATTTTACAACTCTTTTATAGAGTGAGTCTCGAGGGATCTCGCTCGTGACTCGAGATTTTAGCAGAGATCGAATTCGTCGTCGATGAGCGACATCGAGATGCCAAATAGTCTTCAAGCTTATTTGTTTAAATTACTTAAAAAAGAATGGGAAATGCTACCACCCTTCCAGTATACGAGTCTCTAGCAAACCCCGTTTGCTATAAAATTCAACCATAAAGAAATTTCCACCGATGACCGCGGAAAAAATGCTGTCAAATATGAACCCGGCAGAGATAAAAATTTTGAACGCATTGGTTTAAATAATGACCATTGTAAAATTTTACCACTCTTTTGTAGAGTGAGTTTCGAGCAATTTCGGTCGCTCGGAATTTTGGCAGGGATCGATATCGTTAATGATAAGCAGCATCGATGTTACAAATTGTGCTCGAGCTTATTTGTTTAAATGAATTAAAAAAGTATGGGAAAATGCCTGAGTCTTTTAGTTGTGGCCGTCGTCGAAAAAAATCGATTCGATGGCTGCATATACAATGTAAAATGCAACAAAGTTTCACCGCTCTCCTGCCGAGCGAGCGCATGCTTCCAATACAAGCGTACCATGGTCGCTACGCATAGTTGTGTGAATTGTGTGATACACACATAGATGTAAGGTGCTTGCGTACGACCGAACGGCGCGCGAGAATGGATTCGTTCTTTTTGCACGCGGTCGGTGTAGCAAACACACACACACACACACACACACACACACGCGCGCGCGCGCCAGCGATCGCCGTCTATTTGGCTTCGACGCTTCGCCCCAGTGCGAAGCATCGAGACCGAATTCGCGATCGCTGCGCTGTCCGTCGGTAGCGACTCGTAGCTAAAAACTACGAGATCTGCGCTACCGACGTAACGAGAGGCCGCGTCGAAATTTTCTGGCGTGTGGCACATGGCCTTAATTTCTTTATTAATTATTCATTTTACTGCCCTTGACGATTCTTTAGGCAAATTTTTCACTTTCCAAAAATTTGCCTAAAAATCGTCAGATAATTGTTGATAACAAATGAACTCTGCAATATAAAAAATGAAATCCTACGTACTTCCATAAGCAATGTATTTTTTCAAGATATATTGAACTTTTTAAGTGAATCGGTTGAGAATTGTCTGAGTTATGTTTCCGGCTAACTCAAAAAAAGTAGTTCTGAGATAAACGCTGCACAGCCGCCATTTTGAAATTAATCGCGTCACAAAAATTATTGTATACAGTCACTGATATGTATGATAAACACTCTTTGTTGTAATATCGATTTATTTTGTAGTTTTTCTGAAAAAAAAAAATTCCAAAAAGCCTATTTTTTTGGCCTCTAGAGTGGCCTAAGGCCTTAATGAATTCGAAATTGTAAACTGTCGTAATATTTACAATCCGACGATTTGACGTCTCGAATTGTTTGGTGCATATATACATGCGAATCGATATCATATCTCTTATTATTTTGCTTAAGGGGTTACCCCCACTTGCGATTTTGAAAAAATCGATTTTTTTTATTGCATTTTTTTGAAGTATAAGTATCTGAGAATATGTCCTGAAAATTTCAAGTCGATCCGAACAAAATTGACTGAGATATGAGCGTTGAAAGAGAAGAATCCGCGTTGAAAGAGCGTTGAAAGAGAAACTTTAAACGCGTTTTTTCTCAAAATGGCATTTCTGAAGTCGGTGACCAAGATTACTCGAACACTAATGAACCGATCTTCTTGAAATTTTGCAGGCTTATTTAATACATAAAAATGTAGTCTTTAATCGATCGATTTTTTTCGTTAAAATCGAACCATTAACTTTGACCGTCCGCCATTTTGTGAATAATGAATATTTTTTAAAATCCTTCAATTAAAGACTAGTTTATACTTATATTTGACTAAATCCATCCGCATTTTTTTCTTCCGATGATCCACTTCGCCGCAATGTTGGTCACCGCAAACCGTGTATATAAAAACATTATTTCATTGACGGCCATTTGCCACTAAACAATGTAATATTTTTCAATAAAAAAATTACTGAAAGTTCTTCAAGATGTGTTCTTTAAGATGGTATATTGATCGATTAAAAAAGTTTTGTAGTTTTCTTTTAAAAAATTCATGAAAAAGGCCTTTTTTGCGCCACAAGTGGGGGTAACGCCTTAATCTGATATTTATTTTCGCTGTAAATCAACTTCGAGATTTTTGTATTCACAATTTCGATTAAGTACAAACTATCATAAGATTGATCTGTCTATATTGGAACGTTCGTCATTACTGAATTCGAAATTTCGGTGCTTCTGAATATTAATCGTTCGAATTTCCGATCCCCATCCCTAAATGGAACGTGTTGAATAATTAAAAACTTGTCAAAAATAAAGATACCTCTTATGTTAAAGCTAGTTTTAAAAAAATAGCATTAACATACGAGGTAAACGAGTTAGTACCTAATTTTGGGAAATTTTCCAAAAATCATACTTACCACGATGACTCGAAATCCTTAGACTTTGAACTAAGGTAACCTAAGTTAGATATGTTCCTCACAAGGTCATCTATCACCCCCTTAAGGCTTTGCATCGACCTTCCTAACACCCTGCATATATATTTTTTTTTCCCTGGACAATTTATGAATGTCGGTTATGGTTGTTCTGTTCTTGAACGTTCGCAGAGGAAGGAATAACGAAGACTTTCGCGTGTGCGCGAGCACTGGTAGGCCAGTACGTGTTCCTCCAGCTGGTCGGCGTCGAGGGCAGCCTGAGCCTCTGCGAGGTCGAGGTGTTCGCGACCGACGGTCAGTAATTAGCCATGGATCACACATCTCGTCCCACGATTTCGATAACAATTGCATCTTATTTATTATTATTTATCGTCGGTCGGCTCCGTTTCAGAATTCTCGATCGATCGATGCGCCCACGCGGGGACACCGGCGGACGCAGATATCGCAGCTTTCAACTCGACGTGCTACGAATTCGTGATAAACAAAGGCGGATCATTTCAAGAGGCGAGAAATCATTGCCGAACGAGGGGCGGCGATTTGGTGCACGGTCTCAAGGTTAGAAAAAAAATCGGCTGCTTTTTTCGTCTATCTATATATGTGTGTATATAATAACAAATCTATTAATCGTTCCACTTACCGGGTATTTTAGTCTAGAGGCCTAAATTTCGGGCCTTTTTCCAGACTTGATAGCAAACAAAAAATATTTTTAATATCCATTTTTTAGTTTTTCTATTGATGTTTCAAGAACTTACAAAAAAAAATTGTGCGAAGAAAATAAAAATTGAAAAACTTATGGGCCTCTAAATATGGCCATGATAAAAAGGCTCGAGGCGGTTGACATGATTACAAAGCTCCCGTTTATCTCAAATAGAAATAAAGCCAGGTTCTTTATCAATAAAAATGTCATTATGGCAGGGACCAAAGGGAAAAAAAACAATTAACAGCAACCGTCTGAAAAAAGTTAATTTTTCGCCCTTTGTTTTCAAGGGTGTAGTTCCGAAAAGCCCATACCCCTTTTTCTTTGAAATTTTGTATACTGATGTATTTTGACTCGCTGAATACGAATATGATAATTAAAATTGGTGCAAATTTGATTTTCAAGATAAAAACTGAAAAAAAACGGATTTTTTGAGTTTTTTTTATTTTAACAAATGTTGATCGTAGAGGTGAATGTCTTTTACGAAAGTTGTAGCCCATCAAAAGACTGATAATTTATATTCTATACAAATTTTGTCTTGAATAATTATTTTCCAAGAAAATGGAATACTCCAATAAGTATATTTTGCTAAACTCTATTAGTTTCGACGTTATCCAAGGTGCCCAACAAACCCACCCCAGTGATCTACGCACCCCGCGATTCCACGCACCCATCCGAGGTGCCCTCCGCCCACCCCAGTGAACTACACACCTCACAATTCAACATACCCGAGTTTGTTTGGGTTTGTTTTGATTGCTGTTTGTGTTTGTTTTATTTGGGTTTATTTGGGTCCATATCCAGTAAAGTATGTAAGTAGATAATATCGAAACTAATGGGGTTTAGCAAAATATACTTATTGGAGCATTATCCCATTTTCTTAGAAAATAATGATTTAAGACAAAATTTGTATAGAACATAAATTATCAGTCTTTTGATGAGCTACAACTTTCGTAAAAGACATTTTCCTCAACAATCAACATTTGTTAAAATACAATAAAAAAAAAACTACAAAAAACGTTTTTTTTTCAGTTTTTATCTTGAAAATCAAATTTGCCCCAATTTTAATTGTCATTTTCGTGTTCAGCGAGTTAAAATACATAAGTATTCAAAATTTCAAGGAAAAAAGCGGTATGGGCTTTTCCGAACTTTATCCGTTTTCAAAGTTTAACATTATTTGAAAAATAGTAATAAAGACTAGTTTGCATTGCCCGAGGTAGGGACTATAGAGAGCTTGGAACTCAAGATTTTATGTCAACCACGTTGGAAAAAGTAATTTCGAGGAATATGCGTTTAAGGGACTATACCAGTGTGAACGCTGAAAATTTCGGTGATTTTGCGAAATTTTTTGGAAGAAAAGTACTCAGTTAAATGTTTTGGAAAATTAAGAATATATTTGGCTATATCTGACCTATATTACGTATTTTTTTCATAGAAAAATATTAAGATTCAAGCGACTTGTGCGCTGCCTTCGGAGGCGCCAAAAAAAAAAGTTCCTCCACTGCTGACATGATTCCGGCCGATTGAGTAGCTGAAACCGAAAAAGGGAAAAATCTCGTTAAACTGGAAGGTATTCCCTGTACAATGACGTAGGATTTTCGAAAAATATCAAAATCTAACAAAATGGCGTAGTTATGAAAAAAGTCTGTTTTCTTGCATATAAAATGGTCGTTTTTTTCAATGCCAAATTGTCAATTTTCATCCAATCAAAAACATCCTACGTCATTGTAGAGTAAACATATTCAAGAGTACTCAGTTCAAATTCCAAGTCAATGAGATAATTGCTCTTTGAGTTACAATCTCGGCAAATTTGAAAAATCTCATTTCGAGAAAAACGCGTTTAAAGATTTAACTATCGATTTTTGCAAGATAAAATTATGTTGATATAAATGATATAAATGATAATAATATTGTTGAAAGTATAAACTGTCGAAAAAGGCAACAAAAAAAATCGATTTTTTAAAAGTGTCACACTGGTATAAGCCCCTTCAAGTTTTGAGTACAATTTCAGACAACTGCAACTATTTAAGGGGCATGATGGCATATTATACTTACGATATATTAATCGGCAGCTCCGACCGGTCGATCCTCTTCTGGTCTCGTTCGTCAACGTAAATGTTGGGTATTTTGAAAATTCCTTTTGAAAATATATTCTTAAGAGTCTACTGGTACTTTAAGAAAATGCCAAAGAATCGATTTTTCAAATTTCCCGACTAGAATACTGCCTTCGTTATTTTCCGAATAAATAAAACTACGTGATTAAAATGATGATTATTATTTATCACTTTCAAAGAACCTCACAAGTGTCGGCTTTCGATTTTGTTGAAACTCATATATGTAATAAAGCATTGAAAACTATTAGGCACGTATATTTTTTTATATCCGGAAAACGCGTTCCAGGGGGGAAACCACCCCTCAAAGAAAGGCACGTCGAGGGGTGGTTTTCACCCACAAGCATTCCACCGATCTGAATGAAACAAAAACCAGAATTCTTTAAATGTGAAGCGATAAAAAATCCATTATAGAAATATTGAAAAAAAAATGAATTATCAGGTGACGCGCCTTTCTTTGGGGGGTCGTTTCCCCCTTAAAGCCGTTTTTTCGCCGATACCAAAAATACGTATCTTATAGTTTTCAATGCTCTATCACACATATGAGTTTAATAAAAATCGAACGTGGACACTTAAGGGGTTATATACAGTCAGGAGGCCCAAAAATATCAATTTTTCAAGAAATTTTCTTGAGAAACCCTTTAAATCTATTATCGTAAAAAATTGTACACGTATTATGGTAACTTTTAACTGTATTTTAACACTTTTTATTTGTAAAAATAATTATTTTCAAAGCTGCGATCTCCGGGAGCACCTCTAAAAAAGGCGTCTTGCGGTGAGCACGATATCTCAGGACTGGATCATCTAAAATGAAAAAACCAAAAATATTTCGTTAATATAATGGATTATCTTGTAATTGATCGAAGGAATAAGCAAAATAATAATTTTTGACAAAATAGCGGCGTCTCAAAAAAAAAAGATTTTTGACAGAAATTTAGACCTTAAATTATTTATAAAATGGAAAATATTTATCGGTGAGAAAAAACCTTCGATTAATTACTAAAAAATATACTTTAAAAGATTGTGTTAAAATTTGAGACTGATCGATTCAGTCGTTCCCGAGAAATCTTGCTCACCGACTTTAAAAGCACAGTTTTGAGAAAAACGCGTTTAAAATTTCAAAAGCACTTTCGAAGGCTCTGACACGTTATTACAAATGTGCGTGCAACTTCGAGAATATTCGCCGGATTGACAAGAAATTTTCTGTGTGTGTACTTAAATATATGTGTATTACGAAAATTAAATTTAAAAAATCGATTTTTGAAAATTTTAACTGTATATACCCCTTAAGTGATGCTCCTTGTAAGACTTAATACTAAAACCCAATAAATAAAACTACATAATTAAAATAATAAATGTTATTTATAGCAAAATAGTTTAATTGATTGATTCATTAATTTTTTTCTTCTTTTCAGGGACTGGCTTCGACATTCATATTGAAAAATCTTGAGAGGAGGAAGGAGAAATTAAAGACGCAGTTGGTGTGGATCGGCGCCCAGAAAGAGCCCTTGATAACGGCCAGAACTTGGCGTTGGGTTGACGGTAAGATTTTTTTGCGTGTGTTTTTTTTTCATTCGTTTTTTCAGACTACTACGGATGATTAGAGAGATGAATTTGAGCTATCGGAGCAAAACTTGTCGCAATGCAAGATCGCGTGTTGAACGCGAGCGCGATAATGCCGCTCGAGAATTCTCCGCGAAACAAAACGATTTGTGAGAACGAGGTCGGCTCTACGGCTCGAGGCCTCTTTAGTTCGCGTTGTGCAACACAATAATAAAAACCTCGCCGGTCCTTTTCGGCTCTCTCATTTTCTCTCGTCACTCTACGCTAGTTATTGTACATGCATCGAGCCTACGAATGCTCTGTAATACAATATTAAGGAATCATCACCATGTAACGGGTCGAAAAATAGCTGATTTTCGTGATTTTTGTTTCGATGGTTAAAATACGCTAATCAGCCTGATTTTTTTATGTCAAATTAAAGCACTCATGAAGAACGGAAAATAATTTTTTTAACGTTTATCTTTATTTTTTTTTACATTTTTTCAACGGTTGAAAATGTCTGAAAAAAAAGAGTCCTCACGGTTGTGGCCGTAATATTATCTGACAAGTAACGTCACTTTGGTGTCCTCGTCCGATTTTGTTGAAACTTTTTTATTTGGTAGAGTATCAAAAACCAAGAGATACGTATTTTTTTATCGGCGGAAAAACCGTTTCAAGGGGTGAAACGCACCCTCAAAAATGGGGATGTTTTTCGTTTTTCGTCGATAACGTATTAACGGTACGAGATGTTAAAAAATTTCAAATTGCAACAATGTTTCTTTTTTGGTGTACTATACATTGGACATGAGAACAATAACGTTATCGACGAAAAACGAAAAACACCCTTATTTTCGAGGGTGCGAATGGAAAAGTTCGTATTTACAAATAGAATGTTAAAAAAAAATTAATTCTAAACTGAATTCATAATCATTTTTCTATCGCCATCTTCCGTATTAAGCTGTGAACAATTCATCAATTAATGCAATCACGTTGAGAGCATCGCAATAATTAATTCCGCAGTGAACTTTTGAATATTCGGTAATTATTAACTGATATCGAATCGAAGTTAATAATATTATTTTGAATGAAATAAAATTTCATAAATAACTTTAACAAACAAAAATAAATTTAAAACATAGAAGTGAATAATAATAATAATAATAATAATAATAATAATAATAATAATAAAATAACATAGCAAAAAAATTAATTAATAAATATAATACAATACGATAATATGATAAATAAAATGAATGATAAATATGACTAGTAACATTCACGTTTAACCCTTATTCGGCATACTGGGGTGCTTTGCACCCCACGACCATACTGCATAAATTTTAAGTACCTAAACTTTTTCGCAATTTTAATTTTTTTAACATATTCATGTCAAATTTTCGGCTATATAACCTACACTCCTTTAAAAAAGAAGCTTTCAAGAAATCCCAAAGAAATTCACGTTGAAATATTAAATAGTTTATTTATAATAACAGTTTTGGTCGCTAAGGTGCAAACAACCCCAGTGTGCCGCGTACGTTACTCCACTGAAGTGTGCCGAATAAGGGTTGGTTAATATAATAACCGATATTAATATTCCACATATTCCTAAACTATGATCAAATGGAATATTAAATAATATTTTGCATATCAGATGACTTTTGACTTCCAGTAAATCCTCGAATTTCCCTAAAATCGATTTAAAAAATCGCAACTCCCGTCCTTTTCCGGGCCGTAATTGATAGTCGATAAAAAAAATAATGAGGTGTCTGTTCCATTGAGTGGATCACGCGAAAGTAAAAGCATCAGCGACGCGAGCGTCTCGCAAAACGAGAAGCGGAAGTGAACCGCGCAATGCCTCCTGCGTTACTCGTTCGTCCGGTAAACTGCAACCGGTGTGATATAGTGTGAGCTCTCTCCAGCAACTTTGCTCCGACGGTTTGAAATTCCAACTTTTAATGTGTCGAAATTCAAAAAAAGGCCGGGTTATAATTCCGAACTTTGAATTATCAGAACGCTCAAAACTCCGAAAGAATTTACGCGAAAGACCAAAACTCCGAAAATTTGAACACCGTCAAAATAATTCGGCTATGGAAACTTTAAAAGTTTCAAAATTTTCAATAAATCGACGAATTTTTTCAAGAATTTTTTTATTCATCAAGAAGTGATGTTACGTCAATCTTGAAATTTGTCTAGACAATGTTACACATTCTACATCATTTACAGTCAAATGTGTAGACTTTCGCTGGCATGATCTTGACATGAGGGCTGGATTGAAATTCCAAAGTTTGAATGCTCCGACGGTTTAAAATTCCTAATTTTAACCCGAAGGACCAGAGTGCACACTGGTCGTTTTGACGCATTGATTTTTTTAGTGTAAGCACGTATCTTTTAAGGGGGGATTGTCTTTTTTTTCGCAAAATTTACCGCTTTTTGGGAATTTTTTTGTGAAGAAAGTATACAACGGAAAACTTGTGAAACTTGGCATATAGTTTTATTGATCTGTTTACTACATACAAAATTTTTTTTTAACAATTTCATCAAAAAATCCGCCTCCCACCCCCCTCGACGCGCGATGGTCCTTTTTTGATGGTGTGCACGATTACAGCCTTCACGTTCATCCTGCAACAAAAACCCAAAAAGCATTTTACTTTAGACACATATAGCTATCGTTCGATGAAGGGAAAAAAAAATTAACGATTTGGTGACGTTTTGAACTTGAAGTATCGATTTTTCGAAAAAAATTTATCGATTTTTTGTTATAAATAAAAAACTATTAAACGTATTGCTTTTTTGCTTCATCAAACGATAAAAGGATGTCAGCTGAGCATTCTGTCCAAATTTGAAGGCAATCGGTTGAATAGTTTTTGAGAAATCGTGCACACCATCAAAAAAAGGACCATCGCGCGTCGAGGGGGGTGGGAGGCGGATTTTTTGATGAAATTGTTACAAATTTTTTTGTATGTAGTAAACAGATCAATAAAACTATATGCCAAGTTTCACAAGTTTTCCGTTGTATACTTTCTTCACAAAAAAATTCCCAAAAAGCGGTAAATTTTGCGAAAAAAAAGACAATCCCCCCTTAACGTATGCCCCACTTTGATCGAATGTTTTGGCATTTAATTTTCGTTTTCGTCAAAAAATAAATTTTGGGCCATAAAATATGGATAATTTACTACAAAAACGTCTCCATAAAAAAAAGAAACAAAAAATGCATATCCACCGGAATACAGCGATTTGAAAAACGCCTTGGGCCAGATTGACCCAAGATGCACTTATAGGTTGGCGGCGGAGGTGTGCACTCGAAGGATTAACGTTCCGAAATTACAAGTTTCGTCAAGATCATGCCAGCGAAAGTATACACATTTGACTGTAAATGATGTAGAACGTATAACATTGTCTAGACAAATTTCAAAATTCACGTAAAAACACTTTTTAATAAATAAAAAATTCTCGAAATAATTCGTTGATGTATTGAAAATTTTGATACTTTAAAAACTTCCATAGCCGAATTATTTTGACGGTGTTCAGATTTTCGGAGTTTTGGTTTTTCGTGTAAAATTCCTTCGGAGTTTTGATTTTTCGGGGTCGTATTCTTTCGGAGTTTGGAGCGTTCTAATCATTCAAAGTTCGGAATTTCGACCCGGCCCTGTTCAGATTGTCAGTGTTTTAGTCTTTGGGGTAAAATTCTTTCGGAGTTTTGATCTTTTGGGGTAGTATTCTTTCGGAGTTTTAAGGGTTCTGATCATTCCAAGTTCGGAATGATCAGAACCCTCATAAGGATAAGTCGAATATCCATAAGTATGAATATCGATAAGTCGAATACCCATAAGTCGAATATCCATAAGTGAGCATAGAGTAGAAATGAGTGCGAGAAATGGCGGGAGGTAGAGATAAGTGAGTTTGTTTGGGTACCTCTATACTCCTTTTTCCTCTACCTTCCGCCATTTCTGGCACTCATTTCTACTCTATACTCACTTATGGATATTCATACTTATGAATATTCGACTTATGGATATTCATACTTATGAATATTCGACTTATGGATATTCATACTTATGAATATTCGACTTATGGATATTCATACTTATGAATATTCGACTTATGGATATTCACTTATAGATATTCACTTATGGATATTTGTACTTATGGATATTCGGTTATGGAAATTCGACTTATGGATATTCTCCCATTCGGAATTTCAACCTGACCCCTCACCATTGTCCCCTCATTATGCGTTATAAATAACAATGTGACGTTTTTTTTTCATTTCATTCGTGTTTCGACAAATGTGAACAGGGGACATCGTTCAATATCCATCGTGGGGCAAGGACCAACCGAACAATTACAACGGGGAACAAAATTGCGTTGTGCTCGACGGTGGAAGAGGCTGGCTCTGGAACGATGTTGGTTGCAATCTTGACTATCTCCATTGGATTTGTCAGAGTGGTGAGAAAATCAGATTTATTGATTCATCTAAATTTTTTAAATATTATTTTTCCTTATATTTATATTGTATATATTTAATTTTTCATATTATATTTATATTATATATATTCAATTTATATTGTATTTCGCCGAAGTGTAAGCAACTTTTTTTTCATAGTGTTAACCATGTCAAATTTCGTGCAAAAAAAGAGTATTTGCTGGGAAATTTTTTCATTTCACTTGTTTTCCGTTTGCTCGTATGTATAATTCATTTTATGAACTTATGATTATTTTATGCACCTATATTTGTTACTTTCTTGCATATTTATCAACTTTTTACTTTTAAAATAAAGCATCAATTTCCCCGAAGTAACAGCGAGAACTGATTCAACATCCAAATATTTATTTATATTCATTTAAGAGAAGAAATTTACTCGTATTTATATAAAGAGAAAATAAAAGTGATCAATGCGCCTAAATTCGTGCGAACGAGTTTTTTTTAATGTCACTTGTTTTCGGTTTGCTCATATACATAATTCATTTTCTGAACTTATTATCTTCTTATGCACCTATATTTGTTACTTTCTTGCATATTTATCAATTTTTTACTTTTTAACGGAGACTTTGTCCTTGGAGTGCCATATTTCGGGTGTTTACATTTTATTTTTTTTAAAGGAAACGAGTAAAGCTTTTCGAGTGCGGTTTGTTTCTTGCTTTTATTCATGATATACAGAACGTTAAAAAAAAATTTTTGAAAAAAAAAACCAAAATGGCGGCCGTTGCAGCTCCGCGAAAACAGGTCCTCAAATCGCGGGAGGTAAACGGCTGACATCACTGCCCCCTCTTTATTGATCTGAAACACAAATTCAAAGCATATTAGCAATCTGTGACCCTTTGGTCATGGAATGACGGATGGGTTTTTCGTTTAGCACAAATTTCGGAAAATGGCGGCAATTTAAAAAAAAATCGAATTTTCGCGTTTTTTTTCGCATAAAAAGATACATAATAAATGCAAAAATGTATCTATCGAAAAAAACGATCCGTCATTCCGTGAAGACATATTTTCTGAGTATGCTCTCCAAATTTCAGGTCGATATGTTAATTACAGCGGTCAGGAGAATGTCAGCCATTTTTAAAAACGTGTTTTCGAGACAAACGCGTTTAAAGTTTTGTAATGTGTTTACACAAATGTGTTTATAATTACCGCTAATCGGCAATGCCTGGTCCATAGAGGCATCCCTCCTCTTCTTCTAGCTGCTCATGTTGAGCCGCTAACATCTCCCGCTAACTTCAAGGATAAAGTCTCCCTTGAATAAAGCATTAATTTCCCCGAAATAACAGCGAGAACTTATTCGACATCCTAATATTTATTTATATTTATACAAGAGAAAAAATTTACTCATATTTATATAACGAGAAAGTAAAAGTGATCAATGTGCCTAAATTCGTGCGAACGAAATTTTTTATTTTTTTAATATGTAAGAAATTTGCTGAACTTATGATCTTCTCTCTGCACCTATATTCGTTACTTTGTTCCATATTTATTGAGTTTTTACTTTTTTTATTTCGCCTAAAGTGCCCTCGGTGTGCGGGAGCCCCGAAAAAGCCGAGAACACGACGATAGTCGGTAAAAAAAAGACGATCGGATCGAGCATCGATTACGAATGTCCCGATGGCTATATGCTCGTCGGCTCGAAAACGAGGATTTGCGAGAGTACGGGATTCTGGAGTGGCGTGGCACCGAAATGCAAATGCAAGTACATCGAATTTTTCGCAATTCTCGCAGGGAACATCAGTTTGATGTCCGCCTACAATTTCGTTCGAACGCATGTATGTATAGAGTATTAAGGAGTTACGTAGGTTTTGAAGCCAAAAAAAAGCATATTTTCTCTATTTAAACAAAAAATTATAAATTATTTTATTCAAAATGTTAAGCACATAAAAGAGCAACATTTCAACAATATTAAATAAAAATCCATCGAAAATTTGGGAATTTCGTCCGGTGGGACCTGGTTTTCGGAGACCCCTAAAAAAAGGTTCTCGTGGTGGTCAGGATAACTCATGATAGCTTTATCTGAAATTAAAAAAACCTAATTTTTTCGGTTAGTAGATAAGTATAACGCGTGATTGAACGAAGGATTTTTTTAAACGGGGGGAATTCCCAAAGGCTCTCTTCTAGACTTTTACTCCGATTGACTTAAAACTTTGGGAAAATATTCTAGAGACATTGTACTTAGATAATAAAATTAAAGAAAAGAATTTTTCGAAATTTTCAAACCCACGCAAGCCCTTAAAAACTATTAGATGCACTTTTCCTTTATCGGCGGAAAAATGGTTTTGAGGGTGAAACCACCCCTAAGCACTTCACGGGCTGGTTTTACGGTTTAGTCCGCCACCGATGCACCGATTTAATCAAAACAAAAGCGAACATTTTTCTAATGCAAAACGATAAAAAATCCACTATGGTTACAAATGAAAAAAAAAACAAAAATTAAGGGATGAACCACCCCTTTATTTTTCTTTCTCTCACCCCACATTCAAAAGGGCCGCATTGAATTGAACGATACGGGTAATACTTTGGAGGGGAGACGAAATCAATGTTTACGTATTTTTGCCGGATACTAAGCTTAAGGGGGTTAACCACTTTCCATATGTTTTGGACGATTTTTAATGAAAATTGAGTGTTTTGTGGGAAATGAAAAGTGAATTCGCATTCTGGGGGTAACAATCCATTGAAATGTATAACAAAAAATGTAATCTAAATATTTTTTCATATTGCGGCCAAAGAAAAGTTTTTTTTACCTAATTGCCGCTAATTTCTTTTCCGTTCCGATTTAAAACTGCACTCTGTGTGTATTACTTTCGTAATCATTTTCTATCTAAGGTGTCGTTCGATTTATGGAGTTTCGATTGTTTTTCGATTTTTGGCAGAATTTCAAACTCGAACGATCGATTTTTACGAACTTTTCCATACGTAGCCCTTTGTCGCTTTTTCGGCCATTATTCAAGTGCACTTTCCGGAAAAACTACTTGAGATATCGAGATGAATCAAGCGGCCCTTTTTAAGTCTACCAAAATCTTTTTCAAAACTCCCCCATTAAGGGGCCAGTTCACCTTGGAGCCACGAATAAAAGGCTTTTTTCGCGATTTTTTTTGGAGGATTTTATAAAATATATGAATATAAAAGTTGTTGGGCTTGATAAATGAAGTGTTGAAATACATTTTTTAAAAATGTAATTCATTTTTATTCATTTTTAAGTACAAAAACTATAGTTCAACGTAACGCCTCAAAAATAGGTGGGCTAGGTAGCTCCATCACAACTCGGCAACGGCTTGTCTGAAACAAAAAAATCAAAGTCCATTAGATTCAGTATGACACCAGCTACAAAATGACCTTCGGATATAAAATTTTATCAAAAAATAAAAAAATGGCAGATGAAAAACAAAAAAAGTGTTTAAAAAGCGTTTTTTTCGCAGTTTTCGCAAAAAAAAGAGTAAAAATCAAAATTTTAAAACCACCGAGGGTCATCTTGTTGCGAATCATGTTTCCAATATGTGGTTCAAATTTCAAGAGAATCGGTTTATTAGTTTTAGAGATACGATGGAGCTAGATTTTGAAAACGTTGTTTCCAGAAAAACGCGTTTGAAGTTCACATTATGAAAAACTCTTACCTAAACTCAAGCGGCAATTCCTGCACCGTACAAAATCCCTTCTGATTGCTCATCATCGTCGATTTCTTCAAGTCTTGCTTGCTTTCGATTTATTAAAATTTTCAAAGTGCACTGGCCCCTTAAGGTTTATATCACCGAAACAGTAATAAACGCTACGGCTATTTAAAATTTTGGGATTGTGGCGATTTTGGAAACGTGTGGCCAAATGAGTCGAATTTTTTGTTCAATATTTAAACGAATTCAGTTTTCTATCCGATGTGAAATTTTCTGCCGATCATGAATGTCACTGAATTTTTGTCAAGAGTTCAAAATTACGACGGGAAAATGTGAAAAACTGGTTTCCATACACTTTTAACGATTTTGTAAAAAAAATTGAGTCTTGCGGGAGAAATGAATGGTATATTCATATTCAGGGGGTCAAAATTCATCGATATAGAATTAGAAAAAACAGTGACAAGCCAAAAATAAGTGGCTTCACTAAATCGTCGATCATTTATGTTCTGTTTGAATTTGGAACCCCGCTTTGTCTGCATTTTCTTCGTAATAGTTTTCTCTCTAAAATGCTATTTGATTCATAGAGTTCCAATAATTTTTCCATTTGCCAGTGATCGCGCACTGCAAGGAATACTTTCGTAATAAAAAAAAAAACTAACATATTAGGCGATTACTGCTAAAGGCTCTACTGCTAAACGGGCTCTACTGCTGAAAGCTCCACTGCTAAAAACTGTACTGCTAAATGGGCTCTACTGCTAAACCTGGACTGCTAAAACTAGCTTCTGACAGAGGGCTCATCTAACAAGGAACATCCCTCAGGTGACACCCTTCGATTTTGTTGACATTTGGATATGTTATAAAAAGCACCGACAAGTAAGCGATAAGTATTTTTTTTATCGGCGGAAAACGGTTTTAAGGGGTGAAACCACCCCTCGACAAAAGGCATCTCTAGGGGTAACATAGCAGTTTCACACACAGGAGTCCACCGATTTTAATGAAACAAAAACGAAAATTCTTCCAATCCGAAGCAATGAAAAATCCACTATAGTGACATTGCAAAAAAATTAAGGGGTGAATCACCCCTGGAGATGCCTTTTTTCGAGGGCCGGTTTCACCCCTTAAAACCGTTTTTCCGCCGATAAAAAAAAATACGTATCGCGTGCTTTTCGGTGCTTTATAACATATCCAAATTTCAACAAATTCGAACGGTGTCACCTGAGGGATGTTCCTTGTAAGTCCCACTGATGGAGGTTATACTGTACTTTGTGCGGTTTTTTGACGAATTTTTGAGATTTTTCTTAGTAAACTTACCTTGCTATCGGCGCCATTGTGCTGCACATGGTGGGACTCGTCTGTAGACACCTCATTTGTATTCCTGTGACGTCAGGAACGTCAAAAGTTAGAAATACCTACCGCCAAAGTTCGTTTGGGTTTGTTTGGATCATCTAACTTGTCATCTAACATTCACTACTAATTTTCATGTCATTTTCCCTTTGTTTTCAATGTTCTATAAATTTTTCAATGATTTTCAACAATTCCCAATAAAACTTTTCACAAACATAGCCTTTTGCGTTTTAGCAGTTTCAATGATTTCCAATGAAACTTTTCAAAAACACACCCTTTTGCGTTTTAGCAGTTGAGACTCTTCAGCAGTGCTGCTTTTAGCACTAGAGTCTATTTGGCACCCCAGTTTTAGCAGTAGAGCCCGTTTTGCAGTAGAATGTTTAGCAGTTCTTTTCTAGCAGTAGAGCAGTAGAGCAATTGATACTTATTTGAGTTAAGGGGGGATTGTCTTTTTTTTCGCAAAATTTACCGCTTTTTGGGAATTTTTTTGTGAAGAAAGTATACAACGGAAAACTTGTGAAACTTGGCATATAGTTTTATTGATCTGTTTACTACATACAAAAAAATTTTTAAACAATTTCATAAAAAAATCCGCCTCCCACCCCCCTCGACGCGCGATGATCCTTTTTTGATGGTGTGCACGATTACAGCCTTCACGTTCATCCTGCAACAAAAACCCAAAAAGCATTTTACTTTAGACACATGTAGCTATCGTTCGATGAAGGGAAAAAAAAATTGACGATTTGGTGACGTTTTGAACTTGAAGTATCGATTTTTCGAAAAAAATTGATCGATTTTTTGTTATAAATAAAAAACTATTAAACGTATTGCTTTTTTGCTTCATCAAACGATAAAAGGATGTCAGCTGAGCATTCTGTCCAAATTTGAAGGCAATCGGTTGAATAGTTTTTGAGAAATCGTGCACACCATCAAAAAAGGACCATCGCGCGTCGAGGGGGGTGGAAGGCGGATTTTTTGATGAAATTGTTTAAAAAAAATTTTCTATGTAGTAAACAGATCAATAAAACTATATGCCAAGGTTCACAAGTTTTCCGTTGTATACTTTCTTCACAAAAAAATCCCCAAAAAGCGGTAAATTTTGCGAAAAAAAAGACAATCCCCCCTTAATCAGTGCATTTTTTTTTCAGTTATGTTTTTTTTTGTGTTCTGGCCGCGAATTCATCGATATCATTTGTTTTTCCACAGATGTCGATTGCGGAGCGCTGCCTGAGTTTCCTAACGGTGCGATTACTCTTGTCGATAAAAGAACGACTCACGGAGCTTTTGCCGATTACGTGTGCAACGACAATTACACGCTGGTCGGGGATACGAGGAGGAGATGCGGGGACGGTGGAATTTGGAGCGGTCATCAGCCACAGTGTCTCTGTGAGTTTATTCATTGTCAAAATTGTATTATAAAATATTTTATAATACATTAATTAAAAATTATATTATAAAATATTCAAATTCATTGATCGTTGTTCTTTCGGAATTAAGGGGGAAGATACCTTCAGGCGAGGAGAACAATTGCTGATGTACATGATTTCTTTTTAAAGCAATTATTTCTCCACCTTTTTGAGACTTACAAGGAAAGGTTGCGAAGTCGATCTCTCCGATTTCGATGAAATTTAACATGCTTGTAGAATGGGTAAAAATAGGCGAGAATTTTTTTTTTTATATCTGTGGAACCCGACTTTGAAGGGTTGAAACGCACACTCGAAAATTGGATTTCTTCGATAACGTTTGAAAGGTACGAGATATGAAAAAATTTCAAATGACAACATTGTTTTTTTTCGTGTACTATACATTGGAGATGAGAACGATAACGTTGTCGACGAAAAACGAAAAATACCCCTATTTTCGAGGGTACGTGTCACCCCTTAAAAATCGGGTTTTCCTCAGATATGAAAAAATACGTGTTGCCTATTTTTACCCATTCTACAAGC
Source organism: Ophion ellenae (assembly GCA_963210295.1). Taxonomy (NCBI): domain Eukaryota; kingdom Metazoa; phylum Arthropoda; class Insecta; order Hymenoptera; family Ichneumonidae; genus Ophion; species Ophion ellenae. The sequence goes on from OY723395.1 coordinate 20,267,285, forward strand.
ATGCCAAATTTCATTGGCTGTTACATGGTACTTTTTCCGAATTGATCTTTAAAAATGGCGGATGTTGTCAGACTGCGCGACACGTACCGTCGGCGGAATTAATCTAAGAAAAAATCAACGAAGATTTTTCTTTCATTAACCCTCATACGCAGAATATGAACCAAGAAAAAGTGATAAATGGTGCGCTTAAGAACAAAAAGATTGAGTTTTCCGAAAAAAATTGCTACATTTTGCAATTAAAAAATACGTTTTTTTTTTATTTTCAATAATATTCAGGGACATGTTTTATACAATATGGTTACAAAGATTTATACAAAATTTCATCACAACCGGTGGTTAGTTTGTTAGCTAGTCGTCAAACCAGTTTTGAAAATGCAGGTTCAAAAACCGTGCCATATCTCCGCCATTTTTGAAGATTAATAAATAAATAAAATACCATGGAACAGCCAAAAGTAGTAATAAACCATATCCTAATTTTTGAAGATGGTAAATAAAGCTTTTCTTTAAAAGAAAAATCATGAAAATCAGCAAATTGATTCTTCGCCTAAAGGTATTCCCCCTTAAATACATCCTCTCTCTCTCTCTCTCTCTCTCTCTCTCTCTCTCTCTCTCTCTCTCTCTCTCTCTCCCTCTTTCTCTTTGTTTCTGTGATTTGGAACCAATCAAGTACAATATCGTTACCTCCAAATATTTCTTTCAGTCGACTGGTGTCCGGAACCGCCGAAAATAAGCGGGGGTGTGGTGACCATTACCGGGAGACGAGTGGGATCCACGGCCACTTACAATTGCCAAAATGGATTTATCCTCTTCGGCGAAAACGTGAGTCGTGCCTTATAAAGTGGTGGGCGCAGCGGGATAATAATTTACAGAATTTTTTCGCACGTCCAGCAGTTGAATGACCGAGAGATTAATCGTGATTTCCATTGCCAAGCGAATATGATAATAAGAGTTGACGCGCGCAATTAATAATTTCATATCTACACAGTGGAATTCATTCTGAGCACTTTAAAATGATTAATTCCGAACACAAGAATTTACTTTTCATTTTTTATTTAAATCTGTCATGTTCCGACTTAATATTTGCCTCAATAAGCCAACTTTGATGAGAATATAAAATATAAGCGATTATAACGTAAAGATTATCGATAAATGCGAAGTTTTTGAAAAATTGGAAAAGTGTCATATACCACGTCAAAAGAATCAATGAATGCAAAAGATTTAAAAATTTTAAAATCGTGGTTTTTCTAAAATGATCAAAAAAAGCGAAACAAAAAAATTGGAGTGTCATATATCACGGAAAAATGATCAATATAAGGGAAATTAAATTTTTTTAAAGCGCCATATACCACGTAAAAACGATCGAAAAATGCGAAACTTTTGAAAGCTTGAAACGACACAGAAAAAATCGTTGATCCAATATCATTGGTGTTATTGAATGAAATTTCGTTGATTCAGTTGTAAAATTGTTGGTGTAAATAATCGGATTTATTAGTCCAAACAAAACGCCATTGCCTTTAATAACATGATAAAATTGAAAGTTTTTTTTTCGTTCAAAAGATATATTGTTGGCCGAGAACAATATATTATTGAAACTATCTAACAAATGATCGTGAACAAATTAAATACTTTTGAATGCATTTTCTGCAACGAACAAAAAAAGCGTTTCAATTCATAACATGAATATTGTTGATTCGAGTACACAAGAAAAATTGAATTTCGCTCGTTTGATTCACATGAAATTTCTATTGAGTAAATATGTTATTTTATTTTTTTCACCATATCCGATATTGATTCTCAAGTACATTATTCGTTAAAATATTAATATTTTATTTTTATTGAAGAATATTAAGCAAATGTCTGAATTGGTTAAAAAATTATGCGAAAATAAAATTTGTTTCTTGCGCATTTGGTTGAAAAAATTCAACCAAATCATGGCCGAGCGCCACCAAAATTATAGGCGTGAGGAAACTCGTAGTTCTCGGAGTAACCGCTAGAAGTCGCACGCGCGCTCGTTTCTCGTGAGCGTAGCGCGAAACGAAAATCTACTTAAGGTAGTACCTCCACAGAAGAGTTGAATTAAGAAATGGTTGAAATTTGACATATACGTTATTTAATACATTATCCAAACATCTGTGCAATTTGAATAAGTTTGACCACCCCAAACCTGAGATATTTACACTTAAAGTTGGCTTGGTGTACACGTAACGAATGCGTTATGATGGGCAAACAGAGCATCATTAATTCTACCGTCAAAACTAAAATTAAGAAATTGATAAAAAACGAGGATAAGCTACAGTAAGATATCACGAATAATGTGAAAAAAAATGAGAATGATTCACCATCTAGTTTCCAAGATATAACCATGAGAAGCCTTCACAATTTTCGTGCAAAGCCTGGCAAAGCCTGAAAAAAAAACAATTGGGGCAAAGCCTGGACAGTCCCGGCAAAAAGTTTACTGGCAATGGTCGATCAAAAACACAATACAAAATATATTTTACGGCAATAAATGATATCCATCGTATTATCTACTAGTACCGAGTCAATATTGCGTAGTTTTTAATTTTATTCATTACTAATTAAACCGATTATCAATCTTTCAAACATGAACATGGTATGTAAACTTTTGGTTGAGATTTTCGCAGAGGAACTACCTTAAACAACGGAGAAACTCTAAAGAGTATCGCTTCTTGGCCTGTGGCTAAGATCAAAGTGTAGTATCTATTCTCATCAGTTGAATATCTGATATTCTCTTCGTGGATATTCCATTGCATATCTGATATTTTCTCCACTATTCTCGTGGACGATCATTCTAATGCTCACTTTTTACTTAAGATTTCAAACAAATTGAAAATCTACGTCCCATGGCATATTCGTTTCGATGTAGTAATGAAATAATTCTTTCTATTGATTGTATTTTTGTACGAAATAACACAATGTTGTAGCAACCACTTAATTATTTCATCCATAAATCTACGGATTGTATATTGAATGATTTCAATAGAATATAATTTTATTTGAAGCATAACAGATATTCAGAGAAAAGGATATTTTCAAATAAAACAATATGTTATTTGAATCAATCACATTTTCCAATATTTTATAGTATTGTAACAATCTCATATATCGGTGGCACTCCGCGATCAGACATTTATTTGAATCAACATATTTTTTTGATTCAATTGGTTTTGTTTTCTCAGTGGAGTCATATAACACGTAAAAATAGTCAAAAAAAGCAAAAAAATTTTTAACTTAAAAACATGATTTACCACGTAAAATTCATCAAAAATGTGAAATAAAAAAATTAAAGTGTCATATAACACGTAATATTCAATGAATGCGAAATCAAAAAAAAAATACAAGTGTACATATAACAAAACTGTAGGATCCGTATATTCGTTCGTTAATACTTATAGTTATAATTTACAGATCCTGAAGTGCGAGGTAGGTGGCGATTGGTCTGGAAAGGCACCGCAATGTAAGTTCGTCGATTGCGGAGCCCCGGCCCAGATCGAATTTGGCAGCGTGAATCTCGCGAATGGAACGACAACGGTGGGCAGCCTGATCGAGTACGTTTGCCAGGAGGATTATTGGCTGGTTGGTGAATCGCGGCAGGAGTGCACCCGGGATGGAAAATGGAGCCACGAGACACCCTCCTGCGAGTGTGAGCACGAATGATTATTTTATCGTCGCCAAAAGTTTCCAACTATATCTGTCTTGATTGAGCGATTGACGGTCTTAATTTGAGAAAAAAAAGCGAACAAAGATAAACACCTCATCGATCTTTCCAAAAGTGAAAATCTTGGGGCAACTATTGACAATAAATTCGATCGATGATCGATCGTATCAATTACCGTAAAATGGGGTTACTTTGAACGGAACTTCTTGTAACATCCTATATTCCAACTTTTTTTGGTCCTATAGAACAATGTGTCCATTGGCTATCAAAGTGTATAAGAAAGTCAACCCCACCCCCACAATTCTATATATATATATATATATATATATATATATATATATATATATATATATATATATATATATATATTTAAGTGTTTTACAAGGAACATCCCTCAGGTGAAACCCTTTGATTTTGTTGAAATTTGGATATGTTATAAAGCACCGAAAAGTAAGCGATACGTATTTTTTTTTTATCGGCGGAAAAACGGTTTTAAGGGCTGAAACGCACCCTAAAAAATGGGGATATTTTTCGTTTTGCGTCGATAACGTTTTAACGGTACGAGATATTAAAAAATTTCAAATTGCAACAATGTTTATTTGTTTGTGCACTATACATTGGAGATGAGAACGATAACGTTATCGACGAAAAACGAAAAACACCCCTATTTTCGAGGGTTCGTTACACCCCTTAAAACCGTTTTTCCGCCGATAAAAAAAATACGTATCGCTTACTTTTCGGTGCTTTATAACGTATCCAAATTTCAACAAAATCGAAGGGTGTCACCCGATGGATGCTCCTTGTTAGTAACCTCGACTGTGGGATTTCTTTGACGAGGCATTGAAATGCAGCTTACGTCAATGATTAAGGGCTACTTTGGCATCATTTCGATTTGATTAAATTAATATTTTCTGCATTATGCATGGAATTAAATGAAAGACAACGATTTTTTAAATCAAATTGTCATCTTTATTAAGAAAACATTTCCATAAAAATATCATGTAATTATCGTTAAGATCAAAATCAACTTGAGCAACATTACAATCAACTTTAGCAACATTATAATAAACTTGAACAATAAGTTTGAGCAATAATAGAAAAAAGTGTTCTGCGCACATATTTGACTGTCCGTTAAGGGGTGAGATGCAGTCAGAGGCTAAACTTTTTAAATGTATTTTGATCCGCTGAATCTGAAAATCACAATTTTTTTGCCGAAAAGTCGAGCATTCAATTATTTATAGCCAATTGTTAAAACAATTTTTCAAAAATTGACGTTTTTCGGGATTTTTTTTTAACATTTTGGGCAATTTTACAATGAAAGTATTCCTTATAACATTTTGCTAAAGTTCATAGTTTTTGAGTAATGAATTTTTGAAAATTTCTGAAAGCATTTTCCAATTTCACACTTGAATTATGTATAGAAATACTAATTAAAAAATTACTTACATCGAATCATCAATTCCTGGCCCATACAACAGGGCTTCTGTCGATATGGAAGCTTCCAAAATATCAATTTGTTGTTGTCTTCGAAGCATTCTGCCTTCCCGTGTATTATCGTTTGCGCGTTTGTCAGCCACGTCTATACGCCTTCACTAATCGCGGGATATCCCGGAAACTATTCATCGGATTGACTTGAAATTTTCCGGGAATATTTTCGAAACATCATACTTCAAGAAAATGTAAAAAAAATCGATTTTTTTTAAATCCTGCCTGCATCTCACCCCTTAATGGGATATCCCTCTCTGGAAGCCCAATTTGAAGGGTCAGAATATTGATTTTTTTTTAGTAACACATTGTTTGGAATAAATTAATTTTTTCCCAGCAATTTTATCCAACTGACTATGGGTTCACGATCCACTTTTCGAAATTTCGAAAAATCGACAAATGACAGCTTCTCTAAAGGAAACCTCATTTTTCTCTTGAAAAGCAGCAGTTTCGACATAATCACATTTTTTTCAATGAACCTCAAAAAAATGGATACGAGGTACAGATTTATTCTGTATGAGCTTATTTTCTTTAAATATATAATCAAAGGAAAAAATTATGCATTTTAGTATTTTTATTACGTAAAGTAGAAAAACTTTTGGGTTACTACCAACTTGAAAAAGTATAACATTATCGATGATTGTTATGAAAAAAGTACGACAACGAATGTTTTATGCAATTCACAATGAAATTTTGAGTAATTTATAATTATGCCTATTCATATTTACGTCAGGAGATTATTGGCCCATTGTTTACGATGGGCAATATGAGGATTTTTTTTTCTCAATGTTTACAAAGGTTCAGTTTGCGTTAATCCGTTGTTAGAAATGGTTCATCTTGGTGCTAAATAACAAAAAAAATACATAACCTTTAGTGTGAAAGTCTTGCCCATCCAACCGCACGTTAAATTACATACATTAAACTATTTTTTATCTCTGGTGTTAGGTGGTGAAAAAAGTTCAAAAAATTCGTAAAGACTCAATATAGTCTAAACAATAACATCTATTTTTTTATCGCATTTAACTTTGAATTGTGGCTAACGGTCCAACCTCCTTAAAACGATCAAAAAATCGATTTTTCTTAGAATTTCATGGGCCGGTTGCCTTGAAATATTCTTGAAAGTTCACACTATAAGAATATGTAAAAGAAAACGTTTTTTGAAGTTTCCAGAGTGGTTATACCCCTTAAAATAGCCCCAAAAACTGTCAAAGTTACCCTTAATGTAAATTTAACCGCGTTTTACGGTATTTATTTGCGAAGCACAGAAGCAGAGGGAGAGACATTTCTCGCCGATCGAACGACCAGCGTATCGTTCGATTCTTAGCGAGCCTTTATATGAGTTTTTTTTGGGTTTTGGGCCTCGAAGAGATTCTTGAAGGACAAACGGAGAAATTGTTAAAATTTTAGTAATAACTTGCGAGGAACCGGAAGTACCCGCGGGAAGCTACGTGGTCGGTTACGATCTTAACGTTCACAGCTCGATCGAGTACAACTGCGAGACCGGATATCTCCTTCACGGCGAGGCGAGGCACTCCTGCGGAAAGGATGGCGAGTGGAGCGGTGAAGTACCGAGCTGCGAGTGTGAGTAAACTTCTTCGTTCGATTATTACCCTAATCTCGCCTAGAGTCATATGCTAAAGCCAGCAAAAAGTACGCACTTTATACACTTTTATTTCTAGAAAAATCAATTTTGATAATACACTTTGTACTTCTTATTTCAATTAAGCGTTGGTCATTTGAGAACATTATTTTGAATGTAAATCCTAAGTAACAATCTCGAAAAATATTTAAAAGGCTCAAGGCGATATGACCCTCTAGAAGCTTGTTTTTCGAGTAGTTTTTAGGAATTCATTTTACGAAAACTCTCAACCCTACAGGGCCGGGTTTTTTTGCGCGTATTAAGACATGTTTCAACTAGCAACACAAATTTTTATGAAACACTTTATTGAAATCTATACAGGTTATGCGCTGTTATGCTGGGCGTGGCGTGACACGCTCGTTCAATCGGGCGCACAGGTTGCGGCGATTCTAGTCGTCTGAAACAGAAAAACGAATTTTTTTTTAAATCTATACGAATGTAGTTCTCGTCTGAACTAGAACTAAATGAGTACGAATTTTTTTATCGGAATCGCAGCTGTTTGAAAATTAAGGTTTAATTTTCCTGGAAAATTGTCAACCAAAACATGAGAGCGGGGCTAAAATATTCAAGCTGTCGGTATCATTCTAGTTCAGACTATAGGTGATGGTTTCCTCGAAATGTGTGCAAAACCCGAAGTCAATCGGTCCAATAGTTTTTGAGAAAATCGTGCGCCCGACTTGAAAAATGTCGTTTCGAGAAAAACGCGTTTAAAGTTTGCCATACATTTAGCACTGATGCGGCTGAACTTACGGTGGATAACAACTGATTTGAGCAACTTACCCTTAAGGGGAGATATACACCTAGGAACCGGGAAAAGATCATTTTTGTGATTTTTTTCAAGGAAAACTTTTTGAAATTTCGGATTGGGGTTTTAATTATCGAAAAGTATATACATTCAAAAATATGTTTAATTTTCTTCATTTAAAAATATGAAAAATGTACAAGGATATTGTATGATCCTTGGAGCGTCGTAAAAAAAATTTGCGTATACGGTACCCACTGGCGTTTCCCATGTAGAGGTTGCCATGAGTTGCCCAATGTTACGATCAAGCCAATATTGGGACCATCGTATAAGCCAACAAAAGAGAAATAATATTGGCTCATTACTGTTCCGCTCTAAACTGAAAACTGGCACAATATCGGCCTATCCCTAAAGCCTGTCCTGGCCCATCTTTAAAAACTAATAAACAGCCGTGATAGTTAAACTAAATTTGCCAATTTAAAAACTGGGGATACTAAAATACTGACAATTCCATTGGCCCAATATTGTTCCGTTATAAATTGAACACCGGCACAACATCGCCCGATCGTTTAAAACCAATAAATTGCCGTGATGGTTGAACTATATTTGCCAATTTAAAAACTGGTAATGCTAAAATACAAGCGATTACATTGGCCCATTATTCTCCCGTTATAAATTGAGAACTGGCACAATGTCGGCCCATAACTAAAGATTATCCTGGCCCATCTTTCAAAACCAATAAACAGAAGTGATAATTAAACTAAATTTGCCAATCCTAAAGCTGGCAATCCTAAAATACTGGCTCTTACATTGGCTCATTATTGTCTCGTTCTGAATTGAAAACCGACACAATATCGGCCCATAGTTAAAACCTATCATGGCCCATCTTTTAAATTCATTAAACAGTCATGATAGATAAACAATATTCGCCAATTTTTAAACTGGTGATGCTGAAGTACTGCCAATTACATTGGCCCATTATTGTTCCGTTATAAATTGAGAATTGGCACAATATCAGCCCATTACTAAAACCTATCCGGGCCCATCTGTTAAAACCAATAAACAGCCGTGATAGTTCATCGAAATTTGCCACTTTTAAAACTAGCAATGCTAAAATACTGGAAATTACATTTAATTAGTCTAAGCCCTTTATTGGCTAAGTGGGTCAGACCATACCTGCTTTTATTTTATTTAAACCTTGGGCTATTCATTATCTGTATATTGTGCCAGAATAGGCAAATATCTGGCACGTCATATATTAATCATCTATATTTTGTAGTTCAGTTTTGGTAATAAAGTCTTGGCCTATTATTGGCATTTGTGAATAACCAACATAAGTAAAATATGCCAATTTTGAAACCTGTCATATACGCGAATCACAATTTATTTCAAGGTTATTCCATGAAATATGTATCCATAAGGACCAATCTCGGGCCAATCTTGACCCGATATAGGTTGAATATTTATCACCCACCCAAACAAACCCAAAAAAACTCACGGCCCAATATTCTAGATATACTAACTTCTAGATAGACCAACTGTGAAGGCCCATCATAGAGCCAGTGGTCAATTTCTACAAAGGCCCTTTAAGAGGGCCCACATTGGGCCAAGTGATATCACCAACATTGGCGCTACAATGAATAAAATCATTGGCCCAATAATTGTTGGTTCTGTTGGCCGATATCGGGCCGTTCTTATCATTTCTACAAAGGCACCGGGCTTCTTCAAAAATCATCTGAAAAAAAAAAACCAAAAAGATTATCAAATTAGATACTATAATCTAGTACTTGTCATAGCCGATTTTGAAAATATCGATTTATGACAAAATGGCGGACGTTTGAACATAAACAGTGATTTTTGGGCCAAAAATTAGTTATTATTTTGCCGATAAAACAAAAAGTAAGTTACGGAAAAAAAATCCTATGACAAGTACTAGACACTGGTGTATAGAATAACCACAAAAAACCTCAAGGAAATCGTTTCATTGGTTTTCGAGAAATTTTGGGTACCGATTTGAAAAACGTGGTTTTGAGAAAAACGCGTTTGAAAATTTGGAAATGAATAAATCATGAAATTTGTCAACTTACATGGAATCATCGATACCAGGCCCATAGTGTAGGTCTTCTACGGTCGACGGAATGTTCATAGCTTCTAAACCGATTTTTTCCATCTAGGTGTATATCTCCCCTTAAACTTAGAACTCGTCCCGTGCGCACTCTCAGGGTGCTGTGTTGCAAAGAGTACGCAGTGAGAACCATTCATAGAAGCTAACAGTGCGCATGAGAGCGAAATAGTGGTAAGAGTGCACATTCTTTGGGTGCATACCCTTACCAAATACGTGTTTTTAGTCCATGGTCACTACAATAGGGAACCTTACTGCCAATTTCTCCCGCTAGAGGAGACATTATATTATAACGTAAAGAGAACATGACGTTTAGTGAGATTCTCTTTGATTTTGCCCGTGTTTCTACGACCATTGTTGAATTTTCTTTAAATAGTCCGTTTGTCGTGAATAAATTGCGAAGGAATTTGTGCAATTAAATGCAGACACGAAGGCGTTCATTTATTTCCTAAAAACAAAAAACTTCGCGAGCAATGGGAAATTGCTATACGTCGCAATTTCTTTGCAGCCACAAAACATTCAAGGCTATATTCTGATTATTTTAGATCTGCAGACTATAGAAATGAAGGATTTGTTACAGCTCAGTGTATAAACATAATACTTTCGACGCTATTTACTTCTAAGAGTATATTGTAAAGTATACTCTTCAGGTTATGAATCATCAGGTTATGTTTAGGTTATGAATCATCATAACCTAAAAATTTATATTTAAAATATTTGCATTTATTGAACCTTCTGGTATTATTTTGTTACACAATACTTACCTAGCTCATTTTCATTCTTCACGGGGATAAAACTGAGCCGGAAAATATTGAAAAAGGGGGTTATACCTTCCCTGTTCGTTTGGAGCAAAAAAGAAACTTTAAAGAATGAACAGCGAAGGAAAAGAGTAGAAGCCGATTTTTCAATTCCGGTATAGTCAAATATTCGTAATTATTGTCCATTATGTCCATTCATATAATTTTAGTACAAGACAGACACACGCGCGCGCGTTGACAGCTTGTTTCGATTACGTTATGTTTACGTGGCGCCATCTGCGCTGAGCTTTGCGTCAAGTGCCCTATTTTCGTAAGCAAGCAAAACGGCGACATAACCTCTCAATGAAAACACAATTTGGATCCCATTTTCACGTATAATAACATTCCTTGGGCGCAAATTAATCGCAAACCTGACAAAACGTGCTGAAAATTGTTACAAAATAAGATGAAACACGCCAAAAATCTATTATCGGTCATAAAATTGGAAATAAGTACTTTAACGAAGCGAAAAAGCACTGCGTACTCTTTGGTGGCTGTACCCTATACTCGAGTGTACGATCCGTCACTCGACGAAACTCTCCCACGCCATCCAAACCGTCTTTGATTTTTTCTCGTCATTTTTCCCATTGTTCAGATATCGATTGCGGCAAAGTTTTGCCAATGTTGAGCGGCACAGTCGACTACGTTAACGGGACCACTCATCTCGGTAGCGAGATAACGTACACTTGTACGAGAAATTACAGGCTCAATGGCGTCGAGAGGCGATACTGCCTGGACAACGGTCAATGGAGCGACGCCACCCCCAAGTGCGAAGGTTAACCAAAATTTCAAAAAGCACTAGATTTTGTTCTTCTTTTAAATGTAAATGAGTAAGCGAGTGCATGAATAAAAAATTAACAAAGCACGTTGTTATTTCTATTAGTATCATTGTTATTTTTCAAACCATTCGGATTTCCATAATAATAAAAATAATCATAATAATATTTTTTCATCAACAATTTTGCTTGTTATTATTAACTTTTATATAAAACATTGCCTAGTACAACAATAGTTGTTATTATGCAATAATAATAATAACAATCTTGTTTAATTTATTATAATAATTATTATAAAAACGAGTATGATATCTATAATGACAACAATCATAGTAATAGTCTATCGTAAACAATTTTGCTTGTTTCTGTCAATATAACAGTATTTTATATCACAATAGTTGTTATTATCCAATTATGATAATAATCTGCTTCAATTTATTATTATTCTTACGATAAAAACGATTCTGATATCTATAATGATAAAAATAATGATAATCATAGTTTTTCATAAATAATTTTGCTTCTTATTATTAATGTAACATTATATTATAATTTTATATATATATATAATATATAATAATATTATATATATATATATATATATATATATATATATATATATATATATATATATATATATATATATATATATATTATATTATAATTATAAGAATCTTATTAATGTAACAATATTTTATATGGAAATAGTTATTATTGCACAATAATAATAACAATCTTGTTGAATTTATCATCATTATTGTTATTGAAACGAGTTTGATATCTATAATAATAATAATAATGATGATTATAGTATCGTTTCATCAACAATTTTGCTTGTTATTATTAGTATAACAGTATTTTATATAACAATAGTTGTTATTATGCAATAAAAATAATCTCGTTGAATTTATTATCGTAATTATCATTAAAACGATTATGATATATATATATATATATATATATATATATATATATATATATATATATATATATATATATATATCATAATAACGACAATGATAACAATAGTTAGCATAAACAATTTTCCTTGTTATTGTTCTTATAACAGTATTTCAGATGACAACAATTATTACCCAATAATAACAATACTCTTGTTGAATTTATTATCACTGTTATTTCCTAAACCATGATAAGAATATCAATAATGGTCACAATAAGAATCCTCATCGTCAATTATCATAAAATTGTATTATGGAAGTTTGTCGTGATTATTATCAATAACATTATTGTGAAAATAATACCCAAATTCTTTATTAAAAAATTCTGAACATTATGATTCTTATTATTGTTCCAATAATACTTCATTTTTTTACGTAAATGCAATAATAATTGTGATAATATTTAAAATTGTTTAAAAAAAAATCATATTACTGTCATTGTATATAGTTATTGTTATTTCTATTGTTCGTATTTCTTTCCTCTTGTTATTATTATCATTATTACACTTTAGTTCTTCCAAATAAAATGATAATAGTAATTATATCAAAAATTATATATTGTTTTTTCTATCCTTATTATTATTGCAAATCGAAATATCGTAGGTATCTCAAAATGTTCGCCAAATGTCGCCAAAATGTTTGTCGATTGAACTGAAAGGCGTTTTTCTTTTTGCTCGTCAGAAATTCGTTGTCCGGAGCCAATATTGGCGGATCATGGTATCCTTTCGGTGACGGGAAACGACCGAATGTACGGTAGAACATTGGTGAGAACGGGCACGGCCGAAAATTCAAACACGGGCGCGACATCGTACAAGATCGGAGCGCTTGCCAAGTACAGGTGCGAGAGGGGTTACAAGGTCGTCGGTGAGCCGCTGTCCACGTGCGAGGATAATGGAAAGTGGAGCGGCCAAGTGCCGCAGTGCGTGTGTGAGTAACAGTCACTTCGCGCATACGCGACTTTCTGGTTCTTTTTTTTTTTGCTTTTTTTTGTACACCTTCGCCACTCAAGGTCTCGAACATTTGTGACGAAATGAGAAATGAACGAAAAAAAGGAGGAAAGAAGGGGGGATAAAAGGGGAGCTCCCCCCATCCCTAGAAGAAAAAATTAAAATTTTATAAAATTAAACAATACATTTATAAAAGAAGACAATAAAAATGTATTTAAAAAATTTATAAAAAAGACAATAAAATTAAATTTTATTGTCTGTTGCCCCCCCCCCCCCTCGTCAGCGAAACTAATATGAGCCCCCCCTCCCAGCTTAGATCCTGGGTACACCCTTGATAATACGAGTTCTCGCGATTTTTTAAATACCCCGTGATTCTAAATAACAGAGACAAATGGGAAAGGTTTGAAAAGTAATAAAATAACTGAAAACGCACTTTGGACATTTTTCAGCGGCGGTACCCTTAGTCGAGGAAGAAATTGGCTGATTTTTGAGACTTTTTTTCACAAAGCAAGATTTTGTCACCATTTTTTAAACTCAGGGTATGTTTTATTACTACTTTTGGCTGTTACATGGTATTTTTTTTATTTTGATTATACTTTAAAAATGGCGGAGGTATGGCACGGTCTTCTAAACTGAATTTTCGAAACTTGCGCCACGTATAGCTGAAAAACTAATCCACCGATGCTGATGAACATTGGTATAAATCTTTCTAACCTCATTGTCTAAAACGTCACCCTGAAAGTTTTGGAAAATTGAAGAAAAAAAAGTATTTTTTTGTTGCAAAAAAACTATTTTTTATTTAAAAAAAAGTATTTTTTTTATTGAAAAAAAAGTCTTTTTTTATTGAAAAAAAAAAGTTTTTTTTTTATTGAAAAAAAAAGTCTTTTTTATTGAAAAAAAAGTCTTTTTTTATTGAAAAAAAAAGTATTTTTTTATTGAAAAGAAAGTATTTTTTTATTGAAAAGAAATTATTTTTTTATTGAAAAAAAAGTATTATTTCATTGCAAAATGTAGCCATTTTTTTCGGAAAGTTCAATCTTCTTCGTTTCAAAGCGTACCATTTAATCGATTTTCAACATTTTTCCTTTTTTCTTGGTTCATATTCTGCGTATGAATGTTGAAGAAAAAAAAAACTCTGTTTGTTTTTTTTTCGAATTAATCCTGTCGACGATACGCCTCACGCCGTCTGACAACATCCGCCGCAACCTGTTTACAAGACCGTGCCATACCTCCGCCATTTTTTAAGATTGATAACAAATAAAAAATACCATGTAATCTCTGATTTTTTAGATTTTTCTCAAAAGGAAAGATTTCTTCACCGTTTTTGAGACTTAGGGTATGTTTTGTTACTACTTTTGGCTGTTTCATGTTATTTTTTTATTTCTATTATACTTTAAAACGGCGGAAGTATGGCACGGTCTTTTAAACTGCATTTTCGAAACTTGCGTCACGTATAGCTGAAAAACTAATCCACCGATTCTGATGAAAATTGGCATAAATCTTGCTAACCTCATTGTCGAAAACGTCACCCTAAATGTTTTGGAAAATTGAAGAAAAAAAGTTTTTTTTTGCTGCAAAATGTAGCAATTTTTTCGGAAAATTCAATCTTTTTCGTTTCAATGCGTACCATTCAATCGATTTTCAACATTTTTCACTTTTTCTTGGTTCATATTCTGCGTGTGAGTGTTAATGAAAGAAAAATCTTTGTCAATTTTTTTTCGGATCAATCCCGCCGACGCTACGTGTCACGCCGTTCGACAACATCCGGCGCAATCCATTTAGAGACCGTGCCATACCTTCACCATTTTTGAAGATTAATAAAATACCAAAAAATACCACGTAACAGCCAAAAGTCGTTATAGAACATACCCCAAGTGTCAAAAATGGGGAAGAATTTTTTGTCCTTAAAAAAAATAATGAAAATCAGCAATTTTTGCCGCGCCTAATCGCGCCCTTAATTAGACGCAGAGTAGCTTGAATGAAAAAAAAAATGTCGGATCACTCAATATTTGAATTCATTCTCGTGATCATTGCAAGGAAAATAACGTAAAACATTAAAATACGTCATTCCCGTTTACTTTTTGTTTAATTTTTTCTTTGTATTTGTTTGTTCGTTTCGCGTCTGATTATCGTTAACGATCGTCGTTGTTGCGCAGTCGTCGATTGCGGCAAACCCGACGAGACCCAGCACGGCCGTTACACGCTGACCTCGAACGCGACGTATTACGGTGCGGCGGCGATTTACGAGTGCGACGGTAATTTCGAGCTTGACGGGTTCGCCAGGAGGCTGTGCCTCGAGAACGGAACCTGGAGCAGCGACACCCCCGTTTGCCAAGGTATACGTCAATGTCATTATTACTACTATTATTTTTATTAATTCTGTCAATATTTGACAAAATCAAAGCTTTGAGAATATTATTTTTCGTCTGCCAGGTCAAATTTCAATGAAGCATTCTCATAGATAATTTTAATTTTTGGTTATAATGCATTGGATTTTGATATTCAACAATTTTCATCCAGCTATTGCAATATTTGGCCAGCGATTTTTATTTTTCCGCGTCTGTGGAGCTTGGGTACCAAAAAACTGCACGATCTTCAATATTTTTTTCTGATGAGAGTATTAAGATTACGAGATCGGGATTTTACACAGAATTGATACATAGTCTTGCCAAGATTGAGTTTTTATTTCATTCAATAATATTGATAAACAATGATGTTATTATTATTTTAACAAAGTGTTGCCGTTGCAACATGGCCAATTAGTGTGGTTCTGGCAACTAGGGTCAATCGAAATGAAAAAAAAAAAAATGGTATGATAAGCAAACCTTGGTAAGGCCAGATGCTCTTTTGAAATTTTGACAATTACGAGACTGGCAATCTGTAGGTCAATTTTTTGAGAAAAAAAAACCTTTTATAATTTGTTTTGAACAAATGTATAACCATATTTTTCAAAAGTCTTCCAGTCATATTGTAGATAATGTTATAAACTATGCTCTGTCCGAATTTAGAGTGAATCGGACGAATAGATTTTGAGATACGACTTACACCGTTTCAAAAAACACAGTTTCGAGACAAACGTAAAAGAAAAAAGGTACATCGTAGCGGGGCTGTACACTGAGTAAAAAAAATCATTCATCAAATATCATTGGTGTCATTGAATGAAATTTCGTTGATTCAATTGTAAAATTGTTGGTGTAAATAATCGGAATTATCAGTCCAAACAAAACGCTATTGACTTTGATAACATGATAAAATTGAAAGTTTTTTTTTTCATTCAAAAGATATATTGTTTGTCGAGAACAATATATTATTGAAACTATCTAAAAAATATCGCGAACAAATTATATAATTTTGAATGCATTTTCTGCAACGAACAAAAAAAGCGTTTCAATTCATAACATGAATATTGTTGATTCGAGTACACAAGAAAAATTAAATTTCACTCGTTTGATTCAGATAAAATTTCTATTGAGTAAATATGTTATTTTGTTTTTTTTTCACCATATCCGATATTGTTTTTCAATAAAATTCGTTAAAATATTAATACTTTTTCGTTAATTTTTATTTTATTCGTCAAATTTTAATTTAATTTCTAAGTTAATTTAAGTTAATTTTTTATTTAATTTAAGTTCATTTTAAAAAATTCGTTAAATTTTTATTTTATTCGGTAATTTTTATTTTATTCGTTAAAATATTAATATTTTATTTTTATTGAAAATTATTAAGCAAATGTCTGAATTGGTTAAAAAATTATGCGAAAATAAAATTTGTTTCTTGCGCATTTGGTTGAAAAAATTCAACCAAATCATGGCCGAGCGCCACCGAAATTATAGGTGTGAGGAAACCCGTAGTTCTCGGAGTAACCGCTAGACGCCGCACGCGCGCTCGTTTCTCGTAAGCGTAGCGCGACCCGAAAATCTACTTGAACGCCGGCGAAAATCTAGAGTATCGCTTCTTGATCACTCTCCGGCTTCAACGGTCCATCTGAAATCTAAAAGCCAAACGGGTTATTCAAGTTAACAGTAAATACGAGTCGTTGACGATCGTCGATGTTTAAAATATTTTTTTTAACAAAGTAGCGACGAATTGAAACTCGAGCATACAAAATCTATGGAAAAAAAGTCGTCATGTTTACGTAACTATTGAAAAATGAAGATCGATATTCAAAAAGTGAAATCGTAAATGACCTTTGAATGATTCTCGTCGTATCTCTTGTAAATTTGAAAGAAAATCCTTTAAGGGGGGATTGTCTTTTTTTTCGCAAAATTTACCGCTTTTTGGGAATTTTTTTGTGAAGAAAGTATACAACGGAAAACTTGTGAAACTTGGCATATAGTTTTATTGATCTGTTTACTACATACAAAAATTTTTTTAAACAATTTCATCAAAAAATCCGCCTCCCACCCCCCTCGACGCGCGATGGTCCTTTTTTGATGGTGTGCACGATTACAGCCTTCACGTTCATCCTGCAACAAAAACCCAAAAAGCATTTTACTTTAGACACATATAGCTATCGTTCGATGAAGGGGAAAAAAAATTGACGATTTGGTGACGTTTTGAACTTGGAGTATCGATTTTTCGAAAAAAATTGATCGATTTTTTGTTATAAATAAATAATTATTAAACGTATTGCTTTTTTGCTTCATCAAACGATAAAAGGATGTCAGCTGAGCATTCTGTCCAAATTTGAAGGCAATCGGTTGAATAGTTTTTGAGAAATCGTGCACACCAGTTGTGAAAAAGCTGTTTCGAGAAAAACGCGTTTAAGGGGGGATTTTTTGATGAAATTGTTTAAAAATTATTTTGTATGTAGTAAACAGATCAATAAAACTATATGCCAAGTTTCACAAGTTTTCCGTTGTATACTTTCTTCACAAAAAAATTCCCAAAAAGCGGTAAATTTTGCGAAAAAAAAGACAATCCCCCCTTAAATTTGAAGTAAATCGAGTGAAAATTGTTGAAGTTATTTGTCACGCCAATTGGAAAAAAGCTGTTTCGAGAAAAACGCATTCAAAGTTTTAGGTAGTCTATGGCCGTGCCAGAGGTGGGCTTACGTTATACGCTCAAAGTCGGTGAAAACAAAAAACTTGCCACAAATCGAACCGTAACTTATTCTTATGATGATAAAGCACCGTTTTAGCGAAAATAAAATCGATTTTTTGAAAATTCTACTGTGGCCTTACCCCTTAAGTGTAACAACTTTTATATCAACATCTATAATGTAAACCAATCAAAAAAATTCATGAAAATAGCCTTTTTAGCGTTCAAAGTGAGAAGACCCCTTAATTATTGCAACGTTCATTTTCTATATTTTCGTTTTCGATTCTTTCAGAAATACGATGCAAAGATCCGGAAAGAGTCAGTCCCCTGTCAACCCAAGTCTCGACCCACAGTGTCGGGGGCGTAGCTCATTACAGTTGTCCCCGCGGTTTTTACATGGAAGGCAACGAGACGCGGATCTGTCTGCAGAACGGCTCTTGGAGTGGCTCGATGCCCGCTTGTTTCGGTAATTCACCTGCATCCAATTTCCTGTCGAGCTCCCACTTTATCAATTTTTCATCGTTTCGCGAACTTGACATTTGACGCCTATTTATTCGATCGCGACAGCCTTCGACTGCAAGTATCCCAGCACGATAGAAAACGGTCGCGTTATCGTGGTGAACGGCTCGACGCTTTACGGCGGTGCCGCCGAGTACCATTGTCTTCCACAGTACGAGCGAACAGGCCCCTTTTTGCGAAAGTGCCTGGACAACGGAATCTGGAGTGGGGAAGAGCCCAGATGCGAGAGTACGTGAAAATAATCTTTTTTTTCGCATTACTCATCATCATTTTTCCAAAACTTTATTCATTATTCGAATGATAATTGCTTAGTAATTCTTTAAATAAGTGACTTTTCCAAAAAAATGAGCCTAACATTTTTTTGTTGCCATTTTCTTATTTATTGGGTTATCAATGATGATATTCAGCCGGGGGAAGCTGAAATCCCCCCCCCCCCCCCCGACTCCATAAAAAGTTATGGGGTTTTGAAGTTCGCGGCAACACGTGATAAAATATGCCATTTTTAAACATCTTGACGCCTATATTGGGTTTGTTTGGGTTAAAGTATAGGTAAAAGTTATGGGGTTTCGAAGTTCGCGAAAAAACGTGATAAAATAAAGCATTTTTGTACATGTTGACGCCTATATTAGGTTTGTTTGGAAAAAAACAATTTTTCGGAAGTCCCTTATCTAAAGAATTACCCAAAAGTGTTTTAGCTCGTTTGGATTTATTAATTTCATTTTGTTTATTTATTCTTTTAAGTTGCTTTATTTTAGTCTTATTTTTCGTTCAGATTTTACTGGTTTATGTTGCGGTATTTTATTTTTTTACTTGATTCCGGTTTATCTTTCAATTTCTTTGTTTTGTTTTTAATCACATGAAATCTAATTCACATGGACAAAAAATCCTATGGTCTAGTTTGCGTCTATTCTCTTTTTGTTTGGGTTTGTGTCTAAAATATATTTCTATTCTATTTTATATGAAATTCTAAAATATCGTCTGTTCTATTTTATATGAAAACAAAAATGTTTTAGCTCGTTTGGTTTTAGTTTCATTTCGTTTACTTTATTATTTTTATTTGCTTTATTTTAGTCATATTGTTCGTTTAGATTTTACTGGTTTATTATGCGGTACTTTTGATTTTTTTAACTTTATTCTGGTTTATCTTTGTATATATATATATATAATAGAGTTTTATTTGCACAACTTGTTATAAAGTTTTTTACAAAGTCTCTTTTCTTACAATCAATCTCATTCACGAACTTACACCTAACAACTTACGTCTAAAATTCTAACCTATATCCTAACCACTACTGATCGCTGTCGCTCTCATCTTTTTCCTCTTTTTTCATTTTTGCACATAATGCCTCTATTTCTTTGAAGTAGCGGCAAATTCCCACATTTATTTTCCCGCTTAACATATTAATGATCTCCCCCTTTATCGCAACCTCGTCAACTCCTTGTATCCACTCCTCCGCTTCTTTTCTTGCCTCTTTTGGCATCATTTCCCAGCCTTTTTTGCAAATTAGGAGGTGCTCCACCGTCTCAAATTTCTCCTCACAAATCCTGCACCGCCAATTTTTCTCCCCCTTCTTTCCCGCCCTCCATACATTTCCGCATCTTATTCTTGCCCACAATTCTTTCTCCCTACCCTTCACTCCTTCCTCCTTCCAGTATTTCCATGGGCTTTCTTCGTTCTTCACCAAATACTTGTATAAACTATTGTATGATGATTTTTGTACTCTTTCTTCTTCCTCCTCCAGTATTTTTTTCTTTAGGTTTTCTAATCCTTCTTTCACCTTTTTTTCTAGTTCGCCCTCGTCTGTCTCCTCTCTTATCATCCCAACTAGATCCTCAATTCCCATTTCCATTAATACTTTCTTTAAATACTTTCCCCACTTCGAGGGGGTTCCATTCTCAATCGCTCTTATCTCCTCTCGCAAACATATTTTTGGCCATCTCGACTCCCCCATGTTTATCTTTGTATTTTTTTAACACATGAAATTTAATTTACGTAGAAAAAACATCCTATGATCTAGTTTGGGTTTGTTCTCATTTTGTTTGGGTTTGTTTCTAAAATATATTTCTATTCTATTTTATATGAAATTCTAAAATATCGTCTGTTCTATTTTATATAAAAACGAAAATGTTTTAGCTCGTCTCGTTTTAGTTTCATTTTGTTTATTTTATTTTTCTTATTTGCTTTATTTCAGTCATTTTTTCGTTTCGATTTTTGTGCTTTATTTTGCGGTGCTTTGGATTTTTTAAAACTTTATTCTGGTTTATCCTTCTATTTTTTTTCCTAATTACATGAAATTTAATTGACATGGAAAAAATCCTATGGTCTAGTTTGGGACTATTCTCATTTTGTTTGGGTTGGTTTCTAAAATAAAATTTTATTCGATGTTGTATGAAATTCCAAAATATCGTCTGTGTTATTTTATATGAAACGAAAAATGTTTTAGTTCGCCTGTTTTTATTTTCATTTTGTTTATTTTATTATTCTTATTTTCTTTATTTCAGTCATATTTTTCGTGTAGATTTTTCTGGTTGATTTTGCGGTACTTTTGATTGTTTACTTTATTCTGGTTTATCTTTCTATTTTATTTTAATTACATGAAATTTAATTGACATGGAAAAAAAATCCTATGCTCTAGTTTGGATCTGTTCTCATTTTGTTTGGGTTTGTTTCGAAAATATAATTTTATTCTATTTTGTATGAAATTCTAAAATTTGCGGTATTTTTAATTTTTTTACATTTATTCTGGTTTATCTTACTATTTGATTTTATTTGATTTTTTTTTAATTGTTCGATTATCAGTGATGTCGAACGACGTTGCCGAGGCTCAAGGGGTTGGGACCAGCGTGGGAATCGCCGCCGGTGTTATACTAGTGATTCTTCTCGTTCTTGGATTGGTCTACCTTAGGCTGTGAGTATCAACGCACTCTCATAAAGATCTCAACCAATTTTGTTTCGTTTCAACTGATTTTTGTTTGTTTGCGTTTTCGTTAAACAAACTCGATTTACATTATTATTATTTTTCATTTTATTTTCGGGAAAATTATTATTATTTTAATTATTTTTAATTCCAAAAAGACTACGATGGCAAAGTTCCGAATATAAGGGACGTTAATGAATTTGTGTGCCCAGGCGGAAAGCGACACCCGTGAAAAACACGGAAAACGTTCAGGCGGCGGAGAGAAAGGAGGATCAAAGTGCCGCGGTCATGTCGTACGCGAGTCTGAACGACGGCACCAACAACCGAATGTACGAGAACGTGCCCGAGGAAGGCTTGTACGACAGCCCCTACACTATCAGTGGCAGTGCTTACGGGTAAACTAAAAAAACATCAAGTTACATCGAAATTCCTAGCTAAAAACAAGGCATGTTGTTTAAAATTGCGCGATTTTGTGTTCCGGCTTATTCCGAACAACTGAAATTCTAACAAAATTTTCAACAATTGCAATTTCGAAGTTTTACTCGAACCCGAAGATCCACATTTTATGACGTTGAAGTTTGCAACGACATGTTTTTTTTTTCTTTATTTTTATCATTATCCAAAAGCTTTCTCGCAAATGGCGGTTGAACATTTTTAATAACAATACGTACAAACGTTTGAAAAAAAATGTGGGTAATTAAAAAAAATTAATTTTCTTCAAATTTTTCGGCAATTTTTTTAAGTTTCAATATAACAGAATTTTCTTAAGATTAAAAAAAATGAAGAAAAAAAATGTAAGACTGACGATTCGGATTGTCCCTGACATTGTTAAGCTTGAGGATGGAAAGGATCACTTATTCAAGATTTTAAGTTCCAATTTCTGTGTAAATTAAAAAAATTAAAAATATTTTAATATTTATGAATACAGAAGGTCCATCTTCTATAAACTTCTTAAACATAAAACATTTTTAAGTGTTTACAAGCGTTTGAGATTGAAAATCCCAATTTGTTTCTCAAATCCCTGAAAGTAAAGATTGCACATTTTGCTTATTCTTCTGCAATGATGAATACTTAGAAATGAATTATTATTTATTTTAGAAAAAAATATCGAAGAACTGAACTTCAAAAGGTTTTTAAAAAAACTGCAACTTCGGAGTTTTACTCGGATCCGAAGACCCACATTTTATGACGTTGAAGTTTGCATCGTTGGAATGCAACGATATTTTTTTTTCTCTATTTTTTATCTTTTTTTTATTATCATTCAAAAGCTTTGTTGGTATCATTGCAAAGCTATCATTGCAAAAGCTATCATTGCAAAATTCAAAGTTGGGAATTTCTAATAAACATACGTACACACGTTTAAGCCATTTTGGCAGCGTCAACAGGCCAAAAAAAATTTGAGTAATTAAAATAATGAATTTTCGTTGCATTCCAACGATGCAAACTTCGTCATCAACTTTTTCGAAAAATCTCAAGATTCGATATCACAGAATTTTCTTAAGATTAAAAAAACGGAAAGAAATGTAAAACCAACTATTCGGATTGTCACTGAAATTGTTAAAATTTGAGGATCGAAACTATTATTTGAGATGCTTAATTCCATTTCTCTCGCAACTTTTAAAATTCAATATAACGTCTCCAAAATGTTCAATCCTTATAAATACAGAAGGTTTTTCAAACTTCTGAAAATTCGAAGCACCATTTTCTATCAACTTCTAGACCATAAAAAATTCTAAAAATATTACATTTTGAGATTGAAAATCCCAATTTATTTTTCAAATCCCCGAAAAATAAAAATGGCAGCTTCCTCATGCTTCTGCAATGATGATTACTTAAAAATGTATTCGTATTTATTTCAGAGTACTTCAAATGTCTTTAATTTTCCATTTAAACTTAAATTTTTAATATTCATAAGTACAGAAGTTCCACTGAACTTCTGAAAATTTGAAATACCTTCTATCAACTTCTGCAACATAAAAAATTCTAAAGTGTTTACATTCGTTTGAGATTCAAAATCCCAAGTTGTGTCTGAAATTCTCGAAAAATAAAAATTGCAAGATTTGCTTATTTTTCGGCAATAATGAATACGTAAAAATGAATTCTTATTTATTTCAGAGTACTTAAAAAGTCAATTCCTTGCTGAATTTTCACAAGAGCCATTTTTTCCAAAATTTAGACTAAAAAAAGCCGAATTGCCATTACCTTTAATGGATTATTATTAATTATGTTCCTGTTCAATTATTCAGTGTCGTCGAATATTCATAAGTGAATATCCATAAATATGAATATCCATAGGTATGAATATCCATAATGAATATAAGTATGGATATTTATGGTTATTCATTATGGATGAATATCCATAATGAATATAAGTATGGATATTTATACTTATAAGTATGAATATCCATAAGTCGAATATCCATAAGTGAGTCTAGAGTAGAAATGAGTGCCAGAAATGGAGGTAGAGACAAGTGAGTTTGTGTGGGTGTGTTTGGGTTCCTCGATACTCACTTTTTCTCTACCTCCCGCCATTTCTGGCACTCATTTCTACCCTATACTCACTTATGGATATTCGTACTTATGAATATTCGACTAATGGATATTCGACTTATTGATATTCGTACTTATGGATATTCGGTTATGGAAATTCGACTTATGGATATTCTACCCCAATCGAATTATTATTAGTTGAGGGATCTTTATTATTAGTTGAGGGATGTTCGTCCGGATCGATTGATGGAATTTTTCTCGTTGATGTGTAGTTACGGTCACCAAGGGGAAGGCAGAAGAAATTACAACGGCAGATCGAGTCACTACGAGGCGGAGCCATTGCCGAGGAATGGCATCACCATAAACGGCGTTTCCGTTCGATAGTTGAGGAAACAATTTTTAAAATAAATACATAAATTAAAAAGAGCGGCCGAACGGCCGAGCGAAAAAGCGAGCGAATGCCAATCGAAGAGTTCTCGTCGTTAATTATTTATAATTAGCCTCCGTGACAAAGACGAGAGCGTGTGTACATAATTCGAAAACTCTGAGACGTTGTTTTTTTTTATATACATATAGGATAATATGCGCCCTTTTTTTGTGAACTTCGTTCTCACCGGTGATTTCGGTCCTCCGTGCGATCGACTGTAAGATTTTCTGTATATAAGGTGTTTCCCCGAGTGTCTAGAATTAATTATAATCGCGTCCTTAAGTATCTACATTGTACGTATATATACATATGTATCCGAAAATTCGAACTGGTCTATATCCAAGCGAGAATAAAACGTTTATTTGTTTTAATTTCTAAAAATTATTTATTCATGACGAGCCTTTTTTCCTGTCAATTAAATTCAATGCATTTTTTTTGTGAAAACATGTACAGGTTGTCGAATTTGGTTTGTTTCGCATTAGAGAGTATGGGTTGGAGTTTCGCATGGAGACTAGATACAGGAGCTCAAACTCGGCATTTCAAGTGACAACATTTTTGTAATCGCAGTAACTAAGGCTGTACGTGTCCGCGTTTTTAACATTTGATAATTACTATTTTCAAAGACTGCTTGAATACAGAAAAAGGGCCTTGAAAATAGAAAAAAAATGTTTAAACTGTCGGCATTATGTAAAAAAAACAAAATAAAAAAACGGCTACGCATAACGATAGCTACAGTTGTATATGTATCGATAAATTGTTGACTTTCAAATTACAGATAACCTTTCATAAAGATATCGAAGGGACAATGAAGAGACATTTTTTTTGTCGTAAAATCAAGCCATATATCTCGGTTAATTTTCAAGATTTTGTCATAAAAATTGGTATACAACTAGATAAATATATACTTCATAAAATGTGTATAAACCCGATCCTTTCATAATTAGTTGTGTCTATGAAAAAAAATCGCAATTATTGACGACAAAGCATCCGTTACGTAACGGAATAGGGGGGGGGGGGTACTGGCCGAGCGTTACGGTCCCGTTACGTGAGGGGGGGGGGGGGGTAAAAAATTGGGACGTTTTGCGTTATGTAATTTATGGAAAATACTCTAATAATAATATAATAATACTTTTACATGACAATGTTTGTGTGTGTGTCTGTGTGTGTGCGTGTGTGTAGTTTTCAATTAAGTTTCAAATATACAAGTTGTAGAAAACAACCCTATGTGATTTTTTAATCCTAGAGCCTTCGAAAGTCGGTAGACAAATTAGATTTGCAAGAATATTTACGGACTTCATTTTTTATTTGAAAACTTTTCGGCTCATGTGTGAAAGTGGTATTTTAGTACGTTAGGCCCACTATTATACTCCGTAACGAACAAAATCACGGGAGTACGCTCTGTAATTGAATTTTATTCACGAACTGTCGTATAAAATTAGTATCTTACAAAAAAATCACAAAAACCAAAATAACTTTTAAACCACTCAAAATCGCATACAATACATGGGGGTTCAATCGATAGGTATTGAGGTCCCCCATCCTTATGCGTCGTTTGCTCCACCCCTCGCGTTACACTCTGTATATTGCTGGGCTCGTCCATCTCACTACTATGCTATAGCATAGTAGTGAGAAGGTTCCGTACTCTATGCTAGCATACCGATTAATGAGATATCAAACATGGTGGGGTAAACGCGAAAGGTAAAGAATTTTAAAAACTTGTGGAAACATGCGGAGGAATATTGGCAATTATAATAAATGACGATTGCACTTTTAAAAGTTAATGATACTTATTTATTAAGAATATAATAACCATCGAGTTATTGACCGCTCTCAATTTCGCATTTTTTTCGCAGTGTTTTCGTTTGCTCTAGTAACGTGTCAAACTCGCGTTCGGTCTGTGTCGAGTGAAGCTAGCACCGCAATCCTTCGCGCGATCGCAGCGCCATCCCTGTTGCCTTCATTTTTAGGCACGCTTTTTTATCGTTTCCCCATTGGAGTTTAGGCTCCTGGGTCTAGTCTCCATGGAGTTTCGGGACAATAGGGAACCTCACTGCCCATTTCTCCCGCTAGAGGGGACATTGTATTATAACGTAAACAGAACATGACGTTTAGTGAGGTTCTCTTTGGTGTTGCCCGTGTTTCTACGACTATTGTTGAATTTTCTTTAAATAATCCGTTTGTCGTGAATGAATTGTGAAGAATTTGTGCAATTAAATGCAGACACGAAGGCGTTCATTTATTTCCTAAAAACGAAAAACTTCGCAACAATGGGAAATTGCTATACGTCCCAAGCACTTTACAGCCACAAAATATTCAAGGCTATATTCTGATCATTTTAGGTCTGCAGACTATAGGAATGAAGGATTTGTTACAGCTCAGAGTATAAACATAATATTTTCGACACTATTTGCTTCCTAAAGTATACTGTAAAGTAGTTAATCGTCATAACCTAAAAATTTATATTTAAAATATTTGCATTTTTTTAACCTTCTGGTATTATTTTGTCACTTAATACTTACGTAGCTCATTTTCATTCTTTACGGGGATGAAACTGAGCCAGAAAATATTAAAAAAGGGGTTATACCTTCCCTGTTTGTTTGGAGCAAAAAAAAAACTTTAAAGAATGAACAGCGATGGAAAAGAGTAGAAGCCGATTTTTCCATTCCGGTATAGTCAAATATTCGTAATTATTGTCCATTATGTCCATTCATATAATTTTAGTACAAGCAGGCACACACGCGCGCGTTGACAGCTTTTTTTGTTTACGTTATGTTAACGTGGCGCCATCTGCGCTGAGCTTTGCGTAAGGTTCCCTTTTGGCGAAGTGTTACCATTTGATTCGAATTTATACAGTCAATTCTTTGTCATATACTGAATGTACCCTCCAAATTTTAAATCGATCGTCTACACCGTTTTTATAAACATTATAATTGAAAAAAACACTTTTTAACACACCGTGTGCTCCATTTTAATCTTACACCTGATTCATCTAAAAAAATACTGCTCTGATCGAGTATTGAATATAATCAAACCGTTAGGGTTCAAAGAGAGACGTTCAAAAAAAATTGGGTCAAAATTGCAAAATGGCGACGTTAAGATGGCCGACATGTTTTTTAAAATGGAATCATGAACTTTTTTCACAAAAACATTTATCAGGTCAAAGGTAAAAACTTTTGTAGAAAAAGCTTTTTTGACAACATACATAATTTTTTGGTTAGAATGCTATTTTTACTATTTTAGCACTATCTTGAATGTACCACCAGGAGGGAAAGTCTTCAACATTCCTAGTGTAAGTGTGCGCGTGTGTGTAGGTTTGTTTGGATTTGTTCGACAACCCAAACAAACCCAAATAAGGATTAGGTCTCTGCGGCTCGTCACTTCGGCTAAAAAATGGCATTCTAACCTAATAATTATGAACGTTGTCAAAAAACTTTTCCTACAAAAGTTGTTCATTTCGGCCTGATAAATGATTTGGTGAAAAAAATTCATGATCCCTTTAAAAAAAAAAACATTTCGACCATCTTAACGTCGCCATTTAAAATTTTTAACGAAGAAAGATTTTTTAATGATCCCTTCGTTTCGAGTCCCCCTTTGATCCTTAAGGGCATATGCAAGGTCAACATAACCTCACAATTTTCCAACCCAATTATCTCATAGATGGTTAAATTTTTAAGGAAAAACAAAGCATTAGGCTCTGGAGAATTCCCTGACGCAGAGCTTGATGATTTCCTTTTGCCCTAAATATTATTCACCTCTGAGAAATCTCTGTTCGAAAATTCAGCTATCTCTCTCGCACTCATATGTCACGTGGTAGATCTTCTACTTCGCCTTAAACGTTTTATTTTACGCCTCTTGGATATCGTGGCGACGCGACGGCAACGCCGTCTGCCAGCTAACGGTGACAACTCGTGGTCGTTCCTCTCAGAACGGTACACATGTGATTCGAATACAAATCACTGCACGTTTTGAATTGTTTATTTATTTGGTGCAATACCACATCGTTAAAATACAATTATGAGCCATACTCTTATCGAGTGTGGCTTCCAGAATATTTATGGAGATTTTTTTCGCGGAAAATCTGTGTCCAAAGGTAAGTCAATACACGAAACATGAGATATTCTGTCAAATTCACTGTAATATCTACTACGTATTGATTTTTAGAATTATCGTATAATGATCAATTAATTATAAATGTATAGAGATACTGTAAAGAGAACATAATCTATTTCAAAGTCACGACGTTCAGGTGGTCGTCGTAATCGACGATACAGCTAATGGAGATTGAATTATCCGCGGGAAAGTAATACCACAGACTAAAGTGAATAATTCACCGTACGACGTAACAGTAGAGGTATGTATTAATTATGTGATCAATTAGTAGTTGAATAATAATGGAAAAAAAATCTTTTTTCAGCAACTTTTCAACCATAAATGTAAAACAGAAAGGAAAAATAAAGATGTATCTCCTTATCAAAAAAATATCAGCAATAAGTATAGCAATGAGCAATAAGTATATTGGTCATTTAAGCGGAGATATACACCTAGGAGCCGGAAAAAAGGTCATTTTTGTGAATTTTTCAAGGCAAATTATTTGAAATTTCGAATTGGGGTTTTAATTATCTAAAAGTATATACATTCAAAAATATGTTTAATTTTCTTTATTTAAAAATATCAAAAATATACAAGGATATTGTATGATCCTTGGAGCGTCGCAAAAAAAACTGCGTATACGGTACCCACCGGCGTTTCTTCAAAAATCATCTGAAAAAAAACCTAAAAGATTATTAAATAAGATACTATAATCTAGTACTTGTCATAGCCGATTTTGAAAATATCGATTTATGACAAAATGGCTTGAAATGAACAGAAATAGTGATTTTTTGGCCAAAAATTAGTTATTATTTTGCCTATAAAACAAAAACTAAGAAACGGAAAAAAATCCTATGACAAGTACTAGATAATGGTGTATAGAATAACCACAAAAAACCTCAAGGCAATCGGTTAATTGGTTTTCGAGAAATTTTGGGTACCGATTTGAAAAACGTGGTTTTGAGAAAAACGCGTTTAAAAATTTGGGAATGAATAAATCATGAAGTTTGCGTACGGAATATTCGCTCGTACGGAAACTTATCCCGCGTACGGAAACTTCGAAGTTGAACCTTTACCGAATGTACGAACGCCAAAAAATGGGTAGCCTGTAGCATTCATCGGTAAAGAGCCCCTCCATACGGGGTTGAAACAGGCCCGAAAAGAATACACGCGATTGCAAAAAACTGCAAAATAATCGGTGATAATTATCTGGTGTATTTGACGCAGGATCAATATTGCGATATATATGTCTTATTTCAATGGAAACGAGACGTGTGTCCATAAAAGGTAACGTAACGACTCGGCGTGCCTCGTGTACCATTTACGGGCCACGCAAAACAACGAATTCGCAGCACGGCCAGATCTCTGATAACGAATCGCCAGATATTTTTGCCTTTCGAGGTTGGCCGACAGAAAAAGGTCGTGACAAAATGAGAAAGAAAAAAACATTCGATCGGAATTTTCGATCTGCGTGGCGCTTATTTAAGGATCCAAGGTTCAAGAAAAGCAAGGTTATGCTTTCCCAGTGCATTTTTTCTCGCGCACTGAAAAAAAGATCGCTCCGACAATGGCCTGAATCGAGAAGAGCCCGTTTATGGCTTCGCAGCGCGCGCTGCTTCTTCGCTGGCGCCGCTAGATGGCGCGCGCGACCGCTTTCCCCGCGGGTGTGGTGAATGGCGAGGTCTATGCGGGCTCTCAGTGACGCGAGTCTGATTAACGATCTTGGACGTGTGCGCGAACGTTGCGGCTATCACAACCATACCAATTTATCGTTCTCGACGAACCCGTGAGTAAAATTTATCCAATTCGCGCCGAAAAAGGTCGTTTTGAGGAGAAAAAAATTCTCTTGAATAGACAGCAGTCGAGCCCTCGCTGAACCTGCACGGGGACAGAGGACGTTTTTTTTGTACGGGAGAAAAAGAGTCGCGATGACGAACGGCGGCCATTGATCCTCTGCTCGCTATTCGTACAGTCATCGCTTTTACTTTTTCGGACGAAGCACATTTTCCCCCGAGACGAGCGTTGCTCGCTCGTTGGTAAAATATCGCGAACCCGAGTTCGGCTGAGTTCATTTTTTTAACAATTATTCGACGACCGTTGTCGAATACAAGACATTGTTGTCGCGAAAGTGACAGTCGCCCACTGGAATTCCTCGGAATTTGGGAGTGTTTACTTTTGTGAGTCACTTTTTCCGGTGACTTCACTGCTCGCACGAATAAATTCTTCGCTCGATTCATCCTGCATTATCCGTACGTGATGTCGAAATCGAATTTTGAAAAAAAATTCGAAAAAAAAGAAAATAATTTTTTCGTATTGCATTTTTTTACCACATTTAGGCTTTGAAAATTATCTAAACATTTTTGAGAATCCTAATTAAAAATTTATAACCAGCGTGGGATAAAAAAATTCGAACTAATTATAAAAGTGACGAAATTAAGAATTTTTGAATTTTCATTGCATTCCAACTATGCAAATTTCGAAATCATATCTTTTATATTTTTATTTTATTTATACCATAATTGACATATTTTTATTTACTAATAAGCCCAAAACAACCCAAACAAGAAAACATTGCGTACTTTTTCTAACTCTGCAATTATGAGAATACAATTAGGAACGAATTACCAACTGATACGAGTAAATTCACAGTTAATACACGGATACATTTACTCGATCGGTAAATCACTGCATTCCGTACACTCCAAACGGACACTTCATTATCGCTGTATTTTTCCCACCTAAGGCTTTGCCCATCGAAGAAAGAAATGCCGACCGCTCATCAGTATTCGCTACCGCGTACTTTCTTTTTTTCTTCTCGTGAAACTATCGTTGAGCCTCGAGGTAAAAGTTTCTCTTGAAAGCCTGCCAAATGCTAGGGGGGGCAAAAGTTTGCTCGCGAGTTCCTCAATGTGTTTGCCCTCCAGAGTTTAACGGCCTGGACTGGCGGTATTATTTTAGTCCTGTTTTTTGTTCGCACGCGTGCTTGTCACACGAAAATAAACGGATGCGTTAGCCATTGACGTTCGGTCTTGACCGGAGATTCTTTTGGACCGGCAGGAAAACGAGAGAGAGAGAGAGAGGCGAGCAGGAATCTCTTTTGATCAAGTCTGCTCATTTCTTTTTCGGTGAAACTTTTATACGGAAATCTGGTGATATACAGTTGCAAGGGGAAGTAGTAGAGAAACAATTGCCAACTGCGGCACTTGCATCATCAATGTCCATCGATTCATTGGTGCCCGGATGATTATGCATGGGGATTGTTTGGGTTTGATGGATCAAGTTTTCAATCAGCTTGTCAACTTGATCAATCGGTTATTATCGTATCGATGTTGATTACGTTTTCAATGATCTTCTGAACTCGAACATTTGATTATTGATCAATTGATGATCAAATGGCCATTGACGACCTTGGTAATCATTTTATTATTGATTAACTTGACCATCAATTGGTCAAGTTAATGAATGATCAACTTGATTGCCAATTAGTTATTGATCAACTTGGTTATCAACTCATTAATGATTAACTTGATGATCAATTGGTCACTGATCAACTTGACAATCAATTGGTCACTAATCAACTTGACGATCAATTGGTCACCGACCAGCTTGATCACCAATTGATTATCGATCAACTTGTTCATCGACTAGTTATTGACCATCTCAAGGATCAATTATTTACAGATCATCAATTATTAATTCCTCACTGCTTGATTATGGGTTTTCTCACCAACATGAAGAAGCAGCCAAAATGTCCTCTCGCAAAACTGCCGGACGTCGCGCAACGACGAAGAAGCGCGCCCAGCGAGCCACCTCCAATGTCTTTGCGATGTTCGATCAGGCCCAGATTGCGGAATTCAAGGAAGCTTTCAACATGATCGACCACAATCACGACGGATTCATCGACAAGGAGGATTTGCACGACATGCTGGCTTCGTTAGGTATGTTTTCGGTTCATCAAGGACGAAACGTCTCATAACGCTACGATTCAAGAAACGACCGCTCTTACCGTCGCTAACTCGCGACGGTTGCTCCGTTTTCTGGTCTCCAACGAGAAGTCCAATTACAAATGGAACGGATATTCTAGTGTCTTACAAAACTCAAAACCAAACAAACTTGCATTCATTTTTCGGACCCCGGACGTGCTTGAGGTCCTTCGTGCATATTCTTGCTGTACGAAGCGTCAAATGACAAAACACCTTTTGGCAAACTGTTGATCTAGGTTGTTTGAAATCTAGAACTAGAAGCCCTTAGATTGTTTGGGCCCGTTTAAGCTTTAGTTTCGAACTAGAAGTCACTGGATTTTTTGAGTTTGTTGGCGCATCCGCTCCGAACTAGGAGTTACCCGATTGTTTGGGTTTGTTCAAGCTTCCGTTTCCAACTAGAAGTCACTAGATTGTCCATTTCACTTGCAGTAATTTTTGTATAAACCCAAACAATCTCGTGATTTCTGGCACTGGATTGTTTGGGTGTTTTTGAGCATCCGTTCCGAACCAAAAGTCACTAGATTGCTTGGGTTTGTTTGAGCTTCTGTTGGGAACTAAAGTCCCTAGATTGTTTGGTTTTTCTTAACTTCCGTTTCGAAATACAAGTCACTGGATTGTTTGGGTTTCTTTGAGCTTCCGTTTCCAACTAGAAGTCACTAGATTGTTGTGGATCGTTTGAGCTCCCGTTTCAAACTAGAAGTCACTGGATTGTCCATTTTATTCGCAGTAACTTTTGCATAAACCCAAACAATCTCATGACTTCTAGCACTGGATTGTTTGGGTTGGGATCCGTTCCGACCGAAATTCACTAGATTGCTTGGGTTACTTTGAGCTTCTGTTTGGAACTAAAGTCCTTGGATCGTTTGGTTTTTTTAAACTTCCGTTCCGAACTAAAACTCACCAGATTGTTTCGGTTTCTTTGAGCTTCCGTTTCCACCCAGAAGTCACTAGATTGTTAGGGTTTCTTGAGCTCCCGTTCCGAACTAGAAGTCAGTAAATTGTTTGGGTTTGTTTGAGCCTCCCTTGCGACCAAGAAGTCACTAGATTGTCCATTTCACTTGCAGTAATTTTTGTATAAGCCCAAACAATCCAGCGACTGCTAGTACTGGATTGTTTGAGCATCCGTTCCGAACAAAAAGTCACTAGATTGTTTGGGTTCTCTTGAGCTTCCGTTCCGACCAAGAAGTCACTAGATTGTTCATTTCATTCGCAATAACTTCCGCATAAACCCAAACAATCCGGTGGCTTCTAGCACTGGATTGTTTGAGATTGTTTGAGCATCCGTTCTGAACTAAAACTCACCAGATTGTTTCGGTTTCTTTGAGCTTCCGTTTCCAACCAGAAGTCACTAGATTGTTAGGGTTTCTTGAGCTCCCGTTCCGAACTAGAAGTCAGTAAATTGTTTGGGTTTGTTTGAGCCGCCCTTGCGACCAAGAAGTCACTAGATTGTCCATTTCACTTGCAGTAATTTTTGTATAAGCCCAAACAATCCAGCGACTGCTAGTACTGGATTGTTTGAGCATCCGTTCCGAACAAAAAGTCACTAGATTGTTAAGGTTGGTTTGAGCTTCCGTTCCGACCAAGAAGTCACTAGATTGTCCATTTCATTCGCAATAACTTCCGCATAAACCCAAACAATCCGGTGGCTTCTAGCACTGGATTGTTTGAGATTGTTTGAGCATCCGTTCTGAACTAAAACTCACCAGATTGTTTCGGTTTCTTTGAGCTTCCGTTTCCAACCATAAGTCACTAGATTGTTAGGGTTTCTTGAGCTCCCGTTCCGAACTAGAAGTCAGTAAATTGTTTGGGTTTGTTTGAGCCTCCCTTGCGACCAAGAAGTCACTAGATTGTCCATTTCACTTGCAGTAATTTTTGTATAAGCCCAAACAATCCAGCGACTGCTAGTACTGGATTGTTTGAGCATCCGTTCCGAACAAAAAGTCACTAGATTGTTAAGGTTGGTTTGAGCTTCCGTTCCGACCAAGAAGTCACTAGATTGTCCATTTCATTCGCAATAACTTCCGCATAAACCCAAACAATCCGGTGGCTTCTAGCACTGGATTGTTTGAGATTGTTTGAGCATCCGTTCTGAACTAAAACTCACCAGATTGTTTCGGTTTCTTTGAGCTTCCGTTTCCAACCAGAAGTCACTAGATTGTTAGGGTTTCTTGAGCTCCCGTTCCGAACTAGAAGTCAGTAAATTGTTTGGGTTTGTTTGAGCCTCCCTTGCGACCAAGAAGTCACTAGATTGTCCATTTCACTTGCAGTAATTTTTGTATAAGCCCAAACAATCCAGCGACTGCTAGTACTGGATTGTTTGAGCATCCGTTCCGAACTAAAAGTCACTAGATTGTTAAGGTTGGTTTGAGCTTCCGTTCCGACCAAGAAGTCACCATTGCCCATTTCATCTGCAGCAACTTTTGTACAAGAAGTAGACCTTCGAGCAATGTACGCCGTTGACAATACCAAAAATTCGCCGCTGGATCGTCTTCAAGCAGCGGAAAATTGCCGTCCCGTTAAAATATTTATTTCGTCGCGACAGGCAAAAATCCAACGGACGAGTACCTCGAGGGCATGATGAACGAAGCTCCCGGGCCAATAAACTTCACCATGTTCCTGACCCTCTTCGGCGAGCGTCTCCAGGGCACGGATCCCGAGGACGTCATCAAAAATGCCTTCGGCTGCTTCGACGAGGAGAACACCGGGCACATAAACGAGGAACGCCTTCGGGAGCTCCTCACCACCATGGGAGATCGGTAACACTTTTTTTTCACCCTTTTTGAGAAATCATCACGGTGTTACGGGTCGAAAAATAGCTGATTTTCGAGATTTTCTTTTTATGGTTAAAATACCCTTATCAGTCTGATTGTTTTATGTCGAGGTAGTCCTATCGCCAGGCTTCAACCCATAGGATTTTCATGTTTTTTTGAGCTTCACTAAATACATCAGTAATCGTCTCTGTAAAATTTCAGGATCGTTGATCGACCCAATTACAGGGAAAAGAAATATTAAAGTTGCGTATTTTTGTGAAGGAATTCCGAGACGACATACAAAAACCCAATTTCCGGTCGCTGCAAAAGTGTATATAATGGTGGGAATCCAAAAATAATCAGATTCATATACTTAACACTTCTAGTAATGCAGTGATCGCAGAAAAAATACGCTTATTGACTTAATTTTTATGTAATATCAAGTTTAATTTGAACTTCCGGTATTGGATTTATCACCACTTGCTATGATAAGGAGACGTGTAAGCAACAGCTGACTGTAGTCCTAACCTCATCTCACTCATTCGAATTTCCACACATATGTCATTTTTAACCGACATATTTCGCCGACACAAATTTTCCACGCTTTTTTCCAGTCGTGGCCCGAATACAATGCTTTATATTTCCCGCGCCTGACATTGTTTTGACAGATCGACGCTGAAAAGCACGGAGGTTAAACTCGCCTGGTTGAGTAAAAAGAGACGGAGATAGAACCAATATTGCCAAATATCAAACCTAGAAATACTGCGCGAATCGTTGGAATAACTATTTTTTCTTTTTTCTAATTAAGGAGGTTGGAGCGTTAGCCACAATCGATGGTTAAATTTAATTTAAAAAAAAATACATGTTATTGTTTAGACTATACTGAGTCTTTACGAATTTTTTTAACTCTTTTTCACCACCAAACACCAGAGATAAAAAACAATTTAAAGCATGTAATTTAACGTGCGGTTGGGTGGGCAATACTTTCACATTGAAGGTTATGTAATTTTTGTTTGTTTGTTATTTTGCACCAAGATAAACCATTTCTAACAACGGATTAACGCAAACCGAACCTTTGTAAACATTTAGAAAAAAAAATCCTCATCTTGCCCATCGTAAAACATAGGCCAATATTCTCGTGACGTAAATATGAATAGGCATAATTATAAATTACTCAAAGTTTCGTTGTGAATTGTATAAAACATTCTTTGTCGTAGTTTTTTTCATAATAATCATCGACAATGTCATACTTTTTCGAGTTGGCAGTAACACAAAAGTTTTTCTACTTTACGTAATAAAAATATTAAAATGCATCATTTTGCCCTTCAATTGTATATTGAAAAAAAATAGCATATACAGAATAAATCTGTACCTCGTATGCATTTTTTAAGGTACATTGAGAGAAAAAAAATGAATAAACCGTCATTTGACTCAACTGAATCGCTCCAACCCTCTTAAGGGGGGATTGTCTTTTTTTTTCGCAAAATTTACCGCTTTTTGGGAATTTTTTTGTGAAGAAAGTATACAACGGAAAACTTGTGAAACTTGGCATATAGTTTTATTGATCTGTTTACTACATACAAAAAATTTTTTAAACAATTTCATCAAAAAAATCCGCCTCTCACCCCCCTCGACGCGCGATGGTCCTTTTTTGATGGTGTGCACGATTACAGCCTTCACGTTCATCCTGCAACAAAAACCCAAAAAGCATTTTACTTTAGACACATATAGCTATCGTTCGATGAAGGGAAAAAAAAATTGACGATTTGGTGACGTTTTGAACTTGAAGTATCGATTTTTCGAAAAAAATTGATCGATTTTTTGTTATAAATAAAAAACTATTGAACGTATTGCTTTTTTGCTTCATCAAACGATAAAAGCATGTCAGCTGAGCATTCTGTCCAAATTTGAAGGCAATCGGTTGAATAGTTTTTGAGAAATCGTGCACACCATCAAAAAAGGACCATCGCGCGTCGAGGGGGGTGGGAGGCGGATTTTTTGATGAAATTGTTTAAAAATTTTTTCGTATGTAGTAAACAGATCAATAAAACTATATGCCAAGTTTCACAAGTTTTCCGTTGTATACTTTCTTCACAAAAAAATTCGCAAAAAGCGGTAAATTTTGCGAAAAAAAAAGACAATCCCCCCTTAAATGTGACCATTCATTAAAAAATTTACACATGGAAAATTTAGTTACTACAATTTTTTTTTCATTTGTTAAAAATATAAATTTTACAAGTCTCAAGTATGATCAGTGGCATGACTAGTGTGAAGCGGTAGGACTGCCTTAAGGGGAGGTACCTTAATAAACGGCGAGAAAAACAGACAAACTTCGGGAATTTTTATCTTAAAAACTAATATTCCGATTGGATCCGGTTTTTTTTTTTAATTGGAAAATATATACATTGAGGTATGTTTAGGAATGTTTAAAATAAATTCGTTGACTGGAAGCGATTCAAACGCGATTATCTCGAAACATAGTTTTCAAAGTCGGTGCCAGATGTATCTCGAAAACGGCGTGTCCGATTTTGTCCAAATTTGGATACAATATTCTTCGATAGTTTTTCTCGTTCGCCACGTAGGGGTTTTTCATTTGATTGAACCATTGCTCTTTCATGCAATGTGTATACAATCCAAAATCGTCGGAAATTGCGAACGAAAAACGAATGTTAAATTAAAACGGTCGCAATTCCGTCAAAAATGAAAATTTCAAAAAAATCCTACGTGGCGAACGAGAAAAACTATCGAAGAATATTGTATCCAAATTTGGACAAAATCGGACAAGCCGTTTTCGAGATACATCTGGCACCGACTTTGAAAACTATGTTTCGAGATAATCGCGTGTGAATCGCTCCCGTTCAACGAATTTATTTTTAAAAAATCCTAAACATACCTCAATCTACATATTTTCCAATAAAAAAAACCCGGATCCAATCGAAACATTGGTTTTTGGAATAATTCCCGAAGTTTACCTGTTTTTCTCGCCGTTTACTCAGGTACCTCCCCTTAAATCAAAGCACTCACGAAGAACAGGAACTGCATTTACAAACGTTCATTTTTACTTTTTTTACATTCTTTCAACGGTTGAAAATGTCTTGGGAAAAAGGGAGTCTTCACGGTGTACACGGTTGTACCGTGAATATTATCTAAAACAAAATTTGTGAAAAAGAAGATTAATCAGTATGAAAGCCGCTATCCTGCTATGGGGGTTTATTCAAAATCAAAGTTGACAAAATGGCGACAGTAAAAAAAAAAAGTATCCAATTTAGCCTACTTTCGACAGTTTTTCTTTAAAAGAAATACGAAGATTAAAAAAAGCTTCACACAGCAAGATAAAAAATAGCGCGAAGAATGTTGTGTCAAAGTTTGAGACGGAAAGCTCATAAGCTCTTCCTTTGAGAGTGTAAACCGTTTTGAAAAACGACATTTCGAGAAAAAACGCGCCCAGTCTCACGCAGCTGGTCGAATCCCTTTTTCCCAGAAAGGCTGTAACAACCGGAATAATTCGAATTTCGCCCAAAAATGTAAAAAGCACATAACCGTCTATACTATAATAATGCCAAAAAATCGATTTGTTCATTTTCCACTGACCCCTTAAATTCGCCCATCGCGAGTTAACTAAAAGGGCTCTGAATTACTCTCGGCAGTTTCACGGACGACGACGTGGACGAGATGTACCGGGAGGCGCCGATAAAGGGCTCCATGTTCGATTATCTCGAGTTCACGCGAATTCTCAAACACGGCGCCAAGGACAAGGATGAGCAGTGAGATCCTCGCCAACCCTACCACCCTCTTTCCGCTCCAAAGTTTACGCATTTGCTTTTTTGCATTTTTTTTTCTTCAAATTTTCATTCACCAAAATTTGCGAGACGGAAAAAAACAACAATTCACTTCCGGTGCGATTTTCAACGTCGAAGCTTCGATCGAATAGCCGGGAGAATAATGGCCGCCATTTTGGAGTCGCGCGTATCGAGCATTGTGAGTACATTGCGAAAGTATCGACGATCTGGAAATCGCCGTACAACGGACGACGACAATTCGACAAGCCATGAAAAGCGTGGAAAAAAAACAACATATACATACATATATATATATATATATACACATTTATTAATATTATTACTACTATTATTATTGTGAATGTTGCAATGATGATGATCTAGCTGTCGCAGAGTCGGCATTTGTATTTTTAATACATCACCGCGCGCATGTACGGTTCAAACGTTTTCGAAATTTGCGTTCTCTCATTACCCGCTCTTCCCACAAAAGCGAGAAGAAAAAGGAAACGCGTCGACGGCGCCGCGAAGTCGCGAGACGGAGAACAAAGCGGCGCGAAGGAAACAAAAATGGCCGCGCCACGGTCCAATTGTCACGATAATAACTAGCTTGCTTTTTTTGCGCCTTTTTTTCGTCGCCTGTGGTCAATCGCGCTTCCGCCGTGCTCGGAATCGTTTTTTTCATCATATTTCGCACACGTAAGAAACTCAAGAAAAAAAAAAGAAAAGAACGATTCGTCAAATGACGCCGTTTAAGGAGGTACGGTGATTGGAGCGAGTTCAAGATAAAAGCCCGATTTTTTTTATAGCATTGTCGAGACCTTCGTCCATGCGTATGCGGAGTTTCCACGAGATTTACCGTACACTTTCCGAGTTATTAATTGTTAAAGTTGGTGAATTAGTCACACGTAGACGACAAAATGTGCCTGTCCTCTCATATATCGATTTTTTTGTGCTACTTGGAGCCAAGAAACACGTAAAAAAAACTGATGGTTGCGTTCGTTGAATCTTTGTGATCGATAAGGCACCTTGAATTGGAAAGCTCACCGCAGAAATGAGCAATAAATTTAGAAATAAAGTCGCAAAAACCGAAGTTTTCGGAGAGCGAGACTTCTCGTGACGTAACAGCAGCCATCTTGCTCGACGTGTGGCAACGCCGGATACCCGCGCAAATTTGATTCGTCTATCGGATATTTTCAACGCGAATTAAAAATATGATTGTGCGAAGCCGTACATTTTTTAATGGATTATAAAGGGCCTTTGGTCGATATTTACTTGAAGTTCTCTTACGTACGGCAAAGGCATCTCAATTTTTCTGGCGACATGTACCTATACAACGCATGTATATGTAAATTCAGCATGGGAGAACCGTCATATGAAATAAACGTTCCTTTTTATACCTGCAAATATTGTGAAAATTGGGAAAGGGAAAAATAACATAACAATCGATGAAATATGTTTTGACTTTGGACAGATTGGACATTGGACATTGAGGTTAACTTCAACGCGACGTTTTTTTATTTGCAATCGCAATATTATCTTTTCATTTTCGAATTCTTGTCCGACAGAATCTACATTTGTCTCTAAACTGGACTTCAGGTACAATCCCGTTACTCTTTTGATAAACTTCCACAGTATTTTCATTCTCCACGTTAACCGGCTACAAAAAATAATAAGCCGGGCGCGTGGAACCGATGACGGCCACCGAAAATGCGACGATGCTAAACTTCAACGATATGGCGTGCTACTGAAGTCGAGTAGTAGATTATTAAGGTTGTTTCCATATTATAAAAATAATAGGAAACTCGAAATTCAATACTTAAAAAATATTTCTCGAAAAATAGGTTATATACATATATCTAAAACGTGGCGGTATTGCGGCGTGAAATAGACTCTAAGTTTACTACCATGGTCATCACCGTACCTCCTTAAGCGAACGGAAAGGACTTCCGAGACGCTCAAATGGCCGCCCGTTCACTACGATTCATCTTTATGGCTAATTTCACGCTTCGAGCGCCTCACCCCCCCCCCCCCCCCCCCCCCGCCACCTGACCGCTTCGCTGCACGTCGCTCTCGGGAGTCGCCGGTCGAAGAAAACAAAAAC
This sequence comes from Ophion ellenae, assembly GCA_963210295.1. Classification (NCBI taxonomy): domain Eukaryota; kingdom Metazoa; phylum Arthropoda; class Insecta; order Hymenoptera; family Ichneumonidae; genus Ophion; species Ophion ellenae. The sequence continues at coordinate 20,308,524 of OY723395.1, forward strand.
GAAAAAGTATTTCCCGGTCGCGATCGACGACGATAATCGATTGAGGTATTCCTTTCGCGAAGGGCCGTACTTTGTGGGAGCATGAGCAGGGCACTCGTGAATAATTGGTTAATTACAGTGGCGCTTGATAAAAATAAGCCACGATCGATTATTATACCCAACGATAAAGAGGAATTAAAAATTTCGCGCAAATTTAGTAGATTTTGACGTTTGGACATTTTCTCTGAAAAGTTGCGGCTGTGAAAATTCTTTTGCTAGTCATGGTTTTTTCAAGTTTTGGCTTGATTAATGCCAAACTACAACCCTTACGAGGTCGACGCCGTGAGACAAAATGTTCAGAAAAATCCGGGCTTCAGTTTTGTCCACAGCGCCGAAGTCGCGGAAGTTCATTTTGGGGCTGAAAAAGTGGGGTGAAATTTTGAAAAATCAGTTTTAATTCAATAACTCTTTAGAAAAAAATCGTACACCTTTTGTTCAAATGGGAAAGTCGTAGCCCTTCAAAAGACCCGTCGATCGAGTATTTGATCATGACTCTCCGATAATATGTTCATCCCCAAAGAAATGGTTAAAATACAACAAAAAAATTGTTCATTGAATAACTCAAAAACAATCGATTTTTCGGGTACGGTTCAAATGTAGGAAATGTAGAGAATAATTATCTATATACTTTCGTTTCTATGGACCACCCTTGAATTTTGATTTTCCAACCCCTCCCGGGGGTTGAAAATTCGAAATGAAATTCTGGGAAAACTATTGACCGCACGAATTCGCCGCCGCGGAAGAATTTGTAGCTTGAACCCTCAGCTACATTTTTGTCCACAGCGCCAAACTCGTATCTCTTTACTTTCGGTCAATAGTTTTCCCAGAATTTCATTTTGAATTTTCAATCCCTGAGAGGGGTTCGAAAGAGCAAAATTCAAGGGTGGTCCATAGGTACGAAAATATAGAGAAAATTATTCTCTACATTTCGTACATTTACACCATACCCGAAGCACAGATTGTTTTTGAGTTATTCAATCAACCATTTTTTTGTTTATACTTCAACAATTCTTTTGGGGGTGAAGATATTATTGGATAGGGATGATCAAATACTCGATCGACGCGTCTTTTCAAGGGCTACAACGTTCCCATTTGAACAAAAATTGTATAAATTTTTCCTCAAGAGTTATCGAATGAAAACTGATTTTTCAAAATTTCACCCCCAAAATGAACTTCCACGACTTCGGCGCTGTGGACAAAAATAAAACCCGGATTTTTCTGAACATTTTGCCTCCCGGCGCCGATCGCGTGGGAATAGTAATATGGCATTAATCCACCCCCATCTCCTTTCATGCCCTAAACGAAATTTCTAAAAAGATTATTAATCAGTATGAAAACCGCTATCTTGCTATGGAGGTTTTTTAAAATCAAAATCGACAAAATGGCGGCGTTTATAAAAACCATCGAATTTAGCCTATTTTTTCTACAGTTCGTTAAAAAAATAATGAAGATTAAAAAAAAAGCTTCCATAGGAAGATGAAGAATGTTGTCTCAACATTTGAGACGGATAGCTTGAAAACTTCCTTTGAGAGTGTACACCGTTTTGAAAAAGGACATTTCGAGAAAAACGCGATTAAAGTTTCGAGTGCGGAATTTTCATACAATTGGTCTACTTGCAATCAATCGACGATGCCAGGTCCATGTTTATGACCGTTTAAACCATGTTTATAACCGTTTATACTATAGGATAATGCAAAAAAAAAACGTTTTTTTTGGAAATTTTACACTGACGATCCCTTAAAAATTCGGTAACGGCTTAAAAATTGACTAGTATATCGAGATGTACTTTTACTTGATTATAGACGAAAATTAGTACTAGGCAGAACATCTACCTAGAAGTCCGGAAAAAAATGGCCGAATTCCGATTGTTTTCCTGGTAAACGATTGGTGCAAAAGAAATGCATTTTTTTCCAACACAAAGGTACATATATTAAGAGCCTCAAAAAAACCACCAAAAATGCAGAAAAACAACAAAAACATGGCCGCCGGCAGACGACAAAACTTTTTCGCAACGTCTGGCGGTGTACACTCTCCAGCTTAAACGGTCCATCTGAAATCTAAAAACCAAACGGGTTAGTCAAGTCAACGAGGAATACGAGTCGTTGATAATCGTTGATTTGCAAACTTTTTTTTCAACAACGTGGCGACGAATTAAACTCGAGCATACAAAATCTATGAAAAGAATCGTTATTTTTACGTAACTATTAAAAAATGAAGATCGTTTTCGAAAAAGTGAGATCATCAACGTTAAATATTTCTCATCGTATCTCCTGTAAATTTTGAAACAATCCATCAAGTGGTTCTCGAGATGTCATGTCCACCGACTTTGAAAACAGTGTTTCGAGAAAAACGCGTTTAAGGGGAGATATACACCCGGGAGCCGGAAAAAAGGTCATTTTTGTGTTTTTTTTTTCAAGGAAAACTATTTTTTATTTCGGATTGGGGTTTTAATTATTTAAAAGTATATACATTTAAAAATATGTTTATTTTTCTTTATTTAAAAATATCAAAAATATACAAGGATATTGTACGATCCTTGGAGCGTCGTAAAGAAATTTGCGTGTACGGTACCCACTGGCGTTTCTTCAAAAATCATCTGGAAAAAAAACCAAAAAGATTATTAAGGGGTTACCCCCACTTGCGATTTTGAAAAAATCGATTTTTTTTATTGCATTTTTTTGAAGTATAAGTATCCGAGAATATGTCCTGAAAATTTCAAGTCGATCCGAACAAAATTGACTGAGATATGAGCGTTGAAAGAGAAGAATCCGCGTTGAAAGAGCGTTGAAAGAGAAACTTTAAACGCGTTTTTCTCAAAATGGCATTTCTGAAGTCGGTGACCAAGATTACTCGAACACCAATGAACCGATCTTCTTGAAATTTTGCAGGCTTATTTAATACATAAAAATGTAGTCTTTAATCGTTCGATTTTTTTTTTTCGAAAAAAATGGCCGTTTTATAGCCAAAAAACGGCCGTTTTTTTTTTCGTTAAAATCGAACCATTAACTTTGATTGTCCGCCATTTTGTGAAAAATGAATATTTTTTTAAAATCCTTCGATTAAAGACTAGTTTATACTTATATTTGACTAAATCCATCCGCATTTTTTTTTTCAGATGATCCACTTCGCCGCAATGTTGGTCACCGCAAACCGTGTATATAAAAACATTATTTCATTGACGGTCATTTGCCACTAGACAATGTAATATTTTTCAATAAAAAAATTACTGAAAGTTCTTCAAGATGTGTTCTTTAAGATGGTATATTGATCGATTAAAAAAGTTTTGTAGTTTTCTTTAAAAAAAATTCATGAAAAAGGCCTTCTTTTGCGCTACAAGTGGGGGTAACGCCTTAAATTAGATACTATAATCTAGTACTTGTCATAGCCGATTTTGAAAATATCGATTTATAACAAAATGGCGGACGTTTGAACACAAATAGTGATTTTTGGGCCAAAAATTAGTTATTATTTTGCCTATAAAACCAATACCTGTAGAAGCCCATAGTGTAGGGCTTCTACAGTCGATGGAATGTTCATAGCTTCTAAATCCTTGACCTCAACCATCTAGGTGTATATCTCCCCTTAAGGGTAACGGGTATAAAATCATGTGCGAATTTAACAATTTTTTTCGTATGAAAAAGCGATTCACTCATAAAATTAATAACACATCTATTTGGTATGAATATCAAGCTGTTAGAAAATATATATACTTTTTTTCGATGTACAAAATGACCGGCTATTAATATTTTCTTTTGTTATCTTTTTTTAGGCGCTCCGCGGCATGACATTTAGCATCCACAATTTTTTACCTAGAACAAAGAATGTGACGAAAATTTTTCGTCAACCTACATTAGAATTCCTAAAGAAGTACGTACGGAATTTTTGAAATATTGTTTTATTCAAAAGTTGTAGGTATTTGAATGAATTTTCAGTGAAAAATTTCGTATAAAACTGCTCATACGATGAAAAGTTTTCGATTTTTCGTCAACCTACATTAGAATACCTAAAGAAGTACGTACGAAATTTTTATTCAAAAGTTGTAGGTATTTAAATGAATTTTCAGTGAAAAATTTCGTATGAAACTGCTCATAAACTGAAAAGTTTTCGATTAATCAGAAATTCCGTACGTACGTCTCTGCGAAATGCAATTAGGAACATGACTTTTAAATTTGAAGTAAATCGAGTGAAAATTGTCGAAGTTATTTGTCACGCCAATTGGAAAAAAGCTGTTTCGAGAAAAACGCGTTTAAAGTTTCAGGTACTCTAAGGCCGTGCCAGAGGTGGGCTGACGTTATACGCTCAAAGTCGGTGAAAAAAAATGTCTTGCTATAAATCGAATAGTACCTTATTCTTATGATAAAGCACCGTTTTTGCAAAAAAAAAATCGATTTTTTGAAAATTCTACTGTGGCCTTACCCCTTGAAATTTGACGTATGGGGCAGCTACCGCTCGCCCGGCCGACTGTTGGAAGCTGTAGCCGACTCGATTTGAGGAATATTTCAATTACATTTTTAGGGAATATAGCTGAATGGTGATACTATCGAGAAAAAATATTTTTGGTGGATGCAATTTTTTGACCCACCTAGGTAGTAGCCCATTAAGCCGCGTATTGATCGTTGCTTCATTAATCGGTGGTAATCGATTGTTGCTGCGATTCTCGTTCTTTCGATGCGATGGAAACACATTTGTCCAATAATGCTATTAATGATTTTGTGATTTCCAATTCGGCTTCGGCAGGCTTGAAGCGGTTTATTTTTACCCGGTGCTGAATGTAATGAAAACAATTATTTCGCATTGAAAAAAATTGTTAAATTCCGCACAAATAAAAAACAAACCGTTTCAGGCCTGTCGAAGCCGAATTGGAAATCACAAAATCATTAAGGGGCTATACCAGTGTGACACATTCAAAAATTCGATGTTTTTGCCTTCTTCGACAGTTTATACTTTCGAGAATATCCTGTGAAAATTTCAAGGCCGTATCTCTATCATTTTATCTAGCAAAAATCGATAGTTAAATCTTTAAACGCGTTTTTCTCGAAATGAGATTTTTCAAATTTGCTGACATTGTACCTCAAAGACCAATTATCCGATTGACTTGAAATTTGAACTGAGTACTCTTGAATATATTTACTCCACAATGACGTAGGATATTTTTGATTGCATGAAAATTGACGATTTGGCATTGAAAAAAACGACCATTTTATAGGCAAGAAAACAGACTTTTTTTCATAACTACGCCATTTCGTTAGATTTTGATATTTTTCGAAAATCCTACGTCATTGTACAGGAAATACCTTCCAGTTTACCGACATTTTTTCCTTTTTCGGTTTCAGCTACTCAATCGGCCGGAATCATGTCAGCAGTGGAGGAACTTTTTTTTTGGCGCCTCCGAAGGCAGCGCATAAGTCGTTGGATCTCAATATTTTTCTATGAAAAAATTATGTAATATAGGTCAAATATAGCCAAATATATTCTTAATTTTTCGAAACATTCAATTGAGTACTTTTCTTCCAAAAAATTCCCGAAAATCACCTAAATTTTCAGCGTTCGCACTGGTATAGCCCCTTAATAACATTATCGGACATTAAAATGATAAAAATCTACTCACAAAAAATATGATTAATTCAATCATGGGTTAAAAAATAGGCCACTCTATTTGAGAGAATTTTTTGAAGAAAATAAAAAAGGCAATCATCTTTAAAACAAATAGTGTTCACTTTAGAAGCGAAAAAAACGTTGACATTGATAATTGATAATCTTGTCATATTTTTTAACGAAAGTATGCTCCAAAACGAAAAAAAAATATATAGTGACATTTGTCGATATCTCAATTAGTTCAGGAGTTATCAGCGTTCAAACGTTTCCAAAGACGTTTCGTAATCGACATTTTTTTGGAAAATTATAACGCCTAAAAGAGAAGAGATAAGAATCTAAAAATTAGTGTGGATATTCCTTTCATGAGGTACAATTTTACGACAACAAAAATCAGGAAAACCAAAAATGGTCGGGGTCACGAGCTAGGTGAAATGGCGTGGAATGCCCCATATATATATATATATATATATATATATATATATATATATATATATATATATATATATATATATATATATATATATATATATATATATATATATATATATACATACATACATACATACACACACATATATATATATATATATATATATATATATATATATATATATATATATATATATATATATATATATATATATATATATATATATATATCGTTTGAAAATAAAATACATACGAAATTTTATTCCACCATTTTATTTCGAGCGTTTTTTTTTTACAAAAAATACGTCACAGATGATTATTTTTCGCGAAAATGCATATGACAATAAATACAACGAGCTCCTACAATACCGGGGTGTGAATTTACCGGAATGTATAAGTCGCGTATAGTGTCGTCCGAGAAGTACGTAAGCCTTTTTATCACCGCCGTGCACCGGCGATAAATTCCGCGGTTAAGGCCGTCCCCAATTGAGCGAGTTGAAACTCTCAACGAGACTTTTTCAATCACGGCCTAATTATTGTTTTTTTTTTCCCAACCGTGCGTGCGGTAAGCGTCTCCGGAACCGAAATTCTCAGCGGAAGCGGGATTTATTCAGGGATTGGCACAACTGATAAAGAAAGTGAAGTAGGTCAGGTAGAGATAATACTTTTTCCACCGGACACTCGTACGACTCGATCGCCTTTTGCTCGTAGTTTTATTCGAGCAACGTTGCGAGAGCAATTATAGTCGAAAGGCGAGCGAAAAATTGTGGCCGTTGTTTCGGGCGAGTAGATGAAGAAATAAAGAAAAAAGAAACAGAGAGATTAGTACGTCGATCCACCGGCGAACTGACAGAACGTGGCGAGCGCGCATGCGCGGCCGTTCTGACCGCGCTATACGCACGGAGTCGCCCCGCGGTCAGAGTTGCCAGATTGGGCTATAAATCGCGATTTGGGCTATCTTGGGAGGCCATTTCGCGGCCCAAATTTTTGAAACGCGCTAAAGCGCGATTTGGGCTATATGCGAAAATAAAATGGCTTTCTTTGGGCTCTTAGACCATGTAACTGCAGGACGCGCCTTGCATAGTTCGCTTCAAACAAAACCATCCGCACATTTTTACAGGGAGTGAGGAACACACACACAATTTACTACGGTCACAAATTATCATCACGTATTTACTCACGCACATAAGAAACATATCATCACATAACATAATACAGCACGCTAACAAAACGATTATACAAAAATCGTGTTCTTTTTTACACACTATACGTACGTATGCGCCAAAATAGAAGAATAGAGGTGCATCCAAGTCGATAACGCAATCGTTAACAACTATTTTATGGAGGTAACTTTCACTATAGGTTTTAGAGTAATATATTTTATACCTATAAATAATTGAACGGAGTGAATTCATATTTATTAAAATCCTAAATAAAAATATAAATTTATACAGCCATCGAGGGTTGTTATGTGATTCACATGGTGTGGTTTAAAGTTTGTATGAAATTACGTCATGGACACAAACAGCCTTTTATTGTCCCGCTTGAATCCATGGTCACAGACAACACGTATTTTAAATTTATGATTATGAATTGGAGGAAAAGTAAACTTCAAATGTAAAAAAGAAAAACTGTTTATTAATTACGTATCATAAAATAAAAATACATAACGAACGACCAACATAAAAAAGCATTTTCCTTCAGCCCGATATACTCATATACCCCCGCGTTCGCTTCTCAGCCGACAAGGGAAGCTGAGTTCAACTTGAATCCAGATGATCCGGACTCCGGCCCTGTCCCTGCCCAAGTGAATGTGCCAAAGAATATTGATGTACCAGAGATTCCAATTTCGAATGCAGAGGACCTGCTAAACGAATTTTATGTTTCTCTGATGGACATACTTGATTTAGATTTCTAGATATTTACTTTAATATGCTCATTCATATATCATATATGATACTGTGATTTTTGTACTAATGTAATCTCAAGGAATAAGTATTTGTTTATTTATGTGATTGTTTTAGCCTGCTACAAAATACAGATATTTGAATATGTTTGATTTTCAAATAATTAAGGAAATAATTCAATTTCTAACTTATATCGGTGCTTTTCCTTCATGACCTACCAAAACCACGAATTTGGGCTATATGCGAGCTTTTACCATGCTATTTGGGCTTCGTAAAGTCCCGCGGTTTTTGGGCTACACAAGCGGCGTCTGGCGGCGGTTTCGCTTACTACACGTCTGGCAACTCTGCCCGCGGTGCGTACACGTTCCGTCGTATACAGCCGCAGTATCGTGTCAACGTCCCGTGCGACAGGGTCGCGCGTGCAGGTACTGCCCGCAGCGACACTTTTTTTTTGCGTCCGTGTGCATCAATGAATCCGCAACCCTTCCACGTCCCGGAAAGTAAATAAAGCCGAAGCAAGCGAGCCCGTTTGTGGCATACGCCGAGTTCCTTCGACCGAATCGCATAACAATGGCGGTTATCAGCGATTATCGTCGGGTCAGCGAGTAATGGTCGTAAGGAGGCGAATTATGAGATCGCGAGGTACGTTCGTCTAGGCTGTTTCGCTTTTTCGGCGAGTGGCAGCGCGCGCGCGGCCGTTGATGGGCGCGAGGGCGAAAGTTCCGCGGGGCCCGGGGGCCGTAGGGGAACCGGAAGATCAGCGTGTCATTCTCCCGTGCTCGCGGTGAGCAAAGAAGCGCGCGCCTTTTTTTTCAACGAGTATATAGTCTCGCTGCGGAGTTTTACGGGCGCGGGTTTCGCTGTCGCGTGCTCGCTTACGTTGCGTGGTGGTCGTAACGCCGTGCGTGCGTCGACGGGTAAGTTCACCGCGAGGTGGTTGCGACTCGTCGGTTCGATGCGCCGGCATCTTTCCCACCAAGTGAGACGGAGAAAACAATAAGTCCGTAACGAAAATTCGATCGAGCTGCTTTGCGCGGGGACGACTTGTGCGATTCAAAACGACTAAAAAAATCCGAAAAATTCGGCGAATTCTGAGATGAGGTAATTATCCTGAAATTGTCGCATCGGCGGTGAAAAAAAGACAGAAAAATCCTTCCCGTTATCGCGAAACATGACCACGTATAAATAGCGACGAGGAAGCTGTACGAGAAATGGGTCGATTATTTTTGGGTCGAACGTCCGGTCCAAGCGGGCTGTAGAGTTCATCGAACACGAGCCTCCCCTCCTGTAAACACATCGCTGCCTCGAGGCACATAGTGCAACAATGGTATCGACCACACGAGACTCCCGCGTTTGAAGTGTGCGATTCTTTTTCCTTTTTCGCTCTCTTTCCTCGCTGGTGACATGGTACCCGCCATAGGTGGCGATCGAAGTTCGAACGGTTAGAAATTGCACGAAAGTGGGTGAAAAGCGCTCCTGGTTCGCAAGAACCACCAGTCTGCTGGTCGCGAGAGCAAATAGCGGAAAAACAAAAGAAATCTCGGCGGAACGAGAAGGGGCGGTAGTGTAGTGTGTTTGCCCGGATCTGCAGCGATCAGCTGTTCGACCTCACGGGCCAATTGGGCTACGAACACGGCGCACTCCAATGGACTTGGACTTGTCCAGGTTAGAATTTCTCGCACTTTTTTGTTGTTTCAGCCATTGTTATTTCTTTATTTTGTCATCGTCATTGTTGCGGTAATCGTCACTGTTATTATTAACTTTACGATTACAATTGTCATAATTATTGTCACTTGATGTTAGTCGAGATAATTAGTCACACCATCTAATGAGACAGATGCCGGATAATATAATAGTAATAATAATTGTCGCTTTTTTTATATTATTGTAGTTAATAATAATGACAATATTTGTTAAAAGCTTTGCAAAAAAGTTGTCCAAATAAAACTCGATACTACTGCCAATAATCACAATTCAATTATTTCGGAATAATATAATTAACGATGATAACTTAATTGTTCAATAATAATATTATGAATAATAATAATTCATTTATTTAGGAAAATGAAAATATATCCTTGCCACTTTATGTTGTAGATTTTTTATAAGGATCCTAAGTTGTTTAAAAAATTAAAAGACAAGAATATAGTGTTTAAATGATTGAATATCTGGGATATATCTGGCTGAGATATACTACTGTGTCCAGAAAATAAGGTGACATTTGAATTTAAACTGCGCGCGTCGAAGGATTTGGAGAATTATTTTGTTTAGGTTGGTAGTACTGTCAGTGACATCTATGTCAAATTTACATGTCAAAATATTCATTAGTGTTTGAGATACGCGTCGTTTTGTGAGCTGCTAAAAGTGAGTTTTTCGTTGCCACGATAATGCACCATCCCATACTGCACTCGTAATTCGTGATCATTTCGCCAAAAACTCAACCCATATCGTTCCGCAACCACCGTATTCACCTGATCTGGCGCCGTGCGACTTCTGGCTGTTCAGCGAGCTCAAAAGATCGCTCCGGGGACACCGTTTTGATACGATAGAGGAGATTCAAGCCGCAGCGAAGACGGAACTGAAGGCCATCACGGAAAGTGACTACAATCAGTGTTTCGAAGATTGGAAAATCCGTTGGCATAAGTGCATTGCATCGGGAGGGGATTACTTTGAAGGGGATGAAATTGATTTGGAAAAATAAATAAAGAATTTTCGAAATAAATACAATGTCACCTTATTTTTTGGACACAGTAGTATATGTTTAGATGAATGAATATTTGGGATATACGTGTGTGCGCGTTCGTGTGTGTGTGTGTGTGTGTGTGTGCGCGCGCGCGCGTGTGTGTGTGTGTGTGGGAATATTATGATATCCGGGGCCCCTATTTTTGACAGTGTAACTTTATTATTTGGACCAAAATAAGACTTTTTTCAAGAGTGATAAAAATCGATATTCGATTCAGGTAAAAAGTTATGGAGTATTGATGTTTGCAAAAATGCGGTAGAGAATAGCGTTTGTGTGCCTGTGTGTGTGTGTGTGCGCGTGCGTGCGTATGTGTGTGTGTGTGTGTGTGTGTGTGTGTGTGTGTGTGTGTGTGTGTGTGTGTGTGTGTGTGTGTGTGTGTGTGTGTGTGTGTGTGTGTTTGTGTGTGTGTGTGTGTGTGTCAATGAAACATGATAGACCATGTCATATAATATGCCCCCCCCTGATTGTCGACCGACTGTCGGCTACTGGAGCGAGTGGCTACTGGACCAGGGGTGGGGGTCCGGGGATCCTCCCCCGGCGGGGTCAAGGGGCAGAGCCCCCCCCCAAGGCACTGGAACGAGATTTGTTAATGAAAAAAAAAATGTTTATTTATTTATTTTAAATCCAGTCACCGGTCACTGCTGAATTTCGTGCCGCAATATATGACTCTTTAGCGTTATCCAGAATGCACCACTTGACGGTAGAGTCAAGATGCATTCCATTGTGTGTGTGTGTGTGTGTGTGCGTGCGTGCGTGCGTGCGCGCGCGCGCGTGTCTGTGTGTGTGTGTGTGTGTGTGTGTGTGTGTGTGTGTGTGTGTGTGTGTGGACCCCACGGCTCGCTATCCCTTCACTCCCACTGGGGCTCTGCCCCTCGTGGCCGCCAGCCCACCCGTCTTCCGATCCGCTATTCTCGACCGCATTTTTGCAAACTTTGAAACTCCATAACTTTTTACCTGGATCGAATATCAATTTTTACCACGCTTGAAAAAGTCTTATTTTGGTCCAAATAATAAAGTTACATTGTCAAAAATAGGGGCCCCGGATATCGTAATACTGCCGTGTGTGTGTGTCCGCGACCGCGATCATGCAAGGCTACCGTGTGTGTGTAATTCGATAGATTTGCTATATTATCCTTAAAAAAACAATTATTTAAATATTCGATATCTTGAAAACTAATATCGATATCGAAAAATTGTATTCTTCACTTTCGATTTGTCTCGTCGAGATACACAAGAATCCATGATATAAGGAGGTTGGAGCGCTAGCCACAATCCAAGGTTAAATTTAATTTAAAATATACATTTTATTATTTAGGCTATACTGAGTCTTTACGAATTTTTTGAACTTTTTTCACCACCAAACACCAAAGATAAAAAATAGTTTAATGTATGTAATTTAACGTGCAGTTAGATAGGCAAGACTTTCACACTAAAGATTATGTAATTTTCATGTTATTTAGCAGCAAGATAAGCCATTTCTAACAACTGATTAACGCAAACCGAACCTTTGTAAACATTTAGAAAAAAAAATCCTCACCTTGCCCATCGTGAACCATGGACCATTAATCTCGTGACGTAAAAATGAATAAGCATAATTATAAATCACTCAAAATTTCATTGTGAATTGTATAAAACATTCGTTGTCGTAGTTTTTTTTCATAATAATCATCGATAATGTTATACTTTTTCATGTTGGTAGTAACACAAAAGTTTTTCTATTTTACGTAATACAAATATTAAAATGCATAATTTTGCCCTTTAATTATATATTTTAAAAAATTAGCATATACAGAATGGAACTGTATCTCGTATGCATTTTTTCGAGGCTCATTGAAAAAAAAAAATGCATAAACCGTCATTTCACTGAATTGAATCGCTCCAACCTCCTTAATCGCGGCGCCACGGTTATCGTAGAACTGCCTAAAATCCCGCAAACAATACTTTGGCAGGCTAAACAAAATTTACTTTCGTTGCGTTCCAACGATGCAAGCTTTGCGTCACAGAAATTACTTCCGAGCAGCAAATAAATATTTTGTGCTATTTTTATACTCAATAGTAATGATGATAATTCAATTATTTAGTAATAATATAATTGATAATAGAAATTTACTTATTTAATAATAATTTTATGTTTATTAATAATATTATTCATAATAATAAAGTTATTCAATAATCATGATAATTTTGTTGTTATTGGAACATAAATACTTCACATGTGGTGTTGAAGTTTGCATCGTTGGGATGCAACAAAAAAATTCTCGATTTTCTCATTTCTTCATTTTTATTATTATCGAAAATCTTTTTTTCCAGCTGTTGATTATAATTTTTCAACAAGGATTCTCAAACAAATATCAGTGATTTTCGCAGCCTAAATGCGCCAAAAAACATACGGCAGTAAGATAAAAATTTAATTTTCGTTGCATTCCAACACCGCAAAACTTCAATACGATCATCGCATGCCAAAAACTACTTTTCAGAGCAGCTATTAATTTTTTAGAATAATAAGTAATATAACAATAGTAAGAATCATGATAACAATAAAAAAAAGTATTATTATTGCGGTAGTTATTTCATTAAACAAATTATCTTAAAACAGCAAATACTTATGTGTAATAATAACTGATGAAGAAATAATAATAATAATAATCAGAACAATTCGATTGTTAAAAAAAACAATATTTCTTGATTACGATAACGGCCCCATAATTACGACGCTGTACAAACGAAACGACCGTTCCCCATCCGTTACTTCAAACCGAGTTTCAATTAAATAATTTCATAAATGAATTAATCTAATCACCGCGCGACTCTTTTCTTTATGGCGTTCCGGCGTATTCGAATGCTCTCTCACTTTTATGGGGCGATTGTACATTTTTTTATTTTTTAAATTTTGATCGCGCTGGAAATGATGTCAACGAACACACTGACTCAACATTTTTCAACTTCTTATCTTGTTGTTTGGTCGCTGTACGCGAGAATTCACAACTATTCTCGATGCCGATATACTCACCTATCGAACGCGATAGGAGAATTGCAAACGTCGTAAATCAGCGGCCAAGGACAAGTTTTCCTCGAGGAGGAAAAAAAAACAAAAAAAATGGTCGTATCGGTGTCCAAGTTGATGATTATTTCTTATTGCGAATGATAATCATAATAATAATATTAGTAATTAATCATTAATAGTAATTATTGATGAATTATCGTAATGAACAATAGTAATTATCTATAGTTCTTATTAATTAACAATATAAATAATCAACAGTCGTTATTAATTAATGATAGTGATCATCAATAGTAATTATGAGTTATCATGAAAAGAATATACTAATGATTATAGTAACAATAGTAATTGTTGTTGTTTATGGCTCTTACCCCTATGGAAAACAGGGTAAAGCCGGGAAAATTCAGCGAATTTCTTTCCTCCTGAAATAATCAGGGAATTTTGAAAATTCTCTGGAATTTCTTCAGAATTCACTTTCTGCAAGAACCACGAAAAATAAAGCCGACTAGAAAAAAAGACCGAAAGATATGGAAATAAATATTTTTGTTTATTTTTAATACTTATATTATTCTTCATTAAATAAAACAAAACAAAGAGTTACGTTAGTGTCGAACATTGAAAATTTCGAAAACTAATTTACTCCAAAGCTTTATACACTTGCATTGGATTTGTCGATACACAACTACACAATTATTATTGTAAATAGGTGTTTATATTTATTTATTATTTATTGACACGACATGAAAATTTGTGTTTATAATAAAGAGCAGGTTCTACAGGGTGCGCCAGAGAAACTTACTTATTTGAAAGGTCAATAAAAACAAAAGTACTTCAATTATTGTTTTAATTTTTTTTTATTTGAGAATACAATATCCCAATTTTTTTTTCATGCAGTCTTGAAAATGACATCGGATAAATGGCGACCCCCATTGCGCATACACTGATGAAGTCGATTTTTCAAATTCGTATCCACTCTTTGCAGCATATTAATCGGTATGTTGGCAATGGCGTCGCGAATGTTGTTCTTGAGGTGTGCTATGGTCCGTGGTCGATCGACATAAACCAGAGATTTCAAATAACCCCATAAAAACAAATCGCATGGAGTCAAATCTGGAGAGCGTGCCGGCCATTGGAGATCGCCTCTGAGAAAGATGAGGCGGTCGGGGAAATGTTGTCGCAACAAATTCATTGAGTCTCGTGCTGTGAGTGCTGTGGCTCCATCTTGCTGAAACCATACGTTCCTAACGTTCATTTCTTCGAGTCTTGGAAGAAAAAATTCCTCGATCATGTTCCTGTAACGAGCTCCATTCACGGTAACTGCGCGACAAGTGAGCGACCGTTAGAAAAGAAGCTCTCGACTGCGAAGGCCCGCTGCTCTCTAGACCAGAGCATGATGGCAACTGACTGGAGGGAGAAACAAACTTGGGAACTTCCCCCTCCAGATGCGCCCCCTCTCGCCCCTCTACCCGCCCAACTCACCGCGCGGGAATTTTTTCAAATAAGTAAGTTTCTCTGGCGCACCCTGTATATTTGCTTTCAATGTATTTATTTTTCGAATTTCAGGTTTGTATATATCCCAGATAGACACATGTAGCTCATATTGACATCATATGTAGATCTTCTATGCGGCATGGAAAGTCACACAGCTCCCTTATGGGTGTTCCCCTTCAAGTCATATTTGCATCACATGATGATTCACAATAACAAATCCAAATGAAGCAAAGTTGTTCTCACGCGAGTATGGATGCAGTGAATTCATCAGCACTAGCAAAATCGGCTCGCGAATATCCAACAATAAGTGAGTGCATATCGGGCTCACATGGGTATCACGGTCTGAAGAAATTATAGTGCTCCTATGGAGCTCATATTGGCGGCATGGCGTGACGTAACTATGTTGTGCTTATATGGAGCTCTCATATGGGTGTCACAGCGTGAAAAATGAAAAAATCCAAAAATGTTGTACAAAAAAATCCGGTAGTATTTTTTGTTTCCATATGCTTTATTTATGTTCCTGCTTATATGATAATTGGATTAAAACGTATCCTGTCTCGTTAAAGTTTTTACCCACCCTCGGGATTTGAACCTCCGTCTTCTAATTCTAGAACTGAGCGCGCTACTTAGCCATTCTAACACTTGTGTAAACTTGTTTGTTTCTTTGCCTATTTATATCGTTCTTGATTTTTATGCATATCGCCGTCATATTGCGCTCATGGGATGTATCACTGAAAACATACATATCGCCGTCATGGGATGTGTCACTGAGAAACACGGATATTGCCGACATATTGCGCTCATGGGATGTATCACTGAGAAATATGCATATCGCCGTTATATTGCGCTCATCGAATGTATCACTAAAAACATGCATATCGCCGTCATGGAATGTATCACTGAGAAACATGCATATCGCCATCATATTGTGCTCGTGGGATGTATCACTGACAAATATACATATCGCCGTCATATTGCGCTCATCGAATGCATCACTTAGAAACATGCATATCACCGTAATAGGATGTATCACTGAGAAACACGCATATCGCCGACATGTTGCGCCCATCGAATGTATCACTGACAAACATGCATATCGCCGTCATATTGCTTGCATGGCATATCTATCACAAGTGCTGAATGAGAAACACGCATATTGCCGTCATATTGCGCTCATGGGATGTATCACTGAAAACATGCATTTCGCCCTCATGGAATGTATCACTGAGAAACATGCATATCATCGTCATAGGATGTATCACTGAGAAACACGCATATCATCGTCATAGGATGTATCACTAAGAAACACGCATATCGCCGTCATGTTGCGACCATCGAATGTATCACTTAGAAACATGCATATCACCGTAATAGGATGTATCACTGAGAAACACGCATATCGCCGTCATGTTGCGCCCATCGAATGTATCACTGACAAACATGCATATCGCCGTCATATTGCTTGCATGGCATGTCTATCACAAGTGCTGAATGAGAAACACGCATATTGCCGTCATATTGCGCTCATGGGATGTATCACTGAGAAATATGCATATCGCCGTTATATTGCGCTCATCGAATGTATCACTGAAAACATGCATTTCGCCCTCATGGAATATATCACTGAGAAACATGCATATCATCGTCATAGGATGTATCACTGAGAAACACGCATATCATCGTCATAGGATGTATCACTAAGAAACACGCATATCGCCGTCATGTTGCGACCATTGAATGTATCACTTAGAAACATGCATATCACCGTAATAGGATGTATCACTGAGAAACACGCATATCGCCGTCATGTTGCGCCCATCGAATGTATCACTGACAAACATGCATATCGCCGTCATATTGCTTGCATGGCATGTCTATCACCAGTAGTAACCCAGTGAATACATCAACACAAGGCATTGGATGACTTCCATATGACGTAAAATTTGCAGACATCAATTGAGGACACTTGAGCACAGCGATATGAGTTCGACGTGCTCCAAACGTACGATGCGTTTGTGAACGACATATTGAGATCAAAATGTTTTGTACATTCACGATACTAAATGAGTTCACGGCTTTGCATCACGACATGTAGTCAATGTGCTGTAAAATTTGCTTGATCAATTGTATGCACGGCGAGATCATCGTGGCTGTCTATCTGGGGTCGGATAACTTTCATACGACGTTAACCTGCCAATATTCATTGTAAAATTCAAATTTGGCGTCTTATGAGTTCATCTTGTAGTCAACGGATGATGCACTTTGAATCGACAAATTTAAGTCGCGATGTATTTCAAATTCACGATACCGAATGAGCTCATGAAATGTCTTCATCAACGTAAACGAAATTGCGTTCATGTTAAATACAATTCGTGTGAACAATTAATGCTACCATAGTGAATACACGCCAAAATGTCTACACATGACTTCAATATGACGTAAATTTTGCGGACACTTGAGCACAGCGATATGAGTTCGACGTGCTCTAAACGTACGATGCATTTGTAAATGACATATCGAGATCAAAATGTTTTGTACATTCACGATATTAAATGAGTTCACGGCTTCGCATCACGACATGTAGTCGATATGCTGTAAACTTTACTTCGTCAATTGTATGCACGGCGTGATAATCATGATTGTCTATCTGAGTTTGATCTTAAAAAAATGTTCCTTATTTGACCCTAGTCTTCCTGGAATATTTGCAAAACTTGTGTGGAAAACCTGGAAAAGTCAGGGAATTTCGGAGTCAATAGTGCGTAACAACCATGTTGTTATTGCAGTAGAACCTCGGTCATCCTAATTTCCGGTTATATGAACGCTTCAGCGCCGGATCCGAACTCAATGACGGTCTTTTCTTCTTAGTTAAGGCGGGATATACATTTAGACAGGAAAAAATAAGCAATATTGAGGGATTTTCTAAAATAAGAAATAATTATTCTACAATTATCAAACTTTAGGTATACTTTAATAGTATATTGAAGTATACAAAACAATTTTTTTTAATTAGTCATCATCAAACTGAGGGAGCTGTGGCAGAGTGTTACAGCAAGGTCGCCGCGGGAGTTGCGAATGCAGTGCAGTCTAGCTTCCCGCAGACTTTGATTTGGAAAAAAGTTCAAACATTTTTTCAGTTAGAACATGTATAGTTTCTATGTGGCGGTAATTAAAATGAAGAAAATGCACATTTAAGCACCACTTTAAACTTCAACACCATCATTAGCCGCGTATCGCATCCCCGTCAAATATATTACCAAAAACTCGATGTTTTTCTCGTTCACGACTGTGCCGAAAAGAAAAATAAATACAAAAATTGTACGATTGCGTGCTAGCAGAGTGAACTCTCGCGCTTCTTACCAACTCTACAAACTACTTTTTGTTTGCCTTTTTTCGAGCTTGGGAACAAAGTAGGGCAAATAATGATGGCAATAATAGTAATAATATTAATGTCGCGCGAAAGAGCGGATAAAAGAAGTACGCCGTAAATAAAAGGTTAGAAGTGATTGTACGAGGCGAGTATGAATTGAGAGTGTGTATGTGTGCTGGGTTTCTGTTGCCTGGCCAAAAGCACGGGCGTTCAATTCGTATGATATAAATTACAATTGCGTGGCCATATACATATATATTTATGTGGGTATGGATATACGCAATTATAATTTATATCATTCTCATTCAATATGTATAACGCCTGTGTATGTATATAAATTATTTTGATAAGCTTCCGGTCCTATCTTTCGCACTTTTCTCTCTCTCTCTCTCTCTCTCTCTCTCTCTCTCTCCCTCTCTCTCTCTCGCTTTCTTTCTTTTTCTCCTGCTCTTTCTCGATCGACGATATTACATAACGACCAATCATCGTCACTTTAGTTTCACCGTCGACAAAACGGTGCGGGGTTGTGTCTAGAGTAATACGTAACGGATTACGTACACGTACATACTCTCGTTTGCGATGTGAACTGAATCATTCATAGCGTGAGCGACGGAACGCGGGGGCGTTCAATTATTTTTTCTGAAAAACAACAACAATCATCGTCTATTGTTCTGGCTCGATTATTACCCTTACAATACACACGCACGCACACACAATAATAATGATAACGATAATAATCAAATAATAACAAATAATAATAATACAATGAAAAAAGGAATTATCAAATTTTAAAAAACCAAAAATCTAAGAAAATAAATAATAAATACTTAATGTAAAAAAGTTCATTTAAAAGAAAAAATAATAGAGATGGATGTTTACGAAGTTAAAGTTTGGATCGTTGGATTGCTACGAAAATGAAGAGGCTATACGAGTGCGAACGCTGAAAATTTGGGTGATTTTCGGAAATTCTTTGGAAGGAAAATACTCAATTAAATGTTTTGGAAAATTAAGAATTTATTTGGCTATATTTGACCTATATTACATAATTTTTTCATAGAAAAGTATTGAGATCCAAGCGACTTATGCGCTGCCTTCGGAGGCGCCAAATAAAAGTTCCTCCACTGCTGACATGATTCCGGCCGATTGAGTAGCTGAAACCGAAATTGTTGCGGACTAATTTCATCAATGGTGCGTCCAATTGCTTCCTTCAGCTCCGGAATGGTCTGTGGATCATTGGCATACACTTTTCCTTTCAGAAAACCCCAGAAAAAGAAGTCCAAGATAACACGGCCATGAAACTTCGTCTGCAATTGTTACTGCATAGTAACAATTGAGCAAATAACAATTTCTATGCGTTGCTCGATCATGTAATTCTCCATGACTGAACCTCAATACTTCCTGACGGCAGTTGTCAAAAATGAGTAGGTACTCTATGTTCACTCCAAAAAAAAATTGCACGCAATTAAAAATGTCAGGTCATTTTGGAACATCATTTCATAAAAGCCTATACAAAAAAGATCTGTAATAATAAAAATATGGAAAATGAAATGTAAAAAAAAAAAAACATTCTATGCGTTCCAACGACGCAAACTTCGATACCATCAGGTGTTTTGGGTTTTTCTCTTGCCAATACTGCAACTTCTGACCATTTTTTTATTTCAAATTTGACATTTTAGACATTTTTTTCAATATGCCATTTTCGCAAAATTGGGACCGCAAACTTTTATTTTTATTTTCTTAAATCGGGAACAAAAGGCTCGGGGTAAGGCCAAGATGTAACGAGGTAATTGCATCAAGGCGGTATTACCGTCTGGAAGCTTGTTTTTTAAGCAATGTTTAGGAATTGATTTTGCGAAAACTATCAAACCTCCAGTGCCGAGGTTTTTGAACCGTATTAAGACATGTTTCAACTAGCAACACACATTTTTATGAAATACTTCATTGAAATCTATACGGGTTACGCGCTATTATGCAGGTCGTGGCGTGAGACGCTCGTCCAATCGGGCGCACGGGTTGCGGCGATCCTAGTCGTCTGAAGCAGAAGAACAATTAAAAAAAAATCTATATGAATGTAGATATCATCTGAACTAGAACTAGAACTAGGTCATGCAGTACGAAATTTTTTGTCGGAATCGCAGCTGTTTGAAAATTAAGGTTTCATTTTCCCGGAAAATTGTCAACTAAAACATGAGAGCGGGGCTAAAATATTCAAGCTATCGACATCATTCTAGTTCAGACTATAGGTGAAAATTTCCTCGAAATGTGTGCAAAACCCGAAGTCAATCGGTCCAATAATTTTTTAGAAAAACGTACGCCCGACTTGAAAAATGTCGTTTCGAGAAAACGCCTTAAAAGTTATCCATACATTTAGCCCTGACACGGCTGAACTTACGGTGGATAACAACTGATTTGAGTAACTTACCCTTAATCAGCTATGCCGGAACCATACAGACCACCCTCCTCAGCTTCAAAAAAAGAATATTGAGCCGCACTCGCTTCTCTTCTGGCGGTCCGCGCCTCTTTAGATGCGGCAGACGCCCGTCTGTTGGATCGTTGTATACGCTCGTTGTCTCTACACTCTGCGTATTGTTTTGCGTTAGGGCCGATTTTTATTCCCAATACATCCATAATTATTAGGATTCCCTTGAATCCTCCATTAAAAATGACGACAGCTAAATAATTAGCAATATCTATGATGTTTTTGGCACAGTGCGAATGTATACTGACAGAGCTTTGCAAAGCTCAGAAGTATGCTGACCATTTGTAAGGGTACCTTGGGTATTGGACTGTAAGGGGGGGGGCAAGGGATAGGGAAATTCCCCAAGCCGGTATACAATGGACACAACGGTCGAGGTACAACGGTCGAGGGGATGACTACCTGCCGCGGCCAAACCCACCGCAGCCTTTAAGGAGTAAGGCCACAGTAGAATTTTCAAAAAATAGATTTTGTGCTTTATCATCATAAGAATAAGTTACTATTCAATTTATAGCAAGAATTTTTTTTCACTGACTGAGAGTATAACGTAAGCCCACCTCTGGCACGGCCATAGAGTACCTAAAACTTTAAACGCGTTTTTCACGAAACAGCGTTTTTCCAATTGGCGTGACAAATAACTTCAACAATTTTCACTCGATTTACTTCAAATTTGAAAGTTACGTTCCTAATTGCATTTCGCAGAGAAGTACGTACGGAATTTCTGATTAATCGAAAACTTTTCATTTTATGAGCAGTTTCATACGAAATTTTTCCCTGAAAATTCATTCAAGTACCTGCAACTCAATTCAAATACCTACAACTTTTGAATAAAACAATATTCCTTAAATCCCGTACGTACTTCTCTAGGTATTCTAATGTAGATTGACGAAAATTTTTGTTTTTTGTTCTAGATAAAAAATTGTGGATGCTAAATGTCACGCTGCGGAGCTCCTAAAAAAAAGATAAAATAAAATATTAGTAGTCGGCCATTTTGTACATCGACAAAAAAAAATATATATATTTTCTAACAGCTTGATATTCATGCTAAATAGATGTGGAATTACTTTTATGAGTGAATCACTTTTTCATGCGAAAAAAAATTGTTAAATTCGCACATGATTTTGTACCCGTTACTGTCCTGTCCTGTCGTAAGGGGCCTAACCCCTTAAGCTTCTGTAACTCTGGGAGTTCTACGAATTTCAAATTAATATTTCGAGACACATTCTCAGAACTCCAAACTATAAAAAAATGCAAAAAAATCGAATTTTTCAAGTTTCTAGACGGTAATTTCGGCTTGACGAAGATGAAACTGGTAATCGGTCGATCGAGTATCTGCGAGCCATGTATTATTTGGATTGTGCGAAACTGCCTCGTTATTGGCAAAACGTTGAGATCGATCGCGCACGGTAAAAGTTTATCGCCGAGAGGAAGATCGAACCCTCGCGAGTGTCGTATACGACAAGAATTGCACGAGACTTAGCGCACACACAGACACACGCGTCGCATATTTATACGAGCATGCAGGTGGAATTCCAGGTCAATTAAGCTCGCCTCGAGGGGCGAACCCGATACGGCGCGAAATGAACGCAGACACGTATTTATTTAATTTTTTTTTCTTCCACGCCTCCCACTCCCCACCCCTTTTTTCTACCTCTTTTTTTTCCATCAAATCTCTTTAGCAAAAGTCTCTCCTTACTTTCGTTATACTGTATCGGCTTTGAATCGCCCTGATTCCCTGTAATCCCATTTTCTCGCCACCCCCCCCCCCCCCCCCCGCCGGTCCCGGGCGCGCCGGCACGCATGCACGACATCCCGAGGTCGGACGTACATGAATTCTCGTATTGTGTATATCGAGCACACGAATCGTCGACGTGCTGAGCCATGCAACCAAAAAAAACATCGTGCTTACGCGACCAGGCCCGCGTTTTCGACAATACGCGCTAAACTATTTACTACACGCGGCTTTAACGAGATCGTCGCTTACAAAGCTCGTGGGCAATAATTATTCCCGCGCGTTTCTGTTCTTTACGCATGTGTGTTTGTGTGGGCGGGCAGGGGGCAGGAGGGGGGGGGGGGGTGTAATGGATGTATGCATAGAGGGTGGCCCGATAGGTGACGTCCAAAAGGAAAATCGAAATGCGTTGTCTGAATACCTATTCGTAACACCTCTATGGATGTAGGGGAGTTGTGCTTAAACGGGGAGATGCAGTCAGAGGCCTGAAAAAACGAACATTTGCAATCATTTTAAAAAAATGGTTATTATGTTTGTTTTACAAAAGTGGTTACATAGACTTTTTATGTTATATTTCAACTTGACTTGTACAAATTTTCAAAGAAAAATATTGATTATTTATAAAAATATCGCCATCTTTGTCGGACTCCCTTCGGCATGTAGTGCTTTGCGGTGACCATCATGAAATTTTACTGGATCATCTGAAATAAAAAAAACAACAAAAAAAATCTTTAGTTTAATAATAAATCTAGTCCTTAATGGAAGCTTTTTTTTTAATTAACAAAATAACGGCTTCCGACAGATAACTTTCGATTTTCGACCAAAAAATCGCTCGTTTATTGTTTAAAAAAATTTAGTTTAGAAAAGAAATTTTCAACAAAAATGAAAATCCTTCGGTTAAGTCCTAGTTTTTAATGCTATCAATAAGCACACCAAATTTCATCAAAATCCATCGAGTGGTTTTTGTATTATAGTGGTCACCGACTTGAAAAACATAGTTTCGAGAAAAACGCGTTTCAAGTTTTTCGATGTGGATACGGTATTATATGTTCGTGAAATTTTGAGCTCGATGGATAAAGCTAAACTTTTTTATGTATTTTGATCCGCTGAATCCGAATATCACAATTTTTTGCCGAAAAGTCGAGCATTCAATTGTTTATAGCCAATTGTTGAAACAATTTTTCAAAAAATTAAAGTTTTTGGGATGAATTATTATTTTTTTAACATTTTAGGCAATTTTAAAACGAAAGTATTCTTGATAAAATTTTTCCAAAGGTCATAGTTTTTGAGAAATAAGTTTTTGAAAATTTCTAAAAGAGGTTTCAATTTTACACTTGATTTATGTATAGAAATACTAATTAAAAAATTACTTACATGGAATCACCTGGCCCATACAATGGGGCTTCTGCCGATGTGGAAGCTTCCAAAATATCAATTTGTTGTTGTCTTCGAAGCATTCGGCCTTCCCGGGTATTCCATGGGGACCCGAAGCCCCTTCACTAATTGTGGGACATCCCGGAAACTATTCATCGGATTGGCTTGAAATTTTCAGGGAATATTTTCGAAACATCATACTTCAAGAATCTGTAAAAAAAATCGATTTGTTGAAAACTCTGACTACATCTCACCCCTTAAGATGACATACTTTTTCTTTCAGGATAAATATGTCAATAAATGACGACGTAAGAATTCAAAACCAAGCGTATATCCATAAAGGTTTATTATTATAATGAAAGAGAACCAGTTTCAGGACATTAGTTACTTGAATGAAAAATAGGAAAAAAATCAAATGTAGGTCGACGTGTGTAAGGCGACATACTTGAGTCTAAGATGACATATGCATGTCATATTACACAAGTCGACCGAATTATGCTCAAATACATAAATTTCTGGGTTAAAGGTTAGTTTATGGCAACCGATATGAAACATTATTATAGTGACGATGAATTGTTGCCTGCGGCACGTTAAAATGTTTAGATGCTGAAAGTCAACCCATTCTATTCTTTACAGCTTCAATGGTCTTGGTCATATGTTCTTGTGACCAGCTCTTACGAGTCGAGATTCATTGGTAATAGCCACGCATCCTATAACGATAAGCCAACAAATCTGATTTTATATCCGGTTTTATACGCAGCAGGGTAAGATGACATAGTATGTCATCGTACATGGTACTGAAGTTTTCATCGTTGGCACGCAACGAACAAAAAATTTGGAGTTGGAATATCCGTTGTGAAGTATTTGTGAAATACAATGACCCGAGATTATGAAGAAATTAGATCAACTAGAAAAAATATTACTCGACGGGTATTTTTAGCACCAGATAATAACGTGGTCAGTTTTTTTGCATTCCGAAATCACGAAAATATTTCCTACGTAACGTCGTTACTCGTATAGTGCGAATATTGAAAAACATACTGAGAGTATGTCGTCTTTCCTGACTGTCTTCTTAAGGTAGTACCTCCACAGAAGAGTTGAATTAAGAAATGGTTGAAATTCGACATATATGTTATTTAATACATTATCCAAACATCTGTGCAACTTGAATAAGTTTGACCACCCCAAACCTGAGATATTTACACTTAAGGCAATAGTCTGCTTTAGAAGCCGAAGAAAAGCGTTTTTTCAGCAATTTTTTTGAAAGGGAAGGCAATGATTGCGGTAAACGAAATTTTGAGACGATAGTGTATTATATTCAAGCTTTAAAAAACAATTTTTATTATTAAAAAATATTGAAATTTTTCAAAGTTGTAACGATTTTTCTGAGTCGCCTGGAGTCTGCACTTGTAAATCGGTGCCGGTGATGGAGGTCGTGCGATGCATCTGAAACAGTCGAACCAAATTTTTTTTTAGTTTTTACAAGTTCCTTTTCTATATGAACTAAAAAAATACCGAAGAAATGATGAAATTCCAAATTTTTTCGAAGTTTGAAAAAAAATTCACTTTCTTGAAAAAAAAAATTCACTTTAAGTTGCAAAACAAGTAATTTAAATAGTACTTTTGTCCAACTTTTTTAGTTCAAATAGAAGATAATTTAATACTGAAGCTAGATCACTTTGATTTTTTTCGATCGGACATATATTGTTTTTGCTATCGCCGGCACCGTTTTCTAAAACTTGTGAAAATGAAAACTCGAGAAAACGGGCTTTAAAGTTTTCGGTCCAAAAAAATACAAGTTTTTGGATACTTACACTAATTAGATGTTAATCAGCTATCCCCGGGCCATACAATAATCCTTCCTCTTCTTCAAA
Organism: Ophion ellenae; assembly: GCA_963210295.1. Taxonomy (NCBI): domain Eukaryota; kingdom Metazoa; phylum Arthropoda; class Insecta; order Hymenoptera; family Ichneumonidae; genus Ophion; species Ophion ellenae. The sequence goes on from OY723395.1 coordinate 20,334,552, forward strand.
TCGATTTTTTGAAGCCTGTAAAGCAGACTACTGCCTTAAAGTTGGCCTGGTTTACACGCATCAAATGCGTTATGATAGGCAAACAGAGCATCATTAATTTTACCGTCAAAACTAAAATTAAGAAATTGATAAAAAACGAGGATAAGCTAGAGTAAGATATCACGAATAATGTGAAAAAAAAATGAGAATGATTCACCATCTAGTTTCCAAGATACAACCATGAAAAGCCCTCACAATTTTGGTGCAAAGCCTGGAAAAAAAATAATTGGGGCAAAGCCTGGACAGTCCCGGCAAAAAGTTTAGTGGCAATGGTAGATCAAAAACACAATATAAAATATATTTTACGGTAATAAATGATATCCATCGTATTATCTACTAGTACCGAGTCAATATTGCGTAGTTTTTAATTTTATTTATTACTAATTGAACCAATTATCAATCTTTTAAACATGAACATAGTATGTACACAGTATTGAGCACAGTATTTAAGTTAGTGTTCAGTTGGTCATTTATTTATTGCTTAACAGTGCACTTCATAGCTATAACACGAGTCAAAGAATATACTGGCTGGGCCACTCTATATCGTCGGGATTGTTTCGCGTGCTGCACTGTCGAAAATAAATTACCGAATGCGAGCGTAAGAAATGGCAATCCCTGGGGGTGAAGCACGGTCGGAAACGATACCGTGGTGTCGCCCTGTTCTGCATGTGCACACACACACATATGTATGTGAAGTTAATTGTATTCGTGTCACTGTGCCACTGCTTAAGATCGCGTGATTGCCTTTAGCTACAAATACAAATACAGGTACGTACATACTGCAGAGCTATACGTACAAGCATATTTATATAAAATTATATATAATTCATTATATTTACACATTACGTGGATCCTATTGTACGTTCATAATTCGATGGGTTTTTTTTCCAAGTTGGGGTATGATTACCATTGGCGTACGACCTCAAATATTAATAATGCAATAGCCGCTTTTTTCAGGTTTAATTCGAAAAATATCGATGATAGAGAAAAAACTGTAATGAACAAAGTTGTAAAGCACTCGATTTCCTACAAGTTTAGTCATTATCATTCTTACTTAAAAATTGTAAATCGCCGAGTTATTCAACAAAAACAATTTCCCATTGAATTTAAGACGACGATATTAACTGAACGCAAGCCCCGCCCAGAATGAAACTTACACATGTTGTTTCACCCTAATAAAAGAAAATTCAGTGTAAATTTCAGCAGGATCAACTTAGTCATTGGGGTAAAAAATTGAAGAATGAAAGATTTTTCTTTTTTTTTTAGTGTTGTAGTACTTGGAAAATTTTGAAAACTTTTTCCAAAATACTTCATAGAAAAACGTATCTTTTTTGTAGAAGACGTTTTTACGTACGACGAGAAGATCACTACGATACGATCATTTGAAATTGTATCACGTGTAAAATCTTATCTCCGAGTTAGCCGAGTTAGGGAGCCGATAAAAATCGGAACAAAATGCCACGTACTCAAAATATACGATACAAAAACAACACCAACTTTGACAAAGATTGAAGGAGGTCAGGCTTTTAGGCCGTTTGAAAACAGTTGGAATACCTCATATATATACATATATATGTATATATATATGTTTTTTCTCTTATATCCAGGAAAAGTCTCATCTCAGCGCAAAATACATACACTTCCGCGTGTGCGGTGAATGACGCACCAGAATCTTGTATCCTCTTTATTTTCTCTCGTCTCTTCGAAGCGACGACGAGTAACGATTGTTATTGCACTGTTGGTATTGCGAGGACGGGGATTATTATATGTTACGTGAGTATTGTGTTTGCTAGTCACGCGAGCAAATTTACACTGGAGACTTTTTCTCGGCGGACGAAGCGACATAACTCTATATAATATATACAACGTTCGGATGGATTCTTCTCGTCGCGTGAGGAATTCATGCCGCGCGTCGAATTGTTTTCTCGGTGCGCAGGGTGAGAAATAGCGGCGGAGAAAGGTCCGGCGGGGGGGGGGGGGGGGGGGCATGCAAAGTCGACTCTCAATTGACTTACTTGCTTGACTTAATTGCTTATGGCAAGTATGATTAAAAATGTGTAATATATCAAAGAGAGATTTGGTGCACTTTTTCCGGGTAAATTCAACGTGCCAATGTAAATGGATGGCAAGAGCCACGTGTCACTGTCTCGCTTTAGCTCGCCCGCTTTGTATACTTTTGTTCGTCGATTGTGCTATGGCGGCTGCAAGCATCTCTCAAAGGGTCCGAGCCCTTCCAATTTCGACGAATTTTCACGGCATTTCCGCCGAGCTGTCCACCCTCGAGCATAGTGGATCGGCGATTCTCTCTCTCTCTCTCTCTCTCTCTCTCTCTCTCTCTCTCTCCTTCTCCCTCTTTCTCTCTGTTGCGATCCTTTGTCACAGTTTTCTGATCCCTCTCTCTTTCGCCCTCTCCTCCCTTCGCCAGGACACTACGTCACACGCGTTTATTCATACACGCAGCAGTCGTAAAGATAAAGGACAGATAATGCAGCGTCAACGAGCGCACACCGCATGGAGAGAGAGAGAGAGAGAGGGAAAGGGACGATTCACAACCTTCCACCCTCGGGTTTGCCCCCCTGAAGATTTTGTGCGATCCCCCAAATGACGAGATCTCCCCAGGGACGACCTTTGCTCGCTGCTTTCATCAAAAGTGCCTTCCTCTCTCCCTCGCTTCTCCTTGTGCTCACCGTTTCCCTCCTCCGCCGCGATTTCGCCCGCCCAAACTCTGGAGCAATTATTTCCTTCCAAAACATCCTTCCAATCGACCCCTTCCCCTTTCTCTCTCTCTCTTTCTATCTATCTATCTCTGTCTTCCTATTTTTCTCTACCCCTCTCTTGTGCACGAGAATTTGAGTCTCCCTCGGGAACCTTCGTATATGGTCTCGAGAACCTTGACATTATGGTGGGAATGCATTTTATTTAGCATCGAAAAGATCTCCCCGCTCCACAACCACGCGCCTGTGCCGCGACCAATTTCTCCTTGGATATAAACCATAGCGCTTTTCTCGACTGACATTTATTAAATTCGCTAGGGAGTAGAGAGACAGACAGACAGAGAGAGAGAGAGAGAGAGAGAGAGAGAGAGAGAGAGGGCGGCAGAGGAGCGAGGTTGGATAAATATTTTTAAATGGCTAATCGAAAAAAGTACTCCAACCTTCTGTCAATCCACCCCACAAGTCACCAGTACACGAATAATCGAGACGTAAAAATGCCACAAAGAAATCAACGAAATCTTTATGGCAGAGAAATATAGTAAATGGTTACCACTTCGCGTACTGAAGATATTTCAATTTACGCAGGATCGAAAATTTACATTCCATTTGGGGCTCGGACAGCCAGACGATCTCGTGCGGCCTCGAACGGCACGAGACTTTTTTTTTGTGGCTCAGAGACCTCGTATCACGGAGAGAGCGGATCGCTCTTCATCATCGTCGCAGGGTAAAGTCTACCCCTTTGAAAACTTTGAAAAAGTAAAGAAGAATCTCAAGTAATAAACAATCCTCCCGAAAACACTATTGCTTGTTTTACCATCTTAGAAATTCTGATGTATGTCAAAATATTTTCTATTTTTATTATACTAATGGTTTCATTATATTTGTTCAATTCAAATGTACACAAAAAGTGACATAAATTTGCACGCAGTAGCCAAGCAAGTTTACTAGAAATTTTGCAAACGAAATTGTTATACCATGGGAATAATATTTTTCTAAATATTTTATTTTTATTTAAGAAATCATATTACCATTCTAACAAAAAATTGATATCACCATTATATGTGGGTGCAACGTAAGTACTACACGAGTAGAGTGGAAATGCTGTGCAGCGACTTGGCATGCATGGTTAAGAAAAAATCGCAGGGTAAAGTCGATCAGGCTGGCAGGGTCTGTTCCTCGACGTCTCCTCAGTGGCTGCTGAAACTCTGTACAATTTCCAACCCCTGTCGCCCCTCCCTTTTCGTCGCGCCCTCTCTCTCTCTCTCTCTCTCTCTCTCTCTCTCTCTCTCTTTCTCTCTCTCTCTCGGTTTCTCTCGTTCTCTCTGTATACCCCTTCGGTGTGCGCCTGCGTCACATCGATTTTCCGGGCCGGAATGTGGGGTGGTTCGAGGAAACTCGAAGGGCACAGTGATTGGCCATACACGCGGCAAAGGAAACCTCCAAGACCGCTGTATCTCTCTCTCTCGCTCTCTCTTTCTCTCTCTCTCCATATGCCAAGATCTTTCAGCCCGAAACAGATTGTCGATTATTGTCGGCGGATCAATAACTACATATATGTAATTACGCTGTGCTTGATTTATATTTATTATACACTTTCTGAAATTTCATTTTCAATTATCGTTATTATGGTTATTATTATTGTCTTTGTGATTTAAATTCTTATTTTTATAATTTCATTTAACGATTTTAAACCATTAGTGCCCTTAAGGCCTTATATACGCGATTCCGCCGATTTTTGAAGGTACTTTTCTAGACGAGTTAAAAAAAAATGACACATATATTGCCAACATTTTTTTTACAGATCATTCATGCACATGGATAAGTATATGTAAAAAAAAAATCAGAAATATTAACAAATAGCATAGATATAACATAATAAAGCAATGTATTTTTTTTCCGCGCGCGTTGATGGTGACCGTTCTGGGCACCGATGTGGGTGTCTGAAAAAAATGAACATATTTATAATTGCATAATAAGTGGATCTTCAGTGTGAACCAACAATATTATTTAAAAAAAATATTATAATAAAAATTCGATTTTTTAAACTCAATTTTCAGTCGGTATTCTATTTTTTGTATTTTTTTTGTCATTGAAATTTTTGTTTCTCTGCTTCAAACGATAGGTGATGATACTAAGAAAACGTTGTAAAAAATTCACAGCGATCTGAGTCTTCGTTCAAGAGTTAGTACTTTCACAAGGTTAAAAAAAGTGAATCGTGGAAAAACCTTAGTTTTGGAATTTTTCAATTCTGTAAAGCTTAAAATATTCCTACCCGTTCAGGCTAATGGAGTCAAAAATAATTTAAAAAATGAACATTTTTGAAATTTTTCTGCTGCGTTGTGCATGGCCGACACTTAGAAGGGTGACCGTTTAGGCGTGCACCGCCTAGCCCATCAACCAGTCAGCGGAAGGCTGACACATCTTATCCTTGCCCATGTTTCTTTCATTCCTCCTCTGATCGCCAAGTCTTCCCAAAATCATTCCATGTGTATTCCTGGTTTCTTATGCTTGTATTTCTTGCCGTATGTTGACACGCCAATCTTGCTCCAATCGTATTGTTATTACACTCTATATTATTCGACTTTTAATTCATATTATACCTATTTTTATTGTATTCGTAACTATTGATATTATAATCTGGACCATTTAACGTTTCAACGCTGTTATTATTCCTAGTATAATTGTCATTGTAGTAACAAGTATTATTATTATCGTCGTATTTTAATACTTATTATTATTTTATTTCATTATTTTCATCAGCTGTCGTCCTTATTCCTCATTCGTTCGGCGCATCATACTCTTCCCCCTATTTCTAACCTTTATAGTTGCTCTTATCATTCTCATCGTTATTGTCACCAATTTTTGATAACGATTTTTTTATTTTTCAATATGCTTTATTCAACGCGGTGCTATGACTATTGAATCGGCTGTGCCTCGTGTATAACAATATTCCTCTCTAAAACCCCGCGCCGATTGCCTTCGTTACACTCGCGTACCTCTAATGCCCAAGGGTACCGTGGATCTGCTCGATGACTCGAGCAAGCGTAAGGGAATCTCGCCGCTTTATAACCCCCTGCACCCTCTTTCCATGCTTTGCACCCGCAACTTTTCTCTTCGAGGTTGCGGTCCCCTTCGATCGCTGTGTCTTCCTTTATACGCGCACGCACTATATATATATATATATATATATATATATATATATATATATATATATATATATATATATATACACACAGGGTGTCCCTCTTATCTCTGCCACCCGAAATAACTCGGTAATTATCGACGTCACAAAAAAATATTCCGGTCAAAAGTTGAACCGTGTGAAGGGGGCCATCAAATGCGACCAACTCTTTTTATTTCGGTGGAGGCGCTTAAGCACAATGAAAGTCACCTCCACTTTTTAAAATGGAATGGTACATTTTTTCAACCATCTTGTGGAGCACCTCAAGCCGCATAAGAAGCATTAGGGGGTCAAAGTCGTTCAAGGTCATTCAAGGTCAGTATCGATGATAAAACTCTAAACATCTCGGATCACTGCCAAATATTTGGTAGTGATCCGAGATATTTAGACTTGTATTTCATTTTAATAGGTGACCTTGTATGACCTTGAACGACTTTGACCCTCTAATGTTTTTTATGCGGCTTGAGGTGCTCCACAAGATGGTTGAAAAAAATGTACCATTCCATTTTAAGAAGTGGAGTTGACCTTTACTGTGCGCCTCTACGGAAATAAAAAAAATTGGGCGCATTTGATGGCCCCCTTCACACTGTACAAGTTTTGTCTGGAACATTTTTTTGTCACGTCGATAATTACCGAGTTATTTTGGATTGCCGACATAAGAGGGACACCCTGTGTATATATATATATATATATATATATATATATATATATATATATATATATATATATATATATGCGTGCGTACTCACTCCAGCGCTTGTACCGACGCGGGGTGTCCCCTCGCAATTATCATGCTCGTTGTGCCATCACGCTCCCGTCCATCGCACACTCGGCCTTGCTCAAGCCATTTTTTCCAACGATAACACGTTCGTGATTATATCGGCGCGTCGTTTGGAGTAGAAATTTAGTGTTCATGCGGATAATAATGACAACAATAATAATACAATAATAACAATGCATTATCACAATAATTGAAATAATTCAAAAGCGAATAACAAAAAATAAAACCGCACGAAAAATGAAAAATCACGACACCAAGATCCAAAACAATATAGCCACATCGCAAATAAAATAAGATAGGAACCATGACAATAAGAAGAAAGAGAACTTTAATAAAAATTATTATTTGACTATGTCACGATGCCGCATCCTCCTCACAGTAATCACAATGATAATGAGAATAATAGTAATAATAATAATCTGGACTCGAAAGGATGGGAGAAGACGATATTGAAGTTTGCGTCATTGGAATGCAACGAGAATTCTTTGTTATTTTTGTATTTCCGCATTTTTAAGATTATGTCAAAGGTTAAATTGCACGCTGCGATCGCAGATCTCCAAATAAGCGGCTTAAAACATTATTCAGGTATTTTCATCGCTGAAATCGGCAACAAGAAATTTAAGGAACTGGAAAAAATGAATTTTTATTGCATTCCAACGATGCAAATTTCAATCTCATGGACAAAAGCGGGACGAGTGTCACAACTGAACGGAAGACAATCACAATCGATGATTTGAAAAATCGGTACACGAACAAACGATAATGCGTCATAAAATACAAGATAAAAATAATTATGCTGATGATCAGCACAACGATTATGATAATGAGGATGATGAGAACGACTGATGGTTAGATACAACGAAACGTGTGTGATGAAAGCAAAGTGGGGCGGCTTATCTTCTCTCTCTCTCTCTATCTCTCTCGATATATATGTATACACACACACACACACACACACACACACACACACACACACACACACACACACACACACACACACACACACATATATATATATATATATGCGTTTAGCAGCCTTCAATAGCGTCAATTTTGATCAAAGACGTAAAGACCTCGAAAGGAGTGGCTCCGGGCGCCACCTTTATCGGAATTAAATTCCGCAGCCTTGCTTTATATAGGTGCTTGATACAAAAGTTATTACGTGGGATATTTACGCGGCCATGTCAATAGACGAGGCCCACGTTAAGAGAAAAGGAAATGGAGATCGAGCCGGTGGGGGAGAGAGCGAGAGACTTGAATTTAACAAAAAGTGAAAAAAAAAAGAACGAAACTTCAATCTTGCGTCATCACGGGCCAGTGAGCAGCAATCGACAATAGGAAAAGCCAGACGATTCGACCCAACCCTTACGCCCACGCCTCCCTACCCTTCCGTATATGCGTGTTTATTGGCAGAATGTCGCGCGAGCGCATTTTTTCGCACCTCGATGTTGGCCACGCGTACCTAAGTGCTCAATGTAATTCAATGCGACCTGGCCCATCCTGCCACCCACGCGCTACACTATCCGGACGAAACAGCCCTCTTTTCTTGTTGCTGAGCACACTGGGTTAAGCGGCCGCGACTATAGCCACGAACCCAGCTAATAACGGTTTGATGCAGTTTTTACTTTTCACTTATTTTCATGTATTTTCACCCTCTGAACACGCTCAATTGGAACCACTATTGAATTTAACTATTCATTTCTTCTGAAACTGTACATTTTCATAAGAAATCGTAAAAAGTGTAGGAAAAACGGTTATTGCGTTGAGCCGGCGGAGTTTTTAGCTATTTTCAAATAATTATTAAGGGAGACTTTGTCCTTGAAATCGGCGGGAAATGTTAGCGGCTCAACATGAGCAGCTAGAAGAAGAGGAGGGATGCCTCTATGGACCAGGCATTGCCGATTAGCGGTAATTATAAACACATTCGTGCAAACACATTACAAAACTTTAAACGCGTTTTTCTCGAAAACACGTTTTTAAAAATGGCTGACATTCTCCTGACCGCTGTAATTAACATATCGACCTGAAATTTGGATAGCATACTCAGAAAATATGTCTTCACGGAATGACGGATCGTTTTTTCGATAGATACATTTTTGCATTTATTATTTATCTTTTTATGCGAAAAAAAACGCGAAAATTCGATTTTTTGTTTAATTGCCGCCATTTTCCGAAATTTGTACTAAACGAAAAACCCATCCGTCATTCCATGACCAAAGGGTCACAGATTGATAATATGCTTTGAATTTGTGTTTGAGATCAACAAAGAGGGGGCAGTGATGTCAGCCGTTTACCTCCCGCGATTTGAGGACCTGTTTTCGCGGAGCTGCAACGGCCGCCATTTTGGGTTTTTTTTTTTCAAAAAAATTTTTTTTTAACGTTCTGTATATCAATAAAAGCAAGAAAAAACCCGCACTCAAAAAGCTTTACTCGTTTCCTTAAAAAAAAATAAAATGTAAACACCTGAAATATGGCACTCCAAGGACAAAGTCTCCGTTAATAATTGTTGTCGGGAACCCAATTATACAGGTGTGATCTGCTGATGGATCGGCGGGAGTTCTAGGTGCGTCCTGTGTGAGGTATTATAGTTTTAGTATTCCTTGATTTATTCGGGAAGAGTTCTGACAATACACTACTAGAACTATAATATCGTACACAAAAAGCACTTTGAACTCACCCATCAGCAGATCACACTTGTATAGGTGGGATGCTCATAGAAATGGTTGATGATTATTAAAACGTCGTAGAAGCCAGAACTCTTCGCGAATACATCAAATAATACTGAAACTACAATAAACCTACACAGAACGCACCTAAAACTCACGCTTATCTCTTAGCAGATCACACTTGTTAGTTGAGATGCTGATAAAATTGTTAGTAATTATTTTAAAATAGCTAGATCCAGAACACTTCCCGAATACATCGAACAACACCAAAACCACACTGTTCGACACAAAAAGCACCCAGAATTCACGCCTATCAATCAGCAAATCACACTTTTATAGTTGGGATGCTGATAATAATGGTCAATAATTATTCAAAAATAGCTAGAAGTCTGAGAACTGGTCTCGAATACATGAAACAATACTAAAACTATAATATCTGATACGGACCCCACATACAACTCACGGCTATCCATCCAGCAGATCTGGCATTTTTTCTTTCTCGCTGAAATCGATTGAGCAGGCTCTTATTAAATTCAAAATCGTTTCGTGGTCACGAATTTCCTGGACCCAACTTCTCAAAATGGAAAATTTGTAATCAGCGGGTGATTTTTCATCGACCAGGGTGTTGGCAACTCGATCACACTTGTATAGTTGGGATGCTGATCAAATTTGTTAATAATATGAAAAGGGGTAGACGCCAGAACTCTTCTCGAATACATCAAACAATGCTAAAGTATAATATTCCACCCATGACGCACCTAGAACTTACGCCTATCCATGAGCTGATCACACTCGTCTGGATGGAATGCTGATAACAATTGATTCTAATTATTTAAAAATAGCTAGAAGTAGGAACTCTTCTCGTATACATCAAACAATACTAGCACTATAATATCCCACACAAAACGCACCTAGAACTCACGTCTATCGATCAGTAGATCACACCTTTATAGTTGAGATGCAGATAAACATCCGTAGTAGTGATTTAAATGATGGCTAGAAGTCAGAACTCTTTTCGAATATATCGAAGAATACTGGAACTTGTACCAAACAGAGGACACGTAGAACTCACGCCTATTCATCAGCACACTGAGGAAAAAAATCATTGATCCAATATCGTTGGTGTTATTGAATGAAATTTCGTTGATTCAATTGTAAAATTTTTGGTGTAAATAATCGGATTTCTTAGTCCAAACAAAACGCTATTGACTTTAATAACATGATAAAATGAAGTTTTTTTTTCATTTAAAAGATATATTGTTAGCCGAGAATAATATAGTATTGAAACGATCTAAAAAATTATCGCGAACAAATTATATAGTTTTAAATGCATTTTCTCCAACGAACAAAAAAAGCGTTTCAATTCATAACATGAATATTGTTGATTCGAGTACACAAGGAAAATTGAATTTCGCTCGTTTGATTCAGATAAAATTTCTATTAAGTAAATGTGTTATTTTTTTTCGCGATATCCGATATTGATTTCCAAGTAGATTATTCGTTAAAATATTAATATTTTGTTTTGGTTGGAAACTATTTAGCAAATGTCTAAATTGGTTAAAAAATTATGCGCGATTAAAATTTATTTCTTGCGCATTTGATTGAAAAAATTCAACCAAATCATGGCCGAGCGCCACCAAAATTATAGGTGTGAGGAAACCCGTAGTTCTCGGAGTAACCGCTAGAAGCCGCACGCGCGCTCGTTTCTCGTAAGCGTAGTGCGAACCGAAAATCTACTTGAACGCCGGAGATACTCTAAAGAGTATCGCTCCTTGGCCTGTGGCTAAGATCAAAGTGTAACATCTGTTCTTCTTATCAGTTTAATATCTGATATCCTCTTCATGGATATTCCATTGGACATCTGATATTCTCTTCACTATTATCGTTCATGATCATTCTAATGCTCACTTTATATTCAAGATTTAAAACAAATGAAAAAACTTTCGCCCCATGGCATATTCGTTTCGATGCAGTAAAGAAATAATTAATTTTATTGATTATATTTTCGTACGAAATAAAAATTGTTGTAGCAACCGCTCAATTATTTCATCCATACATCTACGAATTGTATATAGAATGATTTCAATAGAATATAATTTTATTTGACGGATAATGTAGATATTCAGAGAACAGAAGAGCTTTTTCGAATAAAATAATATGTTATTTAGATTAATCACATTTGCCAATAATTTATAGTATTGTAACAATCTCATATATCGGTGGCACTCCGCAGCAGCACATTTATTTGGATCAACCAATATATTTTTTTGATTTAATTGTTTTTTTTTCTCAGTGCAGATCGCACTTATACAGTTCAGATGCTGATAAACGTTGGAAATCGTCCATTAATCACGTGAGGTTTTTTGGCCACTTTGTGAGCCCCCCCACCCCCCCATGGTGATGTGGGGTCGTCCATAATTTACGTGAGGCTCAAATAGGGGGGGGGGGGAGGATTTGGATAACAGAAACCTCACCACATATCACCATGGGGGAGGGGGGGCCTCAAAAAGTGGCCACAAAACCTCACGTGATTAATGGACGATCCCTTGTCAATAATTATCTGCCAATAGCTATAAGGCACAACTTTTCTCGACTACATAAAAAATACTAATACTATAATACCCCACACAGAGAACACTGAGAACTCACGCCTATTCATCGGCGAATCACACTTGTATAGGTGGGATGCTGATAAAAATTGTTAATAATTATGTTTAATTGACCGAAAGTCAGAGTTCTTCTCAAATACATCGAAAAATACTGGAACTACATAGTGTACTACACAAAAAGCACGTAGAATTCACACCTACGCATCAGCATTTAGCATATGTTGCTATAAGAAGTTACTAAATGATTTTTTTCAATCACCTTTTTTTGTTCAATCACTAGAACTTTTGCTAAACACTGTCAAGAACTCTAGAATGCAACTCTAGTATGCAAAGAGAATTCTCATTGAATTTTGATCTGCTGGCAAATGATCTGCCAACTTCATCGGCACCGTGATAGATACGATGTATTTCACCTTTCACAACCTCCCGACTAGAAATTTTGATCCGCCAGCCTGAAGACTGATCAGGCCGCTATCAAGCTGCGGTCCGTAATACCGTAGTACGGCACGTCTGATCAGTGCCGGATATCCCCCGAACCAGTGGAAACGTAGTCCGGGTCCGAGTAGGCACCCTGAACAGGCCGAAGTACGGTAGCCTGTATGCCGCCGGAATATGGCGTCCATGGTTGTCAGGTTCCGGCAGGCCTGATCTGTGCCTTGGGTGGACCGGATCGGTGGCACCTCAGTACGGGCGCGAGTAGGCACCCTAAACAGGCCGAAGTACGGTAGCCTGTATGTCGCCGTAATATGGCGTCCATAGACGTAGTTGACGAATCAAGATTTTGAGGTTAGGTTTCATTGACGTCTGCGATATAAACCGCATGAATTCGAATAATCTACACTCTGCGAGCAGATAATAAACTATGGACTAATTGTTTATATACAAACGAACTGAAGCGATATTATTTAATAATACATCATTAAAACTATTTTAAATAACAGAACTTAAAATTACTGTGATATATATATATATATATATATATATATATATATATATATATATATATACATATAAATAAGAATAAAAGTGAATTTACTATTTTTGTCGAAATGACATGCGTGTGAGTTGTTTTCACAGTCTGGGGGCCTTTGCACAGGGCGTATTTTCTACGCGCGGACGACGCGATACAAACGCAATACACACATGATCCGCACGCTTTGTAGACTGAAAAACGCATATGGATCAAATGTGTATCGCGTTTGTATCGCGTGGTCAGCGCGTAGAAAGTACACCGTGCGCTTTTTTGCCCTAAATGGGCAAAAAAAGTTCAGCGGTAAAAATATAATTATTGTTGCATTGCAATGATGCAACCTTGTACATCATACATAAAATTATTGACAGTCTGCAGAATAGAATTAGACTGATAAAGATAGGAAAGAAAATAAGAAAGTTTACACAAGTGTTAGGATGGCCAAATAGGTAGCGCGCTCAGCTCTGGAATAAAAAGGCATAGGTTGAATCCCGAGGGTAGGTAAAAACTTCAACCAGGCAGAATACGTTTTAATTCAATTATCATATAGGCAGGAACATAAATAAGGTATATGGAAACAAAAAAATACTAACAGATCTTTTTTTTCATAATTTTTGGATTGTTTTTATTTGTCATTTCAGACATAGATACGGCAGCCGGATCAGAGCCCGCAAAGGTATACTGATCAGGTCCGTAACCGGCATCTGCATCAGGGCAGGATGCAAAAAGCGTTTCACGCCTGTTAAAACCCTGATACGGCGGCCTATAAAGTGCCGTGGTACGGAATACGGCATGCCAGATACGGCCCTAGTCTGCCCCGTAGCGACATTTTTAGTCGGCCTGATAAGGGTGGGTTCCAGGAAATAAAAATCGATTGAATTTTTTTTGCACCCTTGTTTAGGGTCAGACCACCGATACCGCCAATTTAAAAAGAAATGGTGGTAATTATTCGGAAAATGAATCCAACCCTGGAAGGGGGGGGGGGTAATAGATTTTGACTCCCTGAACACGATGGTGAAGAGAAATCGCGGTGGCCACACCCCATAAAAAGTCATGGGGTTTTGAAGTTTGAAAAAGTGCATCGCAGAATAGCGGACTCGAAGACCGGCGAGGGGTCCAGGGGGGTGAAATCCCTTGGCGGGGTGGAGGGGCAGAGCCCCTTATGGGAGTGGAGGAAGCGAAGCCCCCCCCCGGGGGGGGTTGGGGGGCGGAGCCCCACCAATGCAGAAAAAATTAGATTTTAAATTAATAAAAATAACATACACCCACCTATACGTACTCATGCACTCTGGAAGTGGGAGGTAGGTGGATTTGTCAAAAAAGCTCTCCTGAGCACGGTGCCGAAGAAAGAACAGCGCGGTCACTTCCCTCTCCCGCCCTCCCCTGCCTTCGTTGAAAGTTTGTCAAAATGTATCATTTCAAAGACGAGACTGGAAATCGGCAAAAATGGTGTCTGTGTGGGTTTTTGTTTGAATGTATGTGTGTGTGTTGTTGTTGTTGTGATTGGTATTTCGGTTTCTACGAATGTATTACCGGTACTCGAACCGAGGTAAGCACATGTACATTATTATGGTTTTGATATGTGGGGGGGGGGCTTCGCCCCCTCCACCCCACACGGGCCTCCGCCCCTTGACCCCGCCAGGAGGATTTCACCCCCCTGGACCTTCCTCTGGACCCTTCCCCGGTCTTTGGGTCCGCTATTGTGCAACGCATTTTTTCAAACTTCAAAACCCCCAACTTTTATGGGGGGGGTGACCGCCGCGATTTCTCTTCACCATCGTGTTCAGGGGGTTAAAATCTATTAACTCCCCCACCTCCCACTCCCATCCGGGGTGGAGTTCATTTTCCGAATAATTACCGTCGAAATCCTTTAAAATATTTCGCACGATTCTTCATAGGCATTTTCAAGCGGAACGTGCAATGAATAACTTAAAATTCAAAAAACTGTCAACAAACAAACCTTTCATTGCTTCGCAAAGGAACAATCTTCAGCACCATTGTAAGAAAAAATCGCGAAAATCGATCGTTCGACTTTGAAATTCTGCGAGAAATCCAAAAGTAATCATAGGTCGTAAAGAGTGGTTTTCCAAATCAAGGCGGAAAATAAATAAGCGGAAATTCAGTAAAGACATTTTTTTTGGCCGCACTGTGAACAAAAATTGGATGTGAAATATTTTCGTTACAAATCCATTTCGATGTATTTTTACCGCCTGGGTACGAATTCACCATTCGGTTGCCCCGAAGCCCTCCATGTTTGAAAATCATCGAAGATGTACGGAATAGGGGGTACCCCCCTTCGAGCTGTCGGAGTTACGTCGACGATCGAAATTCACGAGTGGGGAATAAGAATAGAGAGAGCGAAAAGAAGAGAAAAAAAAGATCGGCGCGACAGTCCCGAGGGACAAAACCGCGAGAGAAAGAGGCAGATAAAAGCTCATTTCTCTTGCAAGAGAGACGAGCGGTTGTCTCTCGTAATTGCATTGCGCCGCGAGAGAAGGCCCCTCTCTCTCACTCTCTGTCTCACCCTTTCACTTTCGCGAGTACAGAGAGGCAGGGCGAGAGAGGGTGACCGAGAGAGAGAGAGAGAGAGAACGCGCGATAGATAGATGCGCAAAAAAGTCGATAGTCCTATGGCTTTTTCGTATCAGACTGTATCTCGCGCCCGAAGGGACCGCGAGTGTCTCGTCGTGCTGAGAGAACGATGAGCTCTTCATCACTCAATTCGAAGACTTATCTCTTTCCCGCAAATTATACGGGACAGTCCGCTTTTTCAACGGAAACATACCACATAAAAATCTCGTCACTTCATTGAATTGCGTAAACTTTCTTCTTCCTTCAGCCGTGAAAGATTCGCGATATTTTATCGTTGAAAAATAAAATATATAAGAATAATGATAGTAATAAATAAGAGTGGGAAGAAACGTATGATCTCATTGAGTGACTGGATTTCTCCATGTGCGGAGGCTAAACGCGATTCCGTCAGACCCGAAATAAGCAACGACATGTGTGCGGAACTAGGAACTCGCATTTGGGGGAAACGCAGATGTCGCTGACGAATATATTTATATACAGTCATACATATGTATATATGCATGTACATGCGCGCAGCTGTATTTCGATTCCCTCGTAGGGTATTAACAGATCGAGAAATACCAGCCGTAGCAGGTCATACCCTGTTATAAGCATTTTTTTCGAATGAACAAAGAAGTCCAGTCATCCCGTTGCCATTTTATGTTATGACATATCTTTATAATATTTTTATTTAATCGTATCGCTTAATGACATTTGTATTCAAAGAACACGCGGATACAAACATATATATATATATATATATATATACAGGGTGTCCCAGAAGTAACGTACGCCCTTCTAGCATCTGGTAGGAAAACAAATTCTGAGACGAAAAGTCCTTAGTCATTTTTTTATCAGACGCATAGATAATTAATTATGAATTAAAATAAATAGCCAATCAGGTGCGCGCTACAGCGGAAAGGCAGCGTAAAGGGGAGGGATAGGGGAATGCGTTGTAGTTGCATGCGCCTGAAAATGTGTGCAGAGGGAAAATTCCGAAAACATGTGTGCAAGTGTGCGTGTGCGTGTGTGTGTGTGAGTGTGCGTGCGCACACACGTGTGTGTGTGTGTGTGTGCAGTTGCACACATGCTTTCGGAATTTTCCCTCCACACACATTTTCAGGCGCAAGCAATTACAACGCATTCCCCTACCCCTCCCCTCTACGCTGCCTTTCCGCTTTAGCGCGCACCTGATTGGCTATTTATTTTAGTTCATAATTAATTATCTATGCGTCTGATCAAAAAATGACTGAGGACTCTTCGTCTCAGAATTTGTTTTCCTACCAGATGCTAGAAGGGCGTACGTTACTTCTGGGACACCCTGTATATATTTTCTAACAGCTTAGTTCAGTATATTCATACTAAATAGATGTGTAGTTAATTTTATGAGTGAATCACTTTTTAATACGAAAAAAATGGTTAAATTCGCACAAAATATGTCCCAGTATATTGGTAAAATTTTAAGCGAAGTTACCGAACTTTTAACGGGAAATTAAGACTCTAAAAATCGCCTCACGTATATGGCACCTTTAGAGATGACACACGCTGGCCACATTTCTATCTAATAATTTATACACTAAATAACAGTCGATCATTTTTTGTAAAAGGGCCAAATATTTTACGTGGGGATTAGTGCGTGTCGCACATTGGCCATATGTCACAAAAGTATACCGACATCGTAGGTATATCATACACGGTATGGTATCGTCCGTCACATGCAAGGTTGCCAGACGTTCTTGTTTTAAGGGGTCTTCTCACTTTAGATGCCAAAAAAGGCTATTTTCATGATTTTTTTTATAGGTTTATATTATAGATATTGATATAAAAGTTTTCCACTTAATGAATACACTTTCGAAATACATTTTTCTTTAAATTGTATTTATGCAACCCAAACAAACTTTAAACGCGTTTTTCTCGAAAGAACGTTTTTCGACGGCTTGTTGACAAAATCTTCGAAACTATTGAACCGATCCTTATGAAATTTTAAGCACATATTCTTCACAACTATAGCTATAGCGCATATCAAGATTTTTTTTAAATTTCGACATTGACTATTTTTTTGCCATAAACGGTGAAACAACACGTTTTTTTGTTTTTCGAAAAATGTCCGCCTTTTTGTTATATTTGCATATATCAAAGACCGTATGATATGCACTATAGCCATTAACGGTAAATATTCGGAAGTGTCACTCCTGTCAGAATCGAGTTGATTTTTTTTAGTGGTTTCTTACAGTTAAAAAAAATCATATTTAATATTATTATGGCAGCGCATCAACAAAAACAATATAAATAAAGATTTTTTTAAAGATTTTTTCAAGATCACGTTGTCCGAATTTTGGGATATTACCACGAGCATCGCGCCATATTCTTTCAATATTTTGTGTATATGCTCCCGAATCTGGATGGACCCAAAAAAACAAACCCAAAAACATTATGCGTCATTAAAATATAACTTAATATAAGGTTTCATAATAATAAAGAATTGATAAAAAAATATACAGCCTCTTTTTAGCGGGAGTGACACTTCCGAATATTTACCCCATTAACATACTGAATCTAAAACCGTTAGATTTTTTTGTTTCGGATGATCCATCTCCGAGATTTCATCAACAGCGCAGACCTACAATTATTTAGGATTTTTTTTCAACTACCATTTTCGTCTATAAATAGTGACTCTAATAAATACAAAATTTAAAAAAATGTATTTCGATAGTGTATTTATTAAGTGTAACAACTCTTATATCAATATCTATAATATAAACCTATCAAAAAAATTCATGAAAACAGCCTTTTTAGCGTTTAGAGTGCAAAGACCCCTCAAGTACCGCCAGAGCCGAGCCTCGACCGCACATCTACCAGTGTCGGTCAAACACACACATATATATCAAGTGTAGAAATTAATTTCTTGCTTTTTCAAAATTCAAAACTCAGGTAAAAGTTTTTTTGTGAAGTCCAAAGTTTGTTCAAGTTTTCTAATTTTGTAAAGTCCAACACTTATGTACAACCAACATTTGGTTCGATGAAATAGTCTCCCTCCTTCTTTATGGTATCGAAAATGACAGTGACTACATTAATTGCTGAAATCTTTATTGTCTTCTTATACATTTTTTAAAAACATTGCTAGGAAAAGCCAGAAATTAAATTGAACAACCTTCACGTATTTGCGTGTTCGATATGCGTAGTATTGGACTCAAGTTGCCCCCCCCCCCTCCCCAACATCGCGAGGCGGCGAAACGACAAAGAGGAAAGAGACCGGAAGCATTAAAAAAAAGAAGTAGAGTTCATAAAAGTCTCTAGCATGTTTTGATGTATACGCATTTCCCGCGAGATTTGAAGATAATACACAAGAGTGATATATACACACACATTATATATATATATATATATATATATATATATATATATATATATATATATATATATATATATATATATATATATATATATATATATATATATATATATATATATATATAAACAAAGACACACACACACACACACACACACACACACACACACACACACACACACACACACACACACACACACACACACACACACACACACACACACACACACACACACACACACACACACAGACACAGACACAGACAGACAGACACACACATATATATATATATAAGACGGGCACAAGGAGTTCTCTCGAGCAAACGGAACGCGTTCTAATTCTAGCAACTGACCTAACCCACTGGCCGTAGGTCTCCTCGCGCAACGTCTTCCAACATTATTCGCGTGTGTATATATAATATTAAACGCGCGCTCGTGCGTTCCTGGATACACATATGCGAGAGGGGGATTTACAAGCGTTCACCTCACGTGGCCAAATACTCGCGAAATTTATTCGAAAATTGCGGAATAGTGTGTATACGCATACCCACCCATGCATATGCATATCATATATGTCCAAGTATACACACAATTATATATACAAGGTGTCCCGGAACTAAATACGTTCCCTGAAATGGGGGGTTGGGGGTGAAATTCTGAGTCGATTGATATAAGCATGTGTGGGTCTCAGATCAACCCCTGAATTATTATCAATTTTTAACGGCGGGCCAATCAGGTGCGTCCGCCTTTGAGGGGCTATACCAGTGTGAAAAGCTTCAGCCTCTCAGCAGGCATTATTCGAGGAAGAGGAGGGTCCATTGTATGGGTCAGGTATAGCTGATTAGCAGTTTTTATGGTAAATATCATTTTATCTTGCAAAAATCGATAGTTAAATCTTTAAACGCGTTTCTCTCGAAATGAGTTTTTTCAAATTTGCTGACGTTGTAACTCAAAGAGCAATTATCCGATTGACTTGAAATTTAAACTGAGTACTCTTGAATATATTTACTCTACAATGACGTAGGATGTTTTTGATTGGATGAAAATTAACGATTTGGCATTGAAAAAAACGACCATTTTCTAGGCAAGAAAACAGACTTTTTTCATAACTACGCCATTTTGTTAGATTTTTATATTTTTCGAGAATCCTACGTCATTGTACAGGGAATACCTTCCAGTTTAACGACATTTTTCCCTTTTTCGGTTTCAGCTACTCAATCGGCCGGAATGATGTCAGCAGTGGAGGAACTTTTTTTTTTGGCGCCTCCGAAGGCAGCGCATAAGTCGCTTGGATAACAATATTTTTCTATGAAAAAATGATGTAATATAGATCAAATATAGCCAAATATATTCTTAATTTTCCGAAACGTTTAAATGAGTACTTTTCTTCGAAAAAATTCCCGAAAATCACCCAAATTTTCGGCGTGTCACACGGGTATAGCTCTTTAAAAATTCATAATAATTCAGGTCTTGATCTGAGACCCACACATGCTTATATCAATCGACGCAGAATTTTACGCCCAACTCCCCATTTCAGGGAACGCATTCAGTTCTCGGACACCCTGTAGATACATACGAGGGTAGCGGCTGAAAAGTACTTGGCCCGATTACTATGAATCGTCGTATTCGCTAGTAGATGCCTCGAGCCGAGAACTTTTCAGCCCTTCCCTATCGTATTTATGCACTTTTTAATGAGCTTCGGCGTAAAGAGCTCGGTTCCCCGCGCCAATCTCGCAATAACGCAATAAAAATTTTAATCGCGTATGTGTATATACATATACGCGAGCTATTGCCCAAACGGCTTCAATCTGTTTGCTTTTTCTCCTCCTCTCTTCGTTTTATGCCTTCTTTTTTTCTTTATTTTTTCTCAAAACATCGCCGTACCAAATATCATCGTCGTAAATTGAATTCTCGAGTTGAAAACTCGCCTCCCGCGGGGCATCTCGTGGCTCGCGATAAAAATCAACCGCATCACGAGAGCGAACGATTCATCGACGCTCCCCTTGGGAACATTTGCTTTCATACTGTTTTCGTGAAATGAAAAGAGATAAAAAAAATACCAATAAAAAAAACATTCCCATCAATTCCGCGCACTGTGCTATGCGAAGAGCTGGACGCTAAAACAAACGCTAGTCCCTCGAGAAATTGACGGATATTATCTTTTGGCTCTGGTTTTTTGTTTTTTTCCTTTGTATGTTTGCTCTGGTCTTCGGGCCTAATCTGGAAGGTTTGGTAACGCTTGCGTATAGTTGCCACTATGTCGAGAGGTTTTTTTCTGGTTTGTATGCAAGTCGAGTAGCTGCTTGTTTTATTTTTGAAAAATAATTTTCATTATTGTCCATTGTTATCATGATTGATTAGACTATAGCAATGCTAGTAGTTAATCGTTTGAAATCAATAGAACAAGAAAAACAAACTCCACGTGCACGCAAACGAAAATTGTTTTTAGCATCATTATAAACATTTTTATTGTTATTGAGACTGTGACCACCACCATTATTACTATTTTTCGTTACTAATGATAATATTCGTAATAATTAATAGCAATTATATATATATGTGTGTGTGTGTGTGTGTGTGTGTATACAGGGTGTCCAATAGGAAGCTGCTGAAACTAATCGACTGTCATTTTAAAACACGTGCACAGAATCAGAAAAGCCAAATTGCTTTAAATAGAGGAAACTCTGCAGTTTTAAACGCACATAAATAAAACCCAGTCAAATATTTTTATGTCAATTTATTACATCTTCTAAAAATAACGAAAAAGTACAGTGATTAATGATAGATATTTTCGAAGTGCGAACCGTTAGATTGTGCACAAAAATCAATTCTCTTTTGAAAACTGTGAAAAACTGTGTCCAACATATCGTTCGTAATGCCGCGAACCACTTCCTGGATGGCCGCAATCAGTTCATCTACTGTGCTGGGGTTTTTAGCGTAACAATGATCTTTAATGTAACCCCACAAGAAAAATCACAAGGGTTCAGGTCCGGTGAGTACCGAGGCCATTCTAGTCCGCCTTGAGCAAATTTAAGCGACCCCAGACCGATTACTCGAGTCCCATATACGCGATGAATAGCTTCAAACACCTCATGAGTCCGGTGCGGCGTCGCTCCATCTTGCATGAAGTAAACATTTTTAACCAGTCCCCTCTTTTTTGCATAAGGGAAGAATTTCGTTTCCAAAAGCTGTTTGTAACTCTCTCCTGTTACCGTAGATTCCAAGAAATGCAAATAAATGCCTTTTACTGAAATCGCTGCCCATGCCGTTACTTTCTGTGGATGAAGGGACTTCGCTAGCGATATGTTGGGATTTTCCGTTCCCCAAAACCGGTAATTTTGCTTGTTTACGTACCCATTCATCCAAAAATGTGCTTCATCGGAATAACTAATCAATTTCTCATTAAGTTCTTCGGCTTCAAACATTCCCGTAATAGTGTTACAAAATTCGATGCGTTTCGTCATGGCATGTTCAGTTAACAATTGATGAGTGCTTATTTTATACGGATGAAACTTTAAAAAATATTTCAAAATGTTGTGTAATGATGATTTGGTTATTTTTAATGCTTGAGCAGCTTTTCGAATCGAATCATTTGGATTTTGTTTGAAATAATTCTCAACTTCGTTGATCTTCTCTGGTGCAGTCACCGTAACAGATGGACCTGGCAACTGGTGTCTACGGTCCTGGAGTGTACCATACTTCACGAAGATATCGATTATCCTACAAAAATTAACGTAAAATTACTTCAATGCAGTTTAATTGAATTGAAACACAAGTTGTGTGATAGATGAATATGAATAAATATTCAATTCTTACCTTTTAAGAGTGTTTTCGCTGGCAACTCTATGAGTTCCAAACTTAGTACGAAACCCTCTATACGCATTACTATAAATTGTCCCCCTCGAGAAGAAGCACTCAATAAGATATACTTTTTCTTCCGTGGTGAGCTCACTCATTTTGACGCGCGCGTACTTGCTTCAACCACGGCTGGAATAAAACTGCGGGGCCTCAGGTGTGCGCCTTAGAAAAAGGGACCCCTATTGAATTCATGGAGGGAAGAGACACTTATTTAGTTTTAGCAACTTCCTATTGGACACCCTGTATAAGGTCTCGCCGTTTTTTCGTGAACATTAATGCGTTATTTAAAAAAAAAACATTCTCAACGCTTTCAAACTCTTCGAAATTGTTGTGTAATCAACTCCTAATGATTCTGCAAGTTCAGCTAGCGTCTGACATGACTCTTCATGAAGTAACGCCTCCAATTCAACACATCAAAATCATTATTTTTCAAGAGTCTAAACCAATCTCTGCATGTTGTTTCCGACAGAGGATGGTCGCCATAAGTCTCAATAAGAATTTTGTGTGCTTCACCGGCAGATTTTTTTTTTCCAATAGAGTAGTGCAGTAAAATTCCCCGCAATAAATCTTTTGTCGGCACGAAATTTGACATGTTTAACACTATGAAAAAAAAGTGGTTTACACTTCGGCGGAATGACATGCACTGCATTTCAAGCTTGCTTACAGTCCTTCTTTATAGATGCGTTACCATCTTAAGGGGTTAGGCCACAGTAACGAGTATAAAATCATGTGCGAATTTAACAATTTTTTTTTCGTATGAAAAAGTGATTCACTCATAAAATTAATTACACATCTATTTAGTATGAATATCAAGCTGTTAGAAAATATATATATTTTTTTTTCGATGTACAAAATGGCCGACGACTAGTATTTTCTTTTGTTATTTTTTTAGGCGCTCCGCGGCGTGATAGTTAGTATCTACAATGTTTTACCTAGAACAAAAAACAAAAATTCTCGTCAATCTACATTAGAATACCTAGAGAAGTACGTACGGAATTTAAAAAATATTGTTTTATTCAAAAGTTGTAGGTATTCGAATGAATTTGCAGTGAAACATTTCGTATACAACTGCTTATAAAATGAAAAGTTTTCGATTAATCAGAAATTCCGTACGTACTTCCCAGCGAAATGCAATCAGGAACGTAACTTTTAAATTTGAAGTAAATCGAGTGAAAATTGTCGAAGTTATTTGTCACGCAAATTGGAAAAAAGCTGTTTCGAGAAAAACGCGTTTAAAGTTTTAGGTACTCTATGGCCGTGCCAGAGGTGGGCTTACGTTATACGCTCAAAGTCGGTGAAAAAAATATTTTGTTGCTATAAATCGAATAGTAACTTATTCTTATGATGATAAAGCACCGTTTTGGCGATAAAAAAATCGATTGTTTGAAACTTCTACTGTGGCCTCACCCCTTAAACTACACGCACGCAGTTCTGGTAAAGCCATTCGCCGGAAAACAGCGAGAACTTATTCAACGTCCCAATATGTTTTAATCATCATAATCGACTTTTGCTCCGGGCACACTTTCATCAGTTTGCACTGGGCAAAATTTACCTACCCCCGGCGTTAGGCTCGATCTTAAGGGGTTACGTGGGTTTGAAAATTTTAGATAATCCATTTCTTTATATTTTATCATTTAATAGTACAATATGTCTAGAATATTCTCCTAACGTTTTAAGTAAATCGGAGTAAAAATCTAGGAGAGAGAGAGAGAGAGAGTGCCTTTGGGACTTCTGCCCATTGGGAAAGACCGGGCCGGGAGCGACGCAGGTAATCGCATTTTTCTCAAAACACTATTTTTGAAGTTGGTGGACACGATTTCTCAAAAGCTAATGCACCGATCTTATTGAAATTTTGCACACTTCAAAATAGCATGGACTAGTAATTGAACGAATGTTTTTTTTTTATTACAACTAATTTTACGAGGCTATACGTAGTGTAAATTGTACCAAAAATTGAACTATTTTGCATACAACTCTGCCAGAATATTCAAATTTCAATTACAAAAAAAATCCTTCGTTCAATCAAGAGCTATATTTATCTAACAGAAAAAAAATTGGTTTTTTAATTTCAGATAAAGCTATCATGAGTTGTCCTGACCACCACGAGAACACTTATTTTCAAGGGGTCTCCGGAAACTAGGTCCCACCGGCTGAATTTCCCAAATTTTTGAATGAAATTTTTTTCAAATATTGTTGAAATGTTGCCTTTTGATGTGCCTAACATTGTGAGTAAAATAATTAATGTATTATATTTTTTTAAATATAGAATATGCTTTTTTGGCTTCGAAATCCACGTAGCCCCTTAATCGAGACCAGAACAATCACGCTGGGCGACACTCGAGGGCCGTCCACCCTTTTTGTTATTGTTGTTATTATTATTTATACTGATTTAAAAAAATGATCGTGGAAAGGTAAAAAAAGATATCACACCGGTGAAATTTCCCAATTGATATATTACCATTGAAAAAAAAATGTATGCTCGAACGGGGTACGACTTCATCGAATTAACGAGCCCATAAGTGCAGCTGCACTTAACCCTTCTAATTCCAACCAATTGAACTCTCCGAAATTCACACCCACATAAACGTGACATCGATATGAAACTATATACATCTATCACGTGTGCTGCAAGCGAGAATACATACAAAGTATATATACACATATATATAGACTATAGCGCAACACAGTTGCATCCGCATTCCGAATTGCGCCGTGTGAATAACGCGAGAGCTTGCGAACGTGCTGTACAAGCACACACACGTTATCTATACATTCGCGGTCTTCCGCTATACGTGCAATTCCCTTCCTCTCTCTCTCTCTCTCTCTCTCTCTCTCTCTCTCTCTCTCTCTCCCTCTCACTCTCTCGCCCCGCTTTATTAATATACCACGTTTGGATCACGCTCGTCCGCATGCTTACCGCGCGTACGCGATCCCGCGCTAAACGCAATTAACGCTTGCGGAATTGTAGCTCCGAACTGCGTTTCCCAAATTCCCGAAACTAGGCACTCGTAGAAAATGAAGAAAAAAAAACAGAAAACAAAAAATAACCGTGTGAATTAGAAGAAAGCTAGTTTTTTGACAGGTGATTTTGTAGGTGCTGCGGGTGCTAAATCCAAGTTTGCCTAAAGGCGTTACCCCCACTTGTAGCGCAAAAAAGGCCTTTTTCATGATTTTTTTAAAAGAAAACTACAAAACTTTTTTAATCGATCAATATACCATCTTAAAGAACACATCTTAAAGAACTTTCAGTAATTTTTTTATTGAAAAATATTACATTGTTTAGTGGCAAATGGCCGTCAATGAAATAATGTTTTTATATACACGGTTTGCGGTGACCAACATTGCGGCGAAGTGGATCATCTGAAAAAAAAATGCGGATGGATTTAGTGAAATATAAGTATAAACTAGTCTTTAATAGAAGGATTTTAAAAAAGATTCATTTTTCACAAAATGGCGGACAGTCAAAGTTAATGGTTCGATTTTAACGAAAAAAACGGCCGTTTTTTGGCTATAAAACGGCCTTTTTTTCCGAAAAATAAAATCGAACGATTAAAGACTACATTTTTATGTATTAAATAAGCCTGCAAAATTTCAAGAAGATCGGTTCATTAGTGTTCGAGTAATCTTGGTCACCGACTTCAGAAATGCCATTTTGAGAAAAACGCGTTTAAAGTTTCTCTTTCAACGCTCTTTCAACGCGGATTCTTCTCTTTCAACGCTCATATCTCAGTCAATTTTGTTCGGATCGACTTGAAATTTTCAGGACATATTCTCAGATACTTATACTTCAAAAAAATGCAATAAAAAAATAGATTTTTTCAAAATCGCAAGTGGGGGTAACCCCTAAAAGTCGGGATGTAGGGGTTTTTTTAGGCCCTGCAGTGTTAAAAGTTGCAATTTTAAAACCCATTATCTCCAAACGAAATAGTCGACTGTTCTGAAACTTCACTCAAACATCCATAAGGGGCCATTCATAAAACACGTGACGCAAATTTTATCAATATTCGACCCCCCTCCCCCCCTCTGTGACGTTTCGTGACGGGTGCCGGTGACCCCCCCCCCCTGCCGCTCCTGAAAATTACGTGACATGGAGCCCGCCTCCCCCCCCCCCCCCCCCTTCTGCTCTCGTTTTTGTTTCAACAAAAAGAAGCAAGTAAAATATTAAAACCATTTTGATAAGCTATTTCAGAACGAACAATTTATATTGTTTACTTTAGGTAAATATATATGTAATATATAAAAACGTACAATTTATACGTGGGGTCGTCCATTAACGCCTTAGGCCACTCTAGAGGCCGAAAAAATAGGCTTTTTGGGGATCTTTTTTCTCAGAAAAACTACAAAATAAATTAAGATTACAAAAAAGGGTGTTTATCATACATATCAGTGACTGTATACAATAATTTTTTTGAAGCGATTAATATCAAAATGGCGGCTGTGCAGCGTTTGTCTCAAAACTGCATTTTTCAAGTTGGCCGGCAACATAACTCAGATAATTTTTAACCGATTCACTTCAAATGTTGAATATATCTTGAAAAATACATTGTTTATGGAAGTACGTAGGATTTTTTTTATATTGCATAGTTAATTTGTTATTAACAATTATCTGACGAAATTTTTCACTTTCCAAAACTTTGTCTAGAAAATCGTCAGATAATTTTTCCAACGATGCAAACTTTACCCCCATTATAATAAAGTAAAAATACATCCCAGTAATCGGTAAAATTTCGAGCCAAGTTAACGAACGATCAACGAAAAATGACGACTCTGAAAATCGTCTCATTTATACAGCATTTTATGGAAATGACACGCTGGCCACCGTTCTATCTAATAATCAATACACTAAATAACTTTTGGCCTGATATAAAATGGTTTTAAAGTTTGCATCGTTGGAACGCAACGAAAATTCTTTTTTATTTCCTCAATTTGATTATCGTACAACATATTTTTGCTGTTTTATATTTTAGATCTCTGAATAAGCGATTTAAAAAATGATCGAAGGATTTTCGCGTCGAAGATTTGCCAAAAGAAATTCAATCAATTGATTCAAACAATTTTCGTTGCATTCCGACGATGCAAACTTCAACATCATGGTGTAAACTGCTCAACGCGGGTAAACAATTATAAAAATTGCGCAACGACGATAAAAACAGGGGATCACCGAATGAAAATAATTCGAGAAAATAATAACAATAAATTGAAGTGCGGATGGGGAGTGATAGCACGGAGTTCAATTGAAAATGGGTAATACATAAAAACCCGCAAGGCTTTTACGTATGATGATGTTCAAGTCTATGTAGGTATAAGAATGATCTTCAAGTTTACGTATAAGAATTATGTCCAAGTTTGCATCATTGGAATGCAACGAAAAATAATTATTTTCAATTATAATATTTATTTTGGCTGCGACTATCACCTAAACGTTTTCACGTATTCTCAGCGGAGATTTACGACCTCAATTTGCAAAAAAAGGCTTTGGATAATCATTAAAATGAAGAAATGGAAAATGAACCGAAAAATCGTTGCGTTTCAACGATGCGAAATTCAACGTCATGCGAGGGTTTACGTTGGAGCTCAGGAAGTAACAATACTAGTAGTGAAATGATAATAGTAATGACGATGACGGCGCTGACTTTGAAGTGTTCCATCAACCATTATGAAATTATAATTCACTAGAAAAATAATAATATAGCAATTATTAAAGAGGGGACAATAAGGAGACAATAATGAAAACGAAAATAATAATAATTATTCTTAAAGAGTTAATTTTTCAAATGCTTAATCTATATGTCACACCGACAAGGAACATCACTTAAGTGTCCGCCTTTGATTGTGTTGAAACTCATATATATGATAAAACATTGAAAACTATTAGACACGTATTTTTTTTATCTGCGGAAAAACGTTTTTAAGGGGCGGAACGACCCCTCAACAAAAAGCATGTCACCCCTTAATTTTATTCATTTATTTTATAGTGGATTTTTCCACGCCTTACATTAGAAGAATTTTGAAACAGCAAAACCACCCCTCGACACGCCTGTCTTTAAGGGGTGGTTTTCCCTCTTGAAACCGTTTTTCCACAGATAAAAAAATAGGATTTTTGGGGATTTTTTTTCAGAAAAACTACAATATATATCGAGATCACAAAAAAGGGTGTTCATCATGCATGTCAGTGACTGTAAACAATAATTGTTTTGAAGCGATTAATTTCAAAATGGCGGCTGTGCAGCGTTTTTGCGATGACGTCTCCGTTTTTCCAGGACCCACGGCCGGACAAACAGCTCCTATAATTTTTGAATTATAATGAGTTAATGAATTTTTTTCGATTATATTGATTTTTCGCCAAATGGCGCACTTCTAAAGTGGAAAGTGAAAAATTTGCCTAAAAAATCGTCAGATAATTGTTAATAACAAATGAACTATGTATAATAAAAAAAAAATCCTACGTACTTCCATAGACAATGTATTTTTCAAGATATATTCAACATTTCAAGTGAATCGGTTGAAAATTGTCTGAGTTATGTTTCCGGCCAACTAAAAAAATGCAGTTTTGAGATAAACGCGTTTAAAGTTCGAAGGGAGCTTGCTGCGGACCAGGTGGCCTTGTACTATAATTCGAAAACCGAGTACTTAGAGATTTTTTCCGGCCATAATCTTTTGGAACATCATTTTTGAGGTCCTAGGGGACCATTAAAAAAAATCGATTTTTCGAAAATTCTAGAGTGGCCTAACCCCTTAATTAAGTGATGTTCCTTGCGGGAGGAGAGACAAAAGGGAGAGATGAAAAACTCAGAGAAATTACGTAGAGGAAGCACTTCCATTTTCGCGCTTGTGGATTTTTTTTCTTTTTTTTCGCCCTACCTCTCTCTCTCTCTCTCCCTCTCCCACTCTCCCTCCCTTCTTCTCCACGTTCAACAATAAGTGTCCCCGTAATACTCGCAGTAGGGCGTGTATCGCGAGTCGCAAAACTTTTCGCTCACGATGCACTTTTCGCGTGACCCGAAGAGGGTCGGACCAGTCGGAAAGAGGCAGAGGGGGAGCGAAAAGAGACGGGGTTGTAGCTTGCGATACAGCGGGGTTGTAAACTCTTCGACAAGTTTATTGCCGGAAAGCTATGCGGCACGCGCGCTACCCTTCCACTTCCGGTAAGGAATAATGCATGTGGCGCACTTACCCTAGATATATATATATATATATATATATATATACACATGTGCGTTTAGGAGTGCACAAATGAATATGCATACGAATACAGTCGAACCTCGATATAACGATGATTTGTCCATTCCCTTCCGACAGACACCCGAAACCTTTATACAACATAATAATATACATTGTACCTTAAAGGGCTATACCAGTGTGACACTTTCAAAAAATCGATTTTTTTGCCCTTTTTCGACAGTTTATACTTCCAAGAATATCCTGTAAAAATTTCAAGGCGATATCTCTATTATTTTATCTTGCAAAAATCGATAGTTAAGGCGTTACCCCCACTTGTAGCGCAAAAAAGGCGTTTTTCATGAATTTTTTTAAAGAAAACTACAAAACCTTTTTAATCGATCAATATACCATCTTAAAAAACACATCTTGAAGAACTTCCAGTAATTTTTTTATTGAAAAATATTACATTGTTTAGTGGCAAATGGCCGTCAATGAAATAATGTTTTTATATACACGGTTTGCGGTGACCAACATTGCGGCGAAGTGGATCATCTGAAAAAAAAAATGCGGATGGATTTAGTCAAATATAAGTATAAACTAGTCTTTAATCGAAGGATTTAAAAAAAGATTCATTCTTCACAAAATGGCGGACAGTCAAAGTTAATGGTTCGATTTTAACGAAAAAAATCGAACGATTAAAGACTACATTTTTATGTATTAAATAAGCCTGCAAAAATTCAAGAAGATCGGTTCATTAGTGTTCGAGTAATCTTGGTCACCGACTTCAGAAATGCCATTTTGAGAAAAACGCGTTTAAAGTTTCTCTTTCAACGCGGATTCTTCTCTTTCAACGCTCATATCTCAGTCAATTTTGTTCGGGTCGACTGGAAATTTTCAGGACATATTCTCAGATACTTATACTTCAAAAAAATGCAATAAAAAAAATCGATTTATTCAAAATCGCAAGTGGGGGTAACCCCTTAAATCGTTAAATGCATTTTTCTCGAAATGAGATGTTTCCAAATTTGCTGACATTGTAACTCAAAGAGCAATTATCCGATTGACGTGAAATTTGAACTGAGCACTCTTGAATATATTTACTCTACAATGACGTAGGATATTTTTTATTGGATGAAAATTGACGATTTGGCATTGAAAAAAACGACCGTTTTATAGGCAAGAAAACAGACTTTTTTCATAAGTACGCCATTTTGTTAGATTTTAATATTTTTCGAAAATCCTACGTCTTTGTACAGGAAATACCTTCCAGTTTAACGACATTTTTTCCTTTTTCGGTTTCAGCTTCTCAATCGGCCGGAATCATGTCAGCAGTGAAGAAACGTTTTTTTGGCGCCTCCGAAGGCAGCGCATAAGTCGCTTGGATCACAATATTTTTCTATGAAAACATTGTGTAATATAGGTCAAATATAGCCAAACATTCTCAGTTTTCCGAGACATTTAATTAAGTGCTTTTCTTCCAAAAAATTCCCGAAAATCACCCAAATTTTCAGCGTTCACACTGATATAGCCCCTTAATTGCTAATAGCTTGTAAGAATGGCTCTAATTTGAACCTTTGTTTCTTTAAAAAATACCCCTATATATTTACCACTATTTTTTTTAAACAACATGATATCTATGTAACGAAACCTCGATATAACGAACTTTCCTAGAGTTCGAGATCGTTCCTTCGAGATTCGTTATATCGCGGTATATATATATATATATATATATATATATATATATATATATATATATATATATATATATATATATATATATATATATATATATATATATATATATATATATATATATAATATGATGACCCTGAATCATCCGAGAATTAATTCGACACGGTGAGACCGAGAGTGAGAGAGATAGAAAGAGGAAAAGGGAGAGCGTGTCCTTGCTTTGTATTTACGATTTCCCCTATGTGAGGAATGCTACAGTGAGGAAATTGTTGTACGGTCACACATTTTTTTTTCTTCTTTTTTTTTCCATTACGCCGAAGCTTCCATCTTCGGAATGCAACGAAAATTGATTCTTTTTAATTGCTCAATTTTTGTTTCTCGCCGATTTCGGCAGTGATAATTGTGCAAACGTTTATACATATTTTCATTAGAAATTTACGACTTCAATTTGCAAAACAAAAAAACTTTGGTTTGTGATAAAATAAAAGAAATAAAAAATGAAAGAAAATAAGCAAGATATCGTTGTATTCCAACGATACAAGCTTCAACGACATTATTTTCTTCTCTTTTTGTTTTTTTCTTTTCTTTACCCTTATTTGGTTACTTGTTTTTTTTGTCGAACCCCGCTGGGTATCGCGTTACAGGATGAATCAAAAGTGACAATATGCCGTGTCTGAAGACCGCGTCGCGGCGATGGACGATTTCACAAGAACGTGTGTTTGTGTGTGTGTGTGTGTGTGCGTGCGCGCGCGCGCGTGTGCGCAGTGTGTGTGTGTGTGTGTGTGTGTGTGTGTGTGTGTGTGTGTGTGTGTGTGCGTGTGTGTGTGTGTGTGTGCGCAGGGTGTGTGTGTGTGTGTGTGTTTGTGTGGGGGCGGGTGCGCGCGCGCGCGTGTGTGTGTGTGTGTGTGTGCACGCGCGCGCGTGCAGGGTGTATGTGTGTGTGTATGTATGCGCAGGGTGTGTGTGTGTGTTTGTGTGGGGGCGGGTGGGTGGGTGTGTGTGTGCATGCATGCATGCAAAACTCACCGTGGTGATTCCCTCCTCTTCCTCCCCCCCGCCGTCACCGATATCTGGCGTTTTCTCTTCCGGGTCATAATGCCAAGAGACAGCGTCGACCCACATACAGACTCATTTTCCACACTGGCACTCGTCCAGCCCTCCAGCCAGAATCCCTACAGGTTCATCCACGTCTCGTTCGTTTCATACCGAGCACCACCGCACCTATGTGTGCCTAATACCCGCCAATGTCACGCTGTCTCTTTTTCAATCCTCCGATACGTGACTCTTACTTTCTTCTCTTTTTTTTCCATCTCTTCCCTTTTCTATTCGTTCTCCTCATCGCGTCGTTATATATATATATTCATGTATGAGGTGGTGGTGAACAGAGGGTTCCAATGCACGCACCTCAAATATACCGAGACGGAAATTGTCGTAGGGATTGAATTGGCTTCCCATACATGTCTGCCCTGATAGGGATCCAATGGGTCATCGCATTGGATCCCTATACTAAAACGCCACGCTCGTACATTGGATTCTGATCGGGATTCTCCATTGGAATTCAATTTGAATCCTAAAGGATTGCCACATTATGGAACAGAATCCAAAATGATTCTTGATGAATCCCATCGCATTCTGCGCGTGGAATTTTCTGAACAAAATATACTTATAGATATACAAATGAGTGGACCGTGAGGGGTATTCTTACTTTAGACGCTAAAAGAGGCAATTTTAATGATTTTTTTTCGATAGGTTTATATTATAGATATTGATATAAAAGTTGTTGGACTGCTCGGATCACTACCAAATATTTGGCAGTGATCCGAGATATTTAGATTTGTATCATCGAAACTGACCTTAAATGACCTTGAACGACTTTGAGCCCTTAATGATTTTTACGCGGCTTCAGGTGCTCCACAAGTTGGTTGAAAAAAATGTACCGAACTATTTAAGGGGCTATACCGGTGTGAACGCTGAAAATTTGGGTGATCTTCGGGAATTTTTTGGAAGAAAAGTACTCAATCAAATGTTTCGGATAATTAAGAATATATTTGGCTATATTTGACCTATATTACATAATTTTTGCATAGAAAAATATTGAGGTCCAAGCGACTTATGCGCTGCCTTCGGAGGCGCCAAAAAAAAGTTCCTCCACTGCTGACATGATTTCGGCCGATTGAGTAGCTGAAACCGAAAAAGGAAAAAATGTCGTTAAACTTGAAGGTATTTCCTGTCCAATGACGTAGGATTTTCGGAAAATATAAAAATATAACAAAATGGCGTAGTTATGAAAAAAAAGTCTGTTTTCTTGCCTATAAAAGAGTCGTTTTTTTCAATGCCAAATCGTCAATTTTCATCCAATCGAAAATATCCTACGACATTGGAGAGTAAATATATTCAACAGTACTCAGTTCAAATTTCAAGTCAATCGGATAATTGCTCTTTGAGTTACAATGTCAGCAAATTTGGAAAAATCTCATTTCGAGAAAAACGCATTTAAATATTTAACTATCGATTTTTGCAAGATAAAATGATGTTTACCATAAAAATTGCTAATCAGCTATACATGGCTCATACAATGGTCTGTCGAAAAAGGCAAAAAAAATCAATTTTTTGAAAGTGTCACACTGGTATTTTTTATGCGGGTAAGGGTGCTCCACAAGATGGTTGAAAAAAATGTACCATTCCATTTGAAAAAGTGGAGGTAACCTTCACTGTGCGTCAGCGCCTATAACAAAGTAAAAAAATGGTCGCATTTGATGGCCCCCTTCACACCGTACAACTTTTGTCTGGAACATTTTTTCGCGACGTCGATAATTACCGAGTTATTTGGGGTGGCAGAGATAAGAGAGACACCCTGTATATCAATAAGAAAATGTGCTTTTGAAGACATTTCACTTCGCCAACCATCCTCACAGTATCCAATTGCAGCCCCGGATCTAAGAGGGGGGGGGGGGGGGGGGGGGAGGGCAAACCTGGGTACCTGCCCCGGGCGGCAATTTAAGGGGGCGCCAAATTCTTGTGTTTGAAAAAACTTGTTTCACTAAAGCGCCTAACATCCAGGGCGCTTTGGTGAGTTTCAATGGCGTCGTGATCCTAGCTATCGAAAATAAAACTGCCTAGGAGACGAACTTTGATGACGTATTCCTTTAGGCGTCTTTTGAAAAACTGCTCGTGTTATAGCTCAACAAGTTATTGATCGATCTGGCTGATATTTCGCCAGATTTCTCACTTCAAGACTATTGGAAGGATATACCTAGAGGTTCAAGGTTATCGCGTAAATAAATTACTTTTTCGGGGTAAAAATTGGCGAGAAAATGGTAAAAATATGAACATTTGATTACAAAGCCTACTTGATTTTTAATTTTATATCTTTTAATATTTTTATAGGTATATCCTTCCAATAATGTTATAGTGAGGAACCGCCCAAAATTTCAGCCAGATCGATCAATAACTTGTTCAGCTATACCATGAGCCGTTTTTCAAAAGACCCCTAAAGGAATACCTTATAACGCCGCTATTTTGTTTTGTTTGAAAAAGAAAAAAAAGTTTTACCACTTGAAATTTGTAATAAGATAATGTCAAAATTTTAGATTGATGCGATTATCTTATCACATTTTTTTTAAATATCATAAAAAATGACTTATTTTCGGGCGTCTAAAGAGATCTCCCCCCTTAATCTCAAATGCTGGAGGGGAGGGGCGCCAATGTCAAGTTTTTGCCCCGGCTCGGAAAAATCGTAGATCCGGGGCTGTCCAATTGTCACGTACCCAGCTTTGTGCGAACCCCAATAACTTCTAAATCGTCTTTAGACGAATCTAACAAGGAACACCCCTCAGGTGACACCCTTCGATTTTGTTGAAATTTGGATATGTTATAAAGCACCGAAAAGTAAGCGATACGTATTTTTTTTTATCGGCGGAAAAACGGTTTTAAGCGGTGAAACCACCCCTTGGTATAGAGGAGGTTGCCCCCTTAATTTTTTTTGCAATGTCACCATAGTGGATTTCTCATTGCTTCGGATTAGAAGAATTTTCGTTTTTGTTTCATTAAAATCGGTGCACTCCTTGTGTGTGAAACTGCTATACTACCCCTAGAGATGCCTTTTTTCGAGGGGTGGTTTCGCACCTCAAAACCGTTTTTCCGCCGATAAAAAAAAATACGCGTCGCTTACTTTTCGGTGCTTTATAACATATCCGAATTTCAACAAAATCGAAGGGTGTCACCTTTGGGATGTTCCTTCCTATGTAGAGATTGACTGTTGGCCCTGGGACGGGCCTTCACAGTTAGCCTTTCTAGAATATTGGGCCGTGAGTATTTACCAATAAGGTGCCTTTGTAGAAATGATAACAACGGCCCGATATCGGCCAACAGAGCCAACAATTATTGGGCCAATGATTTAATTCATTGTAGCGCCTATGTTGGTGATTGCACTTGGCCCTATGTGGGCCCTCTTAAAGGGCCTATGTAGAAATTGACCACTGGCTCTATGATGGGCCTTCACAGTTGGTCTATCTAGAAGTTAGTCTATCTAGAATATTGGGCCGTGAGTTTGTTTGGGTGCGTGATCAATATTCAACCTATATGGGGCCAAGATTGGCCCGAAATTGGTCCTTATGGATACATATATCATGGAATAACCTTAAAATAAATTGTGATTTGCGTATATGACAGGTTTCAAAATTGGCATATTTTACTTACTTATGTTGGTTATTCACAAATGCCAATAATAGGCCAAGACTTGATTACAAAAACTGAACTACAAAATATAGACGATTAATATATGACGTGCCAGTTATTTGCCTATTCTGGCACAATATACAGATAGTAAATAACCCAAGACTTAAATAAAATAAAAGCAGGTATGGTCTGACCCACTTAGCCAATAAAGGGCTTAGAGTAATTAAATGTAATTTCCAGTATTTCAGCATTGCCAGTTTTAAAATTGGAAAATTTCGATGAACTATCACGGCTGTTTATTGGTTTTGAAAGATGGGCCAGGATAATCTTTAGCAATGGGCCGATATTGTGCCCGTTCTCAATTTATGACGGGACAATAATGGGCCAATGTAATTTCTTGTATTTTAGCATTACCAATTTTTAAATTGGCAAATATAGTTCAACCATCACGGCTATTTATTGGTTTTAAACGATGGGCCGATATTGTGCCGGTTTTCAATTTATAACGGAACAATATTGGGCCAATGGAATTATCAGTATTTTAGTATCCCTAGTTTTTAAATTGACAAATTTAGTTTAACTATCACGGCTATTTATTAGTTTTTAAAGATGGGCCAGGACAGGCTTTTGGGATGGGCCGATATTGTGCCAGTTTTCAGTTTGGAGCGGAACAATATTATTTCTCTTTTGTTGGCTTATAGGATGGTCCCAATATTGGCCTGATCGTAACATTGTGCAACTCATGGCAACCTCTACATGGGTTGTAAGCATATTTATACAAAAATCATATCAAGAATCGTCCCATCTCCAGAATCAACGACTCGTCAGAAAAAAACAAAAATATCGAAGACCATCCTCAGAACAGCTGGATGTGCTAGTAGCCAACATTGCAACTATTGCTTAGATATATAACGGGTTCAAGATGTCCTCGTTGACTGTCTCGACTACCAGTGCACAGCAGCGCGGAACAAAAAATCCGAGTGAACATTGTACTGTCCCGCGACAGACATTCCTTCAGGCTATGTATACACACACGCACGCGAGCCATCATAGTTGAAATTGAATCTTTCGTTACGGAAGACGAGGGAGCGGGACGTGGGGAATCGAGACTCGTGATTAATGGAGCGGTAAAGATAATTAGTGATTAGTTATGGCTACGTATAACGGCGTACCGACTACCGAGTGCGTATATGCGTGCGTATGTATGTGTATCTACACAGAGCTAAGCAGAGTAGAAATCATTATTACCACAGCTCTACATTCGTACCTCACATTTTTTTCTACTTCCTCTCTACATCGAAATTACATTTTCTCCGCCGGTACCACGAACAAAAAAAACTGTCCAAAAACGGAACCTGTAATTTACAGTACCAAATTTGATCATCCTGTTCCACTACTTTGTTCAGACGAGAGAGAGAGAGAGAGAGAGAGAGAGAGAGAGAGAGAGAGAGAGAGAGAGAGAGAGAGAGAGAGAGAGAGAGAGAGAGAGAGAAACAAAAGAAACAGGAAGAGATTTGTACCGAAGACGTCCAAGTACAGTAGAGCGTTGATTATCCGAATCAATTGGGGCCGGACGCCTTTCGGATAACCGAACAGCAATATTCCGTGGGCAAAAAAAAACCTTGATTCTCTCAATATGATAAAATATATATATATTCAAAAATACAATGAACATTAATATGTTAAGGCGGGTATACATTTACAACGACCAAAAATCGATTTCTTTTTCGACTTCAGTAAAAGTCGAGTCCTCATTTTCCTTACTCCGTTATTATCATTATTTATCAGCGATTATACTAGTGCGGATGAATTTTCTAATTTTTCTTCATCCAGATTTATTTGGATACGCATGACACATCTTAAGGAGGATGGAGCGTTAGCCACGATGAAAAAATAAGATAAAATTAAGATTAAATAGATTAAATAAAAGATTAGCCAAGATGAAAAAAGAATAAAAATATAT
Source organism: Ophion ellenae (assembly GCA_963210295.1). Lineage (NCBI taxonomy): Eukaryota > Metazoa > Arthropoda > Insecta > Hymenoptera > Ichneumonidae > Ophion > Ophion ellenae. The sequence continues at coordinate 20,372,782 of OY723395.1, forward strand.
GTTATTGTCTGGACTGTACTGAGGCTTTACGATTTGTTTGGAATTTTTTCACCACGTAAGACCAGAGATGAAAAATAGTTTAATGTATGAAATTTTACGTTAAGGCGGGATATAGATATACAACGATCGAAAAATCGATTTCTTTTTTTTTCGAATCGAAATTGGCGTGCAGGATTATTCAAAAACTATCAAGCCGATTGAGTTGAAACTGAGTAGAAATATTGATAACATTGGTACCTTCTACTTGACGGGAATTGTTTTTGAAAAATTAAAAAAAAAAAATACTTTTTTAATCCACATTTTACAGAAACGTTCTGTGAACTGTCGATTTTTTGTTGTAAATGCGTGCCATTTTCTTAAATTTGCATTTTCTTCATTTTTGTTACCATCACATAGAAACTATACATGTTCTAACTGAAAAAGTGTTTGAACTTTTTTGACTGCACGCCGATTCGCATCTCCTGCGGCGACCTTGCTGTAACACTCTGTCACAGCTCCGCCATTTTGATGATAAATTAATTGAAAAAAATTGCTTTGTATACTTAAATATACTATTAAAGTATACCTAAAGTTTGATAACTGTAGAATAATTATTTCTTAGTTTAAAAAATACCTCAATATTGCTTTTTTTCTTGTCTAAATGTATATTTCGCCTTAATAATACAAGTACATTTTTGGTGAATTGCAAATAACCATCGTATCATTTGATGCTATAGAACGAAGTTAAATATGTATCTAACCCCCAATCCGTGAAGATATTTTAGGCACCTCAATCCCGTGAACCTCGGTCGTTTTCGTTTTTGCACTACCAATCCAAAAATTGTCAATGAAAAAAATCTGATAAAATTCATGGTCAATCTTGCGGCCATACTTCTCAAGGAAAAATAGGGTTTTTTTTCTTTCCTATTTTCAATATATTTTTTTTTCATTAAGGCGTTATACGCGGTTGCAACGCCAAAAAAGTCGTTTTTTCACGATTTTTTTCTGGAAAAGGATTTCATTTGGGCAGAACGAAAAGTATTAGGCAGTGTAGTGGCATCTTTTAGCTTTAGATTGGCATTTTTTATTTTCAAAAATATTCATTAACATTGCTCCTGCAGGAAGTCTCCTGGAGGTCCCCGAAAAAAAGTGTCCGGCGGTGAGCTAAGTATCTCCGGTATGGATTATCTAAAATAAAAAAACCAAAAAGATTCTTTTAGGGGATAGATGAATCCAGGTATTGATCGAAGGAATAGTCGAAATTTTAATTTTTGACAAAATGGTGGCCCCGGAAAGAAACAATTTCGATTTTGGACCATTTTTTTTCGTTAAATCGTTGAAAAAAAGTAGAAATAATTATCGGAAATCTTATCCCTTCCATCAATACCTGAAGAATATATGTGACAAGGTTGTGTTAAAATTGCAGACCGATCGGTTGAGCCGTTTTTTTAGAAATCGTGCTCACCGACTTTGAAAACACCGTTTTGAGAAAAACGCGTTTGAAGCTTCTCGGACGCTCGGAGACGCGCTCCGAGCGTCCTTACAAATATGTGTGTATTTCCGAGAATATTCGCTGGATCGATTTGAAATTTTCAGGGAATATACTCACATATTTGTACATTCCGAAAATGCAATAAAAAAATCAATTTTTTTAAATTTCTAATTGCGTATAACCCGTTAAATATTAAGCAACCTGCGAAGAAAATGATTCTTGGCAGGACGAAAACGACCCAGGTTCACGGATTGAGGGTTAAAAATAATGAACATTTGTACATATTTGAGTCCTTATCTATCTATTTTTGAAAAAGTCTACGATTTTCTTCTGCTTCGCAACGAATATTATTTAACGAAACGTATTTTTTCGAATAACTGAGCATTCGGATGAACAAAATTATTGTTTAGATAATTGACATATTGGATAACCCCAATCGCCATTCGCATAATTGACGTTTCGGATAACCGATGTTCGGATAATCGACGCTCTACTGTACTTGTACTTTTTTGTCTTCCCATACTACCGAGGACACCTCTCTTTCTCGTAATTTCCTCCAGGTTCGTAATGTACCGTATATACAATGACTACTCGCGGATATATACTACTTAAGATAGACTAATAACAAGATGTGATAAGTGCACACTTACCCTGTAATGTATCCCGTCGAATTACGTGAAATACGAAAAGAAGGAGAGAGAATTCATCGGGAGGAACATCATGATGTTGAAGTTTTTGTCGTTGTAATACAGAATATAATAATGCCTTTTAAGCAACTGTTCAATTTTTTTTGTCACTGAAAATCACTCGGACGTTTTTACGTGTTTTTGCAAGGAACACCACTTAAGTATCCGTCATCGATTTTGGTGGAACTCATATATGTGATGAAGCATTGAAAATTATTCAGGCCTTAGGCCACAGTAACGGGTATAAAATCGTGTGCGAATTTAACAAGTTTTTTTGTATGAAAAAGTGATTCACTCATAAAATTAATTAAACATCTATTTCGTATGAATATCAAGCTGTTAGAAAATATATATTTTTGTTTTCGATGTACAAAATGGCCGACTACTAATATATCCTTTCGTTATCTTTTTTTTAGGCGCTCCGCGGCGTGACATTTAGCATCCACAATTTTTTACCTAGAACAAAAAACAAAAATTCTCGTCAATCTAAATTAGAATCTACCTAGAGAAGTACCCGTGCGGAAATTGAGTTGGGGCTGTGATCGGGCCCCAATAATATTCCCCTAACTTTATTCGGGCCCTAATCTGGAAGCCACATGAGGGCCGTTAGCGGCCGGTCACACTTTGTCAACAAGGGCCCTTAAAGGCGCAACGACCGGGGCCTTCTAAGTTGCCTCAATGGAGCCTCATCAAAACCATTTTAGCGCCCTGAAAATGCCTCAACGGCGCCTCATCATAACCATTTCAGCGCCATAAAATATCCGTATCAGTGGATATACGTGTATGTTAAATGCGTCAGGGTATATCTGTATTTGTTTTTATGTAATTGTTCATATGCATAGGTGTGGGCGTGAGTACATGTGTATGTATGTGTGCGCGCGTAGAAATGTGATTGCGTATTTGCATGTGAGCCTTTATGACAAACTACCATGACAAAATGAATACAAAAAATAATCCATTCTAAGGAATGGATGTGTAGTAGAAATAAAAAAAATATATGGGTCTACTGAATCACTAGAATCTATTTCCATTGAGGGAAAAAACTGGAAAACAAAGACCAATTTATTTACATATCCTACACAGTCAGATAAAGTTTATGAATGGGGAATATCAGCGAAGTCTTCAAAAGAAATAATTTTCCCTATGATGAGTATTGAGCGGAAATTAGTTGCTATAAAAATGTCGAGAAAACTGGTTGAGACTGTTCACACTTATGCGCTAGCATTACTCCATGTATGAGTGAAACCGTGAGTAATTGTTTGTGTTATGTAAAATGTTTCTTTAATTTGATAAATCAATACTGTCTGATGGTTGTCTGCATATTTGTGTTCATCGTTGAATTTTTATTTGCTAATGCCCTTACGCTTTTTCCCTATTTGCGTTCGATAATATTATTCGATCGAAGTATATAATCGATTTGAATAATTGAAATACCATCAACCATGTAGCCTAAGCTATTTATACTGGTTTATCGCTATAATAGTCAGATCTGGGCCTATTGTGGAGGTCCCTACTTGTTTATCCCTATACTGGCAAAGTCGGGTCCTTTTGTGGAAATCCCTACAGGTTTATCCCTATAATGGCCAAGTCGGGTCCTTTTGTGGAAATCCCTACAGGTTTATCCCCATAATGGCCAAGTCGGGGCCTATTGTGGGAATCCCTACAAGTTTATCCCGATAATGGCCAAGTCTGGGCCCATTGTGGAAATTCCTACTAGGGAAAGCACTAGGAAAGCCCTGAAAGGCCCTTATTTTTATTAGGGATGCCCTATCAGTTTTCCGCACGGGTACGTACGGAATTAAAAAGATATTGTTTTATTTAAAAGTTGTAGGTATTTGAACTTAAGGAATGAATTTTCAGTGAAAAATTGCGTTATATTTCAGTGAAAAATTGCTCATAAACTGCTCGTAAATTGAAATTTTGCTCATAAACTGCTGATAAAATGAAAAGTTTTCAATTCACCAGAAATTCCGTACGTACTTCTCTGCGGAATGCAATTAGGAACATAACTTTTAAATTTGAAGTAAATCGAGTGAAAATTGTTGAAGTTATTTGTCACGCCAATTGGAAGAAAGCTGTTTCGAGAAGTTTCGAGTAGTCGGCCATTTTGTACATCGAAAAAAAAAATAAAAAATATATTTTCTAACAGAAAATTGATCTCAAATCTAAAATAAATTCTAACAAAAAATATATCTTCATACTAAATAGATGTGTGATTAATTTTATGAGTGAATCACTTTTTCATACGAAAAGAAAATTGTTAAATTCGCACATTATTTAGACCCGTTCGTATGGCTCTCGTAACCGTCGTAAGGCCTAACGCCTTAAGACGGCTGTGGACGCAACGCAACTTAGGTTGGATTTGCGAAGTGCGAGTAGCGAGTGATAGGAAAGACTTCAATGGGGAAGGTCAATACGTAAAAACCCGCAAGGGTATACATCGGGACTCAGGAAAAATACATTCGAGTGTTTTATTTAGAATATATTGATGCATATATTTATATATATAGCTTGTCCGAATAAAATGTTATCTTATCGGTTGCACAGTGAAAACACTTGAATGTGCATGCACATATATATACATGCACACACACACACACACACACACACACACACACACACACACACACACACACACACACACACACACACACACACACGCACGCACACACGCACGCACACACGCACACACGCACGCACACACGCACACACGCAAGCACGCACACACACACACACACACACACACATTTATATATATAGGTACGCGCAAGAAAAGTGGACGGTGCAACGATGATCGGTCCACACGTGGTCCTTACTATGGCTGGCGCAGCCCACTCCGTGATGGCATTTTGTCCGCCGCTACAAATAAAACGGCAAAGAGTTCTCCTTTCTGTCTCCCTGCCTCTCTCTGTCTCTCTCTATCACTCTCTTTCTTGAGCTATTGGCTCAAGCAAAGAGCGAAATGACCCCGTGAGTGCTCGCCTATATACACGGTACGATAGGAGAATGCCAGGCTCCTGTGTACTCTCTTCTCTCTCTCTCTCTCTCTCTCTCTCTCTCTCTCTCTCTCTCTCTCATTTCGCAACGCGAATGCTGCTGCCAGCATCCGCGATTCTCATCCCACACACACACACACACACACACACACACACACACACACACACACACACACACACACACACACACACACGCACACACACACGCACATATATATATATATATATATATATATATATATGTATATATATATTGCCTCGTGCCTAACCACAATTATTGCTCAGCCAAGCTCTCGGCGCCCTCTGTCGGCCCCCTTTTGTACGTCGGAACTGGTGCGGTCTCGTATTTGTAATCATATATATATATATATATTACAATATATATATATATATATATATATATATATATATATATATATATATATATATATATATATATATAGGTTGTTTGGCACATGGACCGACACCATTTTTGGGAGATTGGGGGGCATTTGCTAGTTTTTTCACCCTTAGACGCTTTGTCCTAAGCGTCACGGTAATTAAGATTTTTTTTTCGTTTTTTAATTACCCGCAATTTCGCCTTTAAATAGTCATAGCTTTTTCGTTTGTGGTTGTAATAGCACGAAATAACTTTTGTTGTATTCTGCAATGTATGTTTATCATAAATACATCATTATTTGATGCAATTGGTTGCAAGAAAATGGCTCATGAGCTTCCAAAGTCTCAAAAATGCACGAATGTATGAAAAATGTCAAGTTATAAATTTATTATAAAAAAAACCAAAGCTATTTTGAACTTAGCTTTATTTTGAAAAGTTCTCCAGTTCATACGCTTTTTTTTATAATGAATTTTGAAGTTGACATTTTTCATACATTTACACATTTTCACGACTATGAAAGTTCAAGAGTCATTTTCTTGAAATCAATTGTATCAAATAATGATTTAATTATAATAAACATACATTGCAGAATATAACAAAAGTTATTTCGTGCTATTACAACCACGAACAAAAAAGTTATAACGATTTAAGGGTGACTTTTCTGGTAATTAAAAAAAAAGAAAAAAAAATCACATCACTATTACCGCGACACTTAGAAAATAGGGTCGATGCGAAAATAAATGTTACCGAATAAGAGGACCAGACATATTGTCCTTATTGTACGAACTTTTGTCGACGAATTCGTTTCCTGCGCAAAAGATAAGTGGCGGAAGTATTCGTTTCGAAATTAATGTAGGGGCGTGGGGGATGATTGGAATTTAATGAATTCGAGGATATCGGAGAGGTTTCGTGGGTGTAGCGAATTGTTGAAAATATGACGAAGCGTTGAGAACGAAGTAGTGTGGAGTATCAAATGTGCGGGGGATGTGGATAGGCGAGCATGCTACTCCCTCGTTCTGAGCTTCTCTCTGATCCTGGTAATCCGTGCAGCAGTAGTCCACTTCCGCCTTTAGCCTGTACTCGTGTACACGTTGCGGCTGTATAAATGAGAGAGAAAGAGAGTCACATTACCGTTCTCGCTGCTCGCAATGTACTGTACGATATACAGTTACCTTAATGCCCAGGACACTTGCAGCAGACCCCCTTACCTCATCCTCATCCTCCTGGAGCCCTTTTTTTCCTTTCGTTCATCCTTATTACTGCGACTTTGCGCGCGCTTCCTGTGTCCTCAAAGGAGAGCAACGCTTCGTTTTTATCCTGCCTGATATCATTTCTAATACGTAGAGAGAGAGGGACGTTCTCTCTCTCTCTCTCTCTCTCTCTCTCTCTCTCTCTCTCTCTCTCTCGCGGGAACGACAAATCGCCGTTCTTCAAAGATGAATCCTCGCAACTCTGCGCTCATCTTCTCTGCACTCTCGTCGGGCATCGATAGCCCGATGTTTCTTGGTTATCACCGTTGTTTCGCGGTTAACCGCGTGAATACGTGAGATGTGGAACGGTCGGACGACGAGCAACGGGGGTTGCAACACCAAACGGCCGTCGTCGTGCGAAACGAACTTCATTCGAACCATACATATATTACATAACAATAATAATATATTCCAGTGTGTCGAAAAATGACATTCGAGTCTTACAGTATTCACCACCATTAAGAGGTTAGGCTACTGACAGAAATGGAAAATAAGGGCTATTAAAAAAAAAATTGATGGAATAAGCAAGATGATTGAAAAATCGTTTGGACATTTATTTGTATGTACATGAAAAATCGAAAAAAGATTAAATTCTTTTTTATGATTGAAACACTATAACAAAATGTAAATGTAAATTTCAAGATTCATCTTTAAAGTCAAGCTTGGAAGATTTATATTTCATATGTTAAAAATATCTACGTTTATGTTCCTTTTACGTATTTGCACCTATGATGAGTGACCAAGGAAGGGATTTGTTTGTAATTATACTGTTTTGATTTTCAATTTTACAGAACATTATTTTTACTTTTTAGTACAGAACCTTTTGAATAAAAGCTTGTTTAAAAAAAAAACACGTTTTTTTAAATAGTTTTTCGATCGTAAAAAAGAATTGAATCTCTTTTCGATTTTTCGAGATAAAATTACATTATTGTTGATAATTAATAGAAAAAAATGTCAGTAGAAAAACGTCGGTCAAGACTAAAATACTATGACACTCGACAAATATACAAAATTTCAAGTCAATCGGATCATTAGATGTCGAGAAATCGTGTACACCGTTTTGAAAAACATAATTGCGAGAAAAACACGTTTAAAGTTTTACCAGCACCCAGATAGACAGTCATGATCATCACGCCATGCATACAATTGATGAAGCAAATTTTACAGAATATTGACTACATGTCATGATGCAAGGCTGTGAACTCATTTAGTATAGTGCATGTACAAAGCATTTCGATCTCAATATGTCGTTTACATGTTGTTTACACGTTTATTCATCGCACGTTTGGAGCACGTTGAACTCATATCACTGCGCTCAAGTGTCCACAATTAATATCTGCAAATTTTACGTCATATGGAAGTCGTCCAATGACATGCGTTGATGAATTCACTGGGTTAGCACTGGTAGCAGACATGCCATGCAAGCAATATGACGGCGATATGCATGTTTGTCAGTGATACATTCGATGGGCGCAACATGACGGCGATATGCGTGTTTCTCAGTGATACATCCTATGACGACGATATGCATGTTTCTAAGTGATACATTCGTTGAGCGCAATATGACGGTGATATGTATATTTTGTCAGTGATTACATCCCACGAGCACAATATGATGGCGACATGCATGTTTCTCAGTAATACATTCCATGACGGCAATATGCATGTTGTCAGTGATACATTAGAAGAGCGCAATATCCCATGTTGAAGTTGCCATGAGTTGCCCAATGTAACGATCAGGTCAATATTGGTACCATCGTATAAGCCAACAAAAGAGAAATAATATTGGCCCATTACTGTCCTGCTCTAAACTGAAAACTGGCACAATATCGGCCCATCCCTGAAGCCTGTCTTGGCCCATCTTTAAAAACTAATAAACAGCCGTGATAGTTAAACTAAATTTGCCAATTTAAAAACTGGGGATACTAAAATAATGACAATTTCATTGGCCCAATATTGTTCCGTTGTAAATTGAAAAGCGGCACAATATCGGCCCATCGTTTAAAACCAATAAGTAGCCGTGATGGTTGAACTATATTTGCCAATTTAAAAACTGGTAATGCTGAAATACAAGCAATTACATTGGCCCATTATTGTCCCGTTATAAATTGAGAACCGACACAATATCGGCCCATTACTAAAGATTATCCTGGCCCATCTTTCAAAACCAACAAACAGGAGTGATAGTTAAACTAAGTTTGCCAATCCTAAAGCTGGCAATCCTAAAATACTGGCTCTTACATTGGCTCATTATTGTCTCGTTCTGAATTGAAAACCGACACAATATCGGCCCATAGTTAGAACCTATCATGGCCCATCTTTTAAATTCATTAAACAGTCATGATAGATAAACAATATTTGCCAATTTTTAAACTGGTGATGCTGAAGTACTGCCAATTACATTGGCCCATTATTGTTCCGTTATAAGTTGAGAACTGGCACAATATCAGCCCATTACTAAAACCTATGAGGGCCCATCTGTTAAAACCAATAAACAGCCGTGATAGTTAATCGAAATTTGCCAATTTTAAAACTGGCAATGCTGAAATACTGGAAATTACGTTTAATTAATCTAAGCCCTTTATTGGCTAAGTAGGTCAGACTATACCTGCTTTTATTTTATTTAAGCCTTGGGTTATTCATTATCTGTATATTGTGCCAGAATAGGCAAATAAATGGCACGTCATATATTAATCGTCTATATTTTGTAGTTCAGTTTTTGTAATCAAGTCTTGGCCTATTATTGGCATTTGTGAATAACCAACATAAGTAAGTAAAATATGCCAATTTTGAAACCTGTCATATACGCAAATCACAATTTATTTCAAGGTTATTCCATGAAATATGTATCCATAAGGACCAATCTCGGGCCAATCTTGGCCCGATATAGGTTGAATATTTATCACGCACCCAAACAAACCCAAACAAACTCACGGCCCAATATTCTAGATAGACTAACTTCTAGATAGACCAACTGTGAAGGCCCATCATAGAGCCAGTGGTCAATTTCTACATAGGCCCTTTAAGAGGGCCCACATAGGGCCAAGTGCAATCACCAACATTGGCGCTACAATGAATTAAATCATTGGCCCAATAATTGTTGGCTCTGTTGGCCGATATCGGGCCGTTCTTATCATTTCTACAAAGGCACCTCATTGGTAAATACTCACGGCCCAATATTCTAGAAAGGCTAACTGTGAAGGCCCGTCCCAGGCCCAACGGTCAATCTCAACATGGGATGACGGCGATATGCATATTCCTCAGTGATACATCCCATGAGCGCAATATGACGGCGAAATGCGTGTTTCTCAGTGATACATCCTATGACGGCGACATGCATATTTCTAAGTGATACATCCCATGAGCGCAATACGACGGCAATATGCATACAAATCCAGAATGATACAAATAGGCAGATACAAAGAAAGTTTGCACAAGTGTTAGAATGAGTAGGTAGGTAGCGCGCTCAGCTCTCGAATCAGAAGACGTAGGTTCAAACTGTAGGTAGGTACAAAATTCAACTAGGCAGGACACGTTTTAATCCATTTATCACATAGGCAGAAACATAAATAAAGCATATGGATATCAAAATCCTACCAGATTTTTTTAATCGACATTTTTGGATTTTTTTATTTTTCACGCTATGAAACTCATATGAGCTCTATATGAGCACAGTATAGTTACGTCACGTCACGCCGCTGATATGAGCTCCGTATGAGCACTACAATTTCTTCGCGTCGTGACACCCATATGAGCCCCATACGCACTCACTTATTGTTAGATATTCGTGAGCCGAATTTGCTAGTCTGATGAATTCACTGCAGGCATATTCGCGTGAGAACAACTTTACTTCATTTGGATGTAAATATTATTGTGAATCATCATGTGATGCAAATATGACTTCAACGGGAGCACCCATAAGGGATACACAGCTGTGAGACTTTCTACGCCGCAGTGATGATGTACATATGATGCCAATATGAGGTTCATCCGTCTATCTGGGTTGACAACAATTATTATTAGCCACAACAAAATGCATGCCAAATTCATGCTCTCCAACTCAAGTCTAAATCATAGCGCCCGATCATTTTTTCCCCATGATTTATGGTACGCAGAAAACTCTTTTATACCCAACAATATGATTTGAAATCGTATTGACGTTTGCATCCTTGGAATGCAACGGAAATTATTTTTCTCCCAGTCGTATTTTTCTTGGCACACTTAGGCTACGACAATCGCTGGAACATTTTTGAAAATCCTTGTTGAAAATTTATAACCAACAGCCGGGAAAAAAAAAGATTTGAGATAATAATAAAAATGAAGAAGTGAGAAAATAGCGAAGAATTTTCGTTGCGTTCCAACGATGCAAACTTCAACACGATGATTTAAAGGAATAGGTGTGCATTTATTATCGGTTGTGTGTATATGTGCTTTTTAAAAATGAATATATGTACTATTTGTGGCGATAAAGAATTCAGTGAAACGAGCACAGAGATACATTTGAATGATCGCATACTTTTGCTCCATTTTCCATTAATCACGATACACGTCGCGAGCATCTCCCACGCGCTTCTCTCTCTCTTGCTCTCTCTTGCTCTCGCTCGACGATATCGCACAGTCTCGCGACCTTTTCCCATCGCCGGCGAACCGAGAGGGCCCATATATACACGATGGAATCGTGAGTCTTAAAACGTGCCGGTTATAAATACATCGTTTGCGCGCTATACACGATGCACACGCGCGCACACACTCACATACAATTATTTCTCGTTTCGCTAGCGGGGCAACCGAGTGATTGGCATTTTGATGAGCACGTGTGTGTGCAAAACTCTCGAATATATATGTATGACACGGAATATACGTACTTGAGCTCTGCCGCTGCCCACGTTCTTACGTTTTCATCTGCGGCGAGAATATATAAAAAGAAAGAGAGAAAGAATGATCTTGCTCCGAGTGACGTTGCTCTTTCGAATTCAGTATAATCGAATCACGATCGAATAGAGCAGAACACACTTTTGTACTCTCACAATGTTTCAAGAACCATTTTTCGTGATACAGTTATTTTCGGACATTATTATTTATTATTGTACTAAGAGTAATTGTATTGTTAATTGTAATTGTATTTTTATTAATACAATTACATATTAATAATATGTAGTTATCCATCATTCTTATTAATATCGTAATTATGTCGTTTTTATCCATTTTCATTATACAGTACTTTTTTTAACATTTTTTAAATGTAACATTCATTACAAAAAAGCATTGATGAGCATCTCTATATTTCTTAGTTGGGTCTAGTGATCGATATAATAATTTGCAATATAATATAGTAGTATATTGCTATATAATATTAGGTGTAGTGAAAAGAAATCCATTATTTTTGTCTTTAATTTCCTGCAAAAATAATGGATTTCTTTTTACTACACCTAATATAATAGTTCGAAATAAATATTATTGAAATACTATGTTTTTATAACAAAGATCAAAGTATATTGGCAAATTCATATATATATATATATATATATATATATATATATTAGGTGCGCAACTAAGTTCTCGCTGTTTTTTTTTAATGAAAATGCATCTTTATTGTGAAAATATGGTTACAAATGAATCATTCAAAATATTGCGCATCGCTAGCGACAACTTTTTCCCATCTTTCTGGCGGAGCTCGAATACCGTTACGGTAGAAGTGTTCGTCTTTTGAGACTATCCGCGAATCAAGCCATTTTGAGATGTCTTCATATGAGCGGAACTGCTGATTAGCCAGACCATGTGCCATCGAACTGAACAAGTAATAATTGGACGGCGCAATATCTGGAGAATATGGCGGGCGGGGTAGGAGTTCCCATTTGAGCGTTTCTAAGTAGGTTTTAACGGGGTTGGCAACGCGAGGCCGAGCATTGTCATGCTGTAAAATCACTTTTTCGTGCCTCTGCTCGTATTGTGACCGATTTTCGCGCAGTGCTCGGCTCAATCGCATCAATTGAGTTCGATACCGTTCCCCAGTGATGGTTTCGTTCGGTTCCAACAGCTCATAATAAATAACACCGCCCTGGTCCCACCAAATACCCAGCAAAACCTTCGCAGCGTGAATATTCGGCCGAACCGACGACGTAGAAGCATGACCGGGCAGTCCCCATGATTTTGTTCTCTTTGGGTTGCTGTAATGAATCCATTTTTCATCACCCGTAACGATGCGATGAAGAAAACCCTTCCTTTTTTGCCGCTGGAGCAGTTGTTCACAGGCGAAAAAACGACGCTCAACGTCTCTCGGCTTCAAATCATAAGGAACCCAAGTTCCTTGTTTTTTAATCATTCCGAACGCATGCGATCGCTTGGAAATGGCTTGGCGGGTAACTCCTAATGCTGAAGCAAGCTCTTTTTGCGTTTGGCACGGATCCTCATCGAGCAATGCCTCCAATTCAGCGTCTTCGAAGGTTTTTGGCCTTCCTCCACGTGAACGGTCGTCAACATCGAAATCACCGTCTTTGAAGCGATGGAACCAATCACGGCACGTTGTTTCACTTAGAGCAGCATCTCCGTAAACTTTTTGGAGTTCTCGATGCGCTTCAGCCGCCGTTTTCTTCGAATGAAAGAAGAAAAGCAACACTTCCCGCAAATGACGATTATTTGGCACAAAATCAGACATTTTCACACAACCAAAAGTATACGACGCAAAAACAAAATCACTAATGTGTCAAAGCGGTTTGTTTATCATATGTCTAAACTTGGTTCATGACGTTTTGGTTATGTCACAATCGACCAGCACTTACTAGTGGAGCCATCTCTTGACAAACAGCGGGAATTTAGTTGCGCACCTGATATATATATATATATATATATATATATATATATATATATATATATATATGTATGTATATATACACAAATGAATTGTGGGACAAATTTCACAACAAGCTCCCAAATTTCCGGCACACTTTTGCACTCTTACAATATTTGAAAAAACGATAATTTGTTCTGTAGTTATTATGAAACATTATCATTTACTATTGTATAGTTATTGTGCATGATAATAATAATAATAATAATAACAAGTAGTTTTGTAGAAAGCTTTGCAAAAAAGTTGTGCAAATAAAACTCGATACTAACTAATAACAACAATTGTTATTATTATTATTGAGGTATCATCCATTTTTATTATATAGTAGCTTCATCTAAAAAAAAGTTCAAAAAACTTAAATTTCTTATTAAGAATCAATATATTTTGATCGCAATGTTGAAAGCATAGCATTTCGACATATACGTATAGTTCTTTTTTTACCGAGTGTTATATTCTTTGAATTTTTTTTTAGATAAAGCTACTATATAATAAACATGGATGATAACTCAATAATAATAATAATAATTGTTATTAGTTAGTATCGAGTTATATTTGCACAACTTTTTTGCAAAGCTTTTTACAAAACTACTTGTCATTATTATTATTATTATCATGCACAATAACTATACGCTATATATATGTCTTTCGGGACAAATTTCGCGTCCAAGTCCCAAATTTCCGGCCGGGTCCCTGTGGGTCGCTGTGTACACAATCCTTGTCCACTTTTCCTTCCGCAATTTCCTCAAGAACACACACAGTACAGGAGACACTCCTCACCTAACGAAGTTCTATGGTTACTGTTGTTTCTATATATGGATCGCCGCTTATACACACAGCGATATATATATATATATATATATATATATATATATATATATATGTGTGTGTGTGTGTGTGTGTGTCTGTGTGTGTGCTTTATTTCTGCTTGATAGACGGGAACATTTCTTAGCAGGAAGTCACGAGCCGGAAGTCGTGGCTCTCGCTCTCACTACCGGATACTCCCGAGCTCATTCAGCTACGACTTGCATTTTTTTTTCTTGGTCTTCTCGTTCCTCTTAGTATGCGTAACCCGAGATATCGGCATCGTTTTATTTAAAACGGTATTTATGTACACAAATACACGCGCACACACACACACACACACACCCACACACACACACACACACACACACACACACACACACACACACACACACACACACACACACACACACACACACACACACATATGCAATGATAGGAACGTGTATCACAACGAGTTGTTTTGCATTTCTCGTGGACGCAAACCGTTGGGCGAAAGAGAAAAAAAAGAGACGAAGAGAAGCGCGGCCAATGAAGCGATCACTGTGCGGTATAGACGCACGGTGAGGAGGGGGGTACGGCGAATTGCATAGTGAGACGCATCTCCTCATTTGCACTGTGCGTACTGTTGCAGCTGAACCGAGGCCGCTTAGGGTCCGCATGCAAATTTATCAATTTAGATGCCCCTATCCTCGAAAGAGAGAGAGAGGGAGAGAGAGAGAGAGAGAGAGAGAGAGACCACATCCATTTGAAATTGCCTCGCTGTGTGTGTTTATAGTGGGTATGCGCGCGTGTGTGCGATAGTGTTTTTATCGTTAAGGACCTTAAATTATACAGGGTGTTCCTCTTATCTCTGCCACCCTAAATAACTCTGTAATTATCGACGTCACAAAAAAATGTTCCAGACAAAAGTTGTACGGTGTGAAGGGGGCCATAAACAAGGGGGCCACAAAATGGTTGAAAAAAATGTACCATTCCATTTTAAAACGTGGAGGTGACCTTCACTGTGCTTTAGTGCTTCCACCGAAATAAACAAAATTGGTCACATTCGATGGCCCCCTTCACACCGTACAACTTTTGTGTCGAACATTTTTTCGTGACGTCGATAATTACCGAGTTATTTCGGGTGGCAGAGATAAGAGGCACACCCCGTATAAATATTAGTGAATTTGTTTGGATTCATTTTCCCGATTATGAGAGTATCTTATACATTATAATTTACTGTTTCGTAAGTTCCAACGTATACCCTTGTGGGTTTTTACGTACTACGTTTCCCAATTGAACCCTTTCCTATTGCTCCCTAGACTGAGAGAAATGTTTATGCTATTTACCAACAACGCCCATGGTGAAAGAGGAGATAGTAAAATTCCCTATAGATTGACACCGCAACCATAATGTGCTTAACACAACTATGAGCGAAAAGTATATCTAAACATGTCATTTGGGTGGCCCGTTTGACTAGCTATTATCCCCGAAATAATTATCAACTATTGTAAAAGGCTTGACAATATATATATTGGGGTGATTCGTTTCAGGGTCACTTTTTTTTGACCCATCGTGCCCGAAAACCTTTAGTTGGTACCCAAAAACGAAGTTTCGCGAAAGGGGGGTGTTGTCAAAAAATATTTAGAGGTCGCGAATCAAAATTGAAGGTTTCCCATTTCATTAATATTGAAAAAAATGTTTTTCTCATTACTAGTATTGCCATTCCGCGAATTTTGATGTCGCGATATTTTCCAAGTGGGTTGTCATAGGAAATATGATACTTTACAATAAAGTTCATTGAGCCATGTCCGTAAATTCAACCGTCTCAGCGGTATCATTATTTCAAGTGAATATTGTATGAAAATATCTATTCAAACGGTTGTAACGGCTAAGCTATTAGATATATCGAAAAAAATTCAAATGAGAACTATGTAGAGAAAGTAATTTGCTACAAAAAAGTCTTATAAGCCGAGCCCGTAAATTCAACTCTTTCTCAGTTATAGGTGGATGAAGTAAAATAAATCGATTTTTTTTTGTTTAAAAAAAATCTATTTATTTTACTATATTTCTATTATCTATATTTACTATATTTATATTACTATATTATCTATTTATAAATAGATTTTTTTTTAAACAAAAAAAATCTATTTATTTTACTTCATCCACCTATAGCTGAGAAAGAGTTGAATTCACGGGCTCGGCTTATAAGACTTTTTTGTAGAAAATTGGATTGATCTGATTGAAAATTGAAATTGAAACACTGAATTAATCATATATATATATATATATATATATATATATATATATATATATATATATATATATATATATATATATATATATATATATATATATATATATATATATACATATGTATATATAGATATGTGATTAATTCAGTGTTATCACATAATCGGCCTACAAACGCTCATGTTGTATACTGTACGTTAGGTTCTGGTCACTCACATTGTTTGCCTCTCAACTCGCCCCAATCCTAAGAAATAGGGGTTGAAAACTTAAAAATCGCCGTATCTCGATAATTAATAGCCCGCCCAAAAAAGGTCCGCCCAGCCACCATTATCGCTTTCGATTATGGAATTATGAATATAATTCAATCGTAGCGAGAATATACGTATTTCATATTACCAATTTCGTCGAAATTATTATTGTACGGATTAAACAGACAAGTCAAATTGTTCCTAAATAAACAGTATTTAAAAAAAACAGACGCCGTGAGTAGCGTGAATAAAACAGAGTTGGAATAATTCGCCAATCAAATGTCCAAACGTTGTTGCGTCCCGCTGATTCACCATCGCCACAATCTGGCGAAGAGTACGTAAAAAAAGAAAAAAGAAGCGAAAAAACAATGGAGTAACGGCATAACTGCGGAGGTGAGGACGCGTCACGAATAAAACCGAGTGATCCCGAGGGATATCGTTGGAGCCATTAATAGTAGATCGGAGTACGACGAACTCTGTGACGAATTTTTGATGAACGTCTGATTTTTCCACGTCGGGTGCGAACCTCCCGGCCGCGGAGTTTCGCTGTAAAATGAGGAAGAAAGATTGAATAGGAGGAGGTGAGAGGTAGGTGGATGGCGATAGAACGAAAAGAGAGAGAGAGAGAGAAAACTGCCTAATCCATCATCTAACGTGCGCCAAAGGGAAAAAGCTGGGAAGAGTCCGACATATAAAGGGTGTCCCAAAATTCACCCAAGATTTGAATTTTGCGCCATTTGTGCGGTAAAGTGTTGCCACTGAAAAAAAAGTGACAGCTGACAGTTCAGGGTTATTAAGGAGCTATACCAGTGTGACACTTTCAAAAAATCGATTTTTTTTGCCTTTTTCGACAGTTTATACTTTTAATAATATCCTGTAAAAATTTCAAGGCCGTATCTCCATCATTATATCTTGCAAAAATCGATAGTTAAATCTTTAAACGGGTTTTTCTCGAAATGAGATTTTTCAAATTTGCTGACATTGTAACTCAAAGAGCAATTATCCGATTGACTTTAAATTTGAACTGAGTACTCTTGAATATATTTACTCTACAATGACGTAGGATATTTTTGATTGGATGAAAATTGACGATTTGGCATTGAAAAAAACGACCATTTTATAGGCAAGAAAACAGACTTTTTTTTTCATAACTACGCCATTTTGTTAGATTTTGATATTTTTCGAAAATCCTACGCCATTGTACAGCAAATACCTTCCAGTTTGACGACATTTTTTCCTTTTTCGGTTTCAGCTACTCAATCGGCCGGAATGATGTCAGCAGTGGAGGAACTTTTTCTTTGCGCCTCCGAAAGCAGCGCATAAGTCGATTGGTTCTCAATATTTTTTTATGAAAAAATTCTGTAATATAGGTCAAATATAGCAGAATATATTCCTAATTTTCCGAAACATTTAATTGAGTACTTTTCTTCCAAAAAATTCCCGAGAATCACCCAAATTTTCAGCGTTCACACTGGTATAGCCCCTTAAAAGTGGAGCACTACGCGAAAGAACAACGTGTTTTCAGTGTTGAGCAATATTTAAAAAATAATGAATGTTTGCCAGCTACAGTTCGCCATTTTCGTACAAAATATAGTCAATTTATGAACTGTGAATTGATTAATTAAAAAATTCACGGAGACTGAATCAATTAGTGATCTAATAGGGTAAGCTGGTATAGGAGTACGCACCTAAGCTTTAAAGCGGTGAAACAAACAAACAAATACATTTTACGAATCAGTTTTTGTTTTAATTGAAAGAATAATTAGTATTCCATTTAAATTGTGAGCGGCAATTGGAAATCTTAATTTTTTTGGAAATAACAAACTAAAAACTACGAAACGGGATTTGCGAACTTAGACATGCGGGCATTTAAGAATACGCACGGGGGTTCAATAAGAGTACGCAAGCATCAATCGACACATATATCGCAAATAAAGGTGCCCAAATTTGTATGAGCGGTGCATTTTTTCCATTTTGAAGCATACTTTCGTTGAAAAATATGAAAAAAATATCAATTATCAACGTTAACATTTTTTTTGCTTCAAAAGTGAAAACTATTTTTGTTTAAAATGATCGCATCTTTTTATTTTTTCCAAAAATTTTCTAAAATAGAGTGACCCATTCTTCGATTTTTAAGACTAGTCTCATCGTGGGCCCATTTTTCCTTCCATTTTTTTTTTTCGAATTAATCATATTTTTTCCAGGAGACTTCTTCATTTTAATCTCCGATAATGCTATTATTGATTTTGTGATTTCCAATTCAGCTTCGTCAGGTCTGAAACGGTCTATTCAATTTGTGCCGAAAATAACGAGAAAAAAATGATTTTTTATTCAAAACAATTTTATTTTCGGTAATTGCTTGTTTACCAAAACTTCAAACTTAAGTACCCTCTCCGTTTTATTTCACGTTGGATTTTTTATTGTCAAAAACCATTACCCTGTTAGGCGGTGTAAACGCAACAGAAGTTAGCTTCAATTAGCAAACCGTTTCGTCAGTAGCGTAACTGCGTACCCCTATACCAGCTTATCCTACACTCTGGCCGTCCTTCGACGAGTCGTTCGACACAGAACATCGAAGCAGTTCGTGACAGTGTTGCTGACAGTCCAGGATCCGTCAATTCGCCACCGTGGTCAAGAATTGGACATTTCGAAAAACTCTGTACCGCGTATTCTCACAAAAGATTTGCATCTTCATGCAAATCATGGCCGTGAAGGCCATTTACCCGATATGATATTCCACACATAACCCCATACTGTATACTTTATGAATCAATAAAAAAAATTACAATTTTTAATTAAAACCCTGTGTTTTCCAACAAAATTACTTCTCGCGGAAATTTTGGGACACCCAGTATACACATGCATACTAGCAGGTCGCTCGATCGTAGACAGGGCTGCAAGACTGACTATGCCATGAAAACTATTTCGCCTATGTACACGGACGTATATATATATATGGGGAAAGACACTTTTAACCCTGTATATCCATGTAATGCTGGCTTTAAGGCGTTACCCCCACTTGTAGCGCAAAAAAAGGCCTTTTTCATGAATTTTTTTAAAGAAAACTACAAAACTTTTTTAATCGATCAATATACCATCTTGAAGAACACATCTTGAAGAACTTTCAGTAATTTTTTTATTGAAAAATATTACATTGTTTAGTGGCAAATGGCCGTCATTGAAATAATGTTTTTATATACACGGTTTGCGGTGACCAACATTGCGGCGAAGTGGATCATCTGAAAAAAAAATGCGGATGGATTTAGTCAAATATAAGTATAAACTAGTCTTTAATCGAAGGATTTTAAAAAATATCCATTTTTTACAAAATGGCGGACAGTCAAAGTTCATGGTTCGATTTTAACTAAAAAAAACGGCCGTTTTTTGGCTATAAAACGGCCATTTTTTTTCGAAAAAAAAATCGAACGATTAAAGACTACATTTTTATGTATTAAATAAGCCTGCAAAATTTCAAGAAGATCGGTTGATTAGTGTTCGAGTAATCTTGGTCACCGACTTCAGAAATGCCATTTTGAGAAAAACGCGTTTAAAGTTTCTCTTTCAACGCGGATTCTTCTTTTTTAACGCTCATATCTCAGTCAATTTTGTTCGGATCGACTTGAAATTTTCAGGACATATTCTCAGATACCTATACTTCAAAAAAATGCAATTAAAAAAAAATCGATTTTTTCAAAATCGCAAGTGGGGGTACCCCTTAAGGGGAGATGTACACCTAGGAGCCGGAAAAAGGTCATTTTTGTGAATTTTTTCAAGGAAAACTATTTGAAATTTCGGATTGGGCTTTTAATTATCTAAAAGTATATACATTCAAAAATATGTTTAATTTTCTTTATTTAAAAATATCAAAAATATACAAGGATATTGTATGATCGTTGGAGCGTCGTAAAAAAATCTGCGTATACGGTACCCACTGGCGTTTCTTCAAAAATCATCTGAAAAAAAAACCAAAAAGATTATGAAATTAGATACTATAATCTAGTACTTGTCAAAGCCGATTTTGAAAATATCGATTTATGACAAAATGGCGGACGTTTGAACATAAATAATGATTTTTGGGCCAAAAATTAGTTATTATTTTGCCTATAAAACAAAAACTAAGTAACGGAAAAAAAATCCTATGACCAGTACTAGATAATGGTGTATAGAATAACCACAAAAAACCTTAGGGCAATCGGTTCATTGGTTTTCGAGAAATGTTGGGTACCGATTTGAAAAACGTGGTTTTGAGAAAAACGCGTTTGGAAATTTGGGAATGAATAAATCATGAAATTTGTCAATTTACATGGAATCATCGATACGAGGCCCATAGTGTAGGTCTTCTACGGTCGACGGAATGTTCATAGTATCTAAATCCTCGACCTCGACCATCTGGATTCGTATCTCTCCTCAATCACATTTGGCTGCTCTGAGGACCGTCCTTGCATTTTCTTCAACGAGACGTTAATTTTCCGGACCGGACGGTCTTTAAAGTGACCTTTACATAAATATGCTTACATTAATCTACAGGTGATTTCGAAGACATTGGGGTTCACGTAATGCTGAGTTTGAGGACAATAGTCTCCTACGAGGACGGTCCGTGAAGCCAAATGTCTTAAGGGGTAAGGCCACGGTAGAATTTTCAAAAAATCGATTTTTCTTAACTAAATAATATTTAGTTAAAAGAATATTCGTAAATATGCCATTTTTCACGTTTTTTTAAATCCATTTTCCCGCATAAAAAAAAATCTTGATAAAAAAATGATAAAAGTATCTTATAGAGAATACTTCAAAGTTTCCAAAACCATCTGTTTTTTTTCTGTGCGACCATTAGTCTCCGAGCAATCAGTCATCAAAGTCAAAAGTGTCATTTTTGCGTTGAACATCGATAACTCAGCGAGAAAAAATCGTACATAGCTCTCCCACCGCTCAAATTAAAGGGGACTAATCCAGCTAGACAATCCTTTTAATCCGATCATTCAAAAAAATTTATTAAAGTCGGTGCAGACCGTGAAAGATAAGCAAAAATTTTGAAAAATGGTTTTACTTTGGTTTTTTGAAGGCTACTAAAAATTGGCTGATGCGAAAAATGTTTGAGCTCAAGATCTCAAAACTAGAGATTCACACCTTCAATTTTTTTTTTTTATTTTGCTGTACGACCATTTTTCGAGGAGTTACAGCTATTTGAAAATGACCTTAAAATTGGCGGACTTTTTCAGCATCCTTTAATTCTTTTGCCTAGTGTATATTTTCGAACAGCTTGATATTCATGCAAAATAGATGTGTCATTAATTTTATAAGTGAAGCACTTTTTCATACAAAAAAAATTGTTAAAGTCGCACATGTTTTTATACCCGTTACTATGACCTAACCCCTTAAAAATCACCTTTCCCTGTGTATGCCTGCAGTGAGGAGACGAGCGAGTTCCAAAAGTCCATTACTCGAGACAACATGCTACCACGTTCTTATATATACACGAGCGGTCCGTAGCGCAGATTTTTCGTTCTTTCAATTTTTTTTCTCTTTTTTCAATTTTTTTTTCAATGGGAAAGATAGAGCGAGACCTGCGACATTCCATGTAAGAAAAAGACGTACACACACACACACCCTCTGGGCTGATGTCACTCGCGTCTTTGAATGGCCACTTGTACTCTTTTTTTCCTTTTATTCCTTAGTACTTCTCTTCGTTTTTCGTCGAGTATGTACACGTACGTGAGCGCGCGATTACACGTATAAAGAAGCTATGCAAACGAACGGTGAGAAAGAGCGAGCTCAGCAAGAGCTCGGCAAAGGTGAGCGACTCTTCTCTCTCTACCATCGCTGGAGAAATACTCCAAAAGTACGGACACGCAAAGCCTTTCTTTTTCGTTTATGCAACTCCATTCTTTGCATGTTGGCGTCAATGGGACACTAGATTTTTTTTCACAAGTTGACTGCGAAAATTCGAAATAATTTATTTTGGGAATTTTTCGTTTTTTCATTTATATTCATATCTCTAGTACATTGTAAATATATCATCGGTATGAATTTCAATGAGAAAACTAATCTCGATTGAAATGAAAGAACGAAAATAATTGATAGGTTTAAATTAAGGGGTTATATGTATATAACCCCTTTAAACCTTTTCCTATCAATTATTTAAACGATCAATTACACACGAAGAAAATTGAATTTCAATGAGAAAACTAATCTCGATTTAAATGAAAGAACGAAAATAATTGATAGGTTTAAAGTGAGTCAATACATATAACCCCTCAATTTAAACCTATCAATTATTTTCGTTATATTTTTTTTTTTCGTTTATCAGTTATTTCGTTTTACCCTATCAATTATTTTCGTTAAGAACGAAAATAATTGATAGGGTAAAACGAAATAACTGATAAACGAAAAAAAAAATATAACGAAAATAATTGATAGGTTTAAATTGAGGGGTTATATGTATTGACTCACTTTAAACCTATCAATTATTTTCGTTCTTTCATTTAAATCGAGATTAGTTTTCTCATTGAAATTCAATTTTCTTCGTGTGTACTTGAATATATGTACATTACGAAAATAAAATTAAAAAAAAAACGATTTTTCGAAAATTTGAACTATAACCCCTTAATGAATCATAGATGCAGATTTAATGAAAAATATGGATATAAATTAACGGGCCTTTAACACTTTGCAGTCGAGGCCTTTTTCGCTCGGATCGTTGGTGGTGAGCAACAGTCACCTGTCGAGTGCAAACGGGCCCAAAAAACAGGTCGATTTTCCGTATTATTTTTCTGCTGAGAGGATTGAGATGACAAGATCGGGATTTTACAGACAATTAATGTAAATTCTTGCGAAGATTAAAGGTTTTTTATTAAAAAATATTGATAAACAATGGCGTTGTTATTATATTTAAAAAAAGTGTCGCCGTCTCTCCATGGCCAGTAGGCGAAGGGAGGGGGGGGGGGGGGGGGGGGTACAACGAGGGTCATCTGAAATGAAAAATAAAAAATGTACTTTCAGTATACTAATAATAAAACTTTTGTATGACCGGATACTTTTTTGAAATGTTTAAAATTACGATAATGGCAAGCTGTTGAAAAAAAAAAACTCGATTTTCGACCAAAAAAACAGTTTCGAATATTTCATTTAAAAAAAAATGGATACACGTTTCAAAAAATCATCTGCTAATTCGATAGAAAATGTTACATACCCTGTCCGCATTTTTAGTTAATTGGACGAATAGATTTTGATACACGACTTGCGCCGTTTTGTGAAACATATATAGTTGTGGAACAAACGCAAAAGGAAGATTCCAAAGGCGATCTGACCCTTCACAAAAGTTCTCATAACTCGATCAATTTTTGGAATTTTCACCAATTAAATTTAAGGGTAAGACACCTTTAGGCTAGGAAAATATGGCTGATTTTCATGATTTTTTTTAAGCGAAAGACTTCTTCACCATTTGTGAGACTTAGGGTATGTTTTATGACTACTTTTGACTGTTTCATGGTATTTTTGTTAGTTAATCTTTAAAAATGGCGGAGGTATCGCACGGTCTTCTAAACGTTGCGGCGGATTTTGTCAGACGGCGTGACACGTAGCGTCGGCGGGATTAATCCGAATAAAAAACCAACGAAGATTTTTCTTTCATTAACACTCATACGCAGAATATGAACCAAGAAAAAGTGAAAAATATTGAAAATCGATGAAATGGTACGCTCTGAAACAAAACAAAAAAAATTCTTCCGAAACAACACGACTACATTTTGCAATTAATAATCCGTTTTTCTTTTATTTTCAAAAACATTGAGGTTCATATTTTAGACAATGAGGTTGGAAAGATTTATACCAAATTTCATCAGAATCGGTCGATTGCTTTTTTAGCTACACGTCACACCCGTTTTGAAAATGCAGTTTAGAATACCATGCCATACCTACGCCATTTTTAAAGATTAATAATAAGAAAAAACCATGTAACCGCCAAAAGTAGTAATAAAACATACTCTAAATCTCAAAAGTAGGGAA
This sequence comes from Ophion ellenae, assembly GCA_963210295.1. Lineage (NCBI taxonomy): Eukaryota > Metazoa > Arthropoda > Insecta > Hymenoptera > Ichneumonidae > Ophion > Ophion ellenae. The sequence goes on from OY723395.1 coordinate 20,397,696, forward strand.
GAAATCTTTCCTTTCAAAAAAAAAATTACGAGAATCAGCGAATTTTTTCCTCGTCTGAAGATATCTCTTCCCTCAAGACTGAAGGCTGTGGAACTATGGAATAAAAAATGGTATTTTTTTCCAAAGTTATGCAGCCCCGCAATAAATTCATGTCTATCTATTTGAGTATGACAAATACACTGAGAAAAAAATCATTGATCCAATATCATTGGTGTCATTGAATGAAATTTCGTTGATTCAATTGTAAAATTGTTGGTGTAAATAATCGGATTTATTAATCCAAACAAAACGCTATTGACTTTAATAACATGATAAAATTAAAAGTTTTTTTTTCATTCAAAAGATATATTGTTAGCCGAGAAGAATATATTCTTGAAACTATCTAAAAAATTATCGCGAACAAATTTTATAGTTTTAAATGCATTTTCTGCAACGAACAAAAAAAGCGTTTCAATTCATAACATGAATATTGTTGATTCACGTACACAAGAAAAATTAAATTTCGCTCGTGTGATTCAGATAAAATTTCTATTGAGTAAATATGTTATTTTTTTTTCACCATATCCGATATTGAGTTTCAAGTTTATTATGCGTTAAAAAATTAATATTTTATTTTGATTGAAAAATATTAAGCAAATGTCTGAATTGGTTAAAAAATTATGCGAAAATAAAATTTGTTTCTTGCGCATTTGGTGGAAAAAATTCGACCAAATCATGGCCGAGCGCCACCGAAATTATAGGTGTGAGGAAACCCGTAGTTCTCGGAGTAACCGCTAGAAGCCGCACGCGCGCTTGTTTCTCGTAAGCGTAGCGCGAACCGAAAATCTACTTAAGGGGGGATTGTCTTTTTTTTCGCAAAATTTACCGCTTTTTGGGAATTTTTTTGTGAAGAAAGTATACAACGGAAAACTTGTGAAACTTGGCATATAGTTCTATTGATCTGTTTACTACATACAAAAAAATTTTTAAACAATTTCATCAAAAAATCCGCCTCCCACCCCCCTCGACGCGCGATGGTCCTTTTTTGATGGTGTGCACGATTACAGCCTTCACGTTCATCCTGCAACAAAAACCCAAAAAGCATTTTACTTTAGACACATATAGCTATCGTTCGATGAAGGGGGAAAAAAAATTGACGTTTTGGTGACGTTTTGAACTTGAAGTATCGATTTTTCGAAAAAAATTGATCGATTTTTTGTTATAAATAAAAAACTATTGAACGTATTGCTTTTTTGCTTCATCAAACGATAAAAGGATGTCAGCTGAGCATTCTGTCCAAATTTGAAGGCAATCGGTTGAATAGTTTTTGAGAAATCGTGCACACCATCAAAAAAGGACCATCGCGCGTCGAGGGGGGTGGGAGGCGGATTTTTTGATGAAATTGTTTAAAAAATTTTTTGTATGTAGTAAACAGATCAATAAAACTATATGCCAAGTTTCACAAGTTTTCCGTTGTATACTTTCTTCACAAAAAAATTCCCAAAAAGCGGTAAATTATGCGAAAAAAAAGACAATCCCCCCTTAAACGCCGGAGAAACTCTAAAGAGTATCGCTTCTTGGCCTGTGGCTAAGATCATAGTGTAGTATCTGTTCTTATAAGTTGAATATCTGATATTCTCTCCATGGATATTCCATTGGACATCTGATATTCTCTCCACTATTATCGTGGATGATCATTCTAATGCTCACTTTTTATTTAAGATTTAAAACAAATTGAAAAACTTACGTCCCGTGGCATATTCGTTTCGATGCAGTAAAGAAATAATTAATTCTATCGATTATATTTTTGTACGAAATAAAACAAGTTGTAGCAACCGCTTAATTATTTCATCCATACATCTACGGATTGTATATACAAAGATTTCACTAGAATATAATTTTATTTGAAGGATAATGTAGATATTCAGAGAAGAGAAGAGCTTTTTCAAATAAAATAATATGTTATTTTAATCAATCACATTTTCCAATATCTTATAGTATTGTAACAATCTCATATATCGGTGGCACTCCGCAGCAGCACATTTATTTGGATCAACCAATATATTTTTTTGATTCAATTCGTTTTTTTTCTCCGTGTAGTCTTATTCAAATGAATAACAACGGAATTTCGTGTATATATATATATATATATATATATATATATATATATATATATATACACACACACACACGAAATTCCGTTGTTATTCATTTGAATTATTGTCTATTATGTTATTTAATTGAAATTCGATATATATATATATATATATATATATATATATATATATATATATATATATATATATATATCGAATTATATACGGCGGAGGGTGCAGGGGCAAGAGTGGATAAAAAAGAAAGGGAAAAGGAAGAATTCGAGAGAGTGTCGCGAGAGTGTTGCAAGATGCAGAGGATTCTCCAGTGAAGTAGGCAGTGCTCCGGCCAGACGCGAGCATATTACAGTTGCCCCCCTCTCTCTCTTTCTCTCTCGTACTATACGCCACAACGGGCTGTACAACTTTTGAGACACACGATTTTGCGTCGCACTCGTGGCAACCACCACGCGACACACTCGAGCTGCAATAGCCGGAGCACCGGAGCACCGTCGCAGTCGCGTCCCGACGTTCTCCTGGCGAACGCCGTCGCTCTTTCCTCGTGCCGCGCAATCGCGAGATCGTAAAGTCGCCGGAAGTCCACTCGATCCTTTGTTCGAAGTTTTTTCCTTTTCTTTTTTTTTCTTCCTATAACAGAAACTCGTCGTTTGACGAATAATTGTGCAAACAAATCACCGTTCGTCTATACACACAATTATTTATTTATAATTCGAAGCATTTATTATTGAATCATTGATTCATTTGCAAACAAATAAACAAATCAAACACAAGTAAATAAAATATTTTTTACAAGGAATATTAATCCTACATAAATAATAAATAACATTGATCCAATAAATAAATTCATATACATATAAAAACCGAATGGATTTTCTATTGTACTAATAATACGAATTACTATATATATAGAGATGATAAATAGCGAAAATGGACTGTTATAATCTACAGTGTTGTGCCGAGTGCAATTAAACTCTCAGAGGGTGACCTTACCGTTTTATTCGCCGTCAAAATTAATTCGATATAGCCACTGTTGTGTTTGCGTTTGTGACTCTCCGGTTCGTCGAGTTTTTACGATGATCTGATACGGTTGGATTTAATCGGTCGCAACTCGCGAAACTCGGTGAGCCGATGACGTGTTGTTTTTCCGTCTCACACACCCACACACACACACACACACACACACACATACACACACACACGCACGCACTCGTTCGCTGTCTTTCTTCTGTCTTTTTCTCGATTACGCGCCGATTGGATAACAAATCATTATAGGGATCGTTGTTCCGCGCGATGATACGGCTGTGTAACAAGGATCGCGTCGCAGTTTTACCACTCACTCTCGACGCGCTCTGAAGAACATTTGATCTCTATAGGTGTGCACTTATATGTAGGAGAGGTTAGATTGTCGATAAGATTCAAGATCTGCTACTTTTTTTATGTCCACCTCTCTCTCTCTCTCTCTCTCTCTCTCTCTCTCTCTCTCTCTCTCTCTCTCTCTCTCTCTCTCTCTCTCTCTCTCTCTCTCTCCCCCTCTCTTTCTCTCTCTTGATTTTTTCTGCTCAATTTCCGATCATCTTCTTTCATGTGTGTGTGTGTTTATATATATATTAGGCCTTGGAATGAATTCGTAGCGTTTTACAAGAGACTATGGCGTAGGTAGGTAGTACAGTATTTCGTTGTTACCGACAGTAATGTATTCATCGCGAAACAGCTATCATTAAATGTTATTTGTTGTACATAACCTCTTTTTGAATCGTGAATAACAACACTTAATAATTTATTGAATATGTCAACATTTGTACCGAATAAATTGTTTTTACGGGGAGTTTTAACGTTTTTTTACGGGGAGTGATGGAAAATGGATCCATTACGACAATCCGAAGCGCAGAAAGTCATGGGTTAAGCCGGGCCAACCATCAACATCAGTGGCAAAGCCAAATATCCATGGGTCTAAGCTCCCGCTCTGTATTTGGCGGGATCAGAGGGGTGTGATTTAATATGAACTGCTGAAACCGAATGAAACCATAACTGGGGATCGCTACCGACTGCAATTGACGCACTTGAGCCGTGCATTCGAAGAAAAACGGCCGGAATACTCCGAAAGACACGACAAAGTCATTTTGCTGCACGACAATGCTCGTCCGCACGTCGCAAAGCCGGTACAAAGATATCTGGAAACACTTGAGGCGGTCCTCTAGTTTCTCGGCTGTTTTTTTACGGCTTTGTTCAATAATTTTTTACGGGCAAAGCATCGAAATAATCAATCTCATTGTTTTTGCATAATGTTTATTAACATTTAAATAAGCTTTACAAATTTTTTGAAGTCAAACTGTATAATAGAATAAAAGTTATAGTGGCCGACAGGAAGACATCAAGTAAAAGAGGTGCTTGACGGTGACCAAGATTGCGGCTGTTCTGCTTATCTGAAATAAAAAAACCAAACGGCATTTCAATCTTCATATTTGAGACTAGCGATTGAACTAGAGTGAATTCTAAATTACAAAAATTGACTTTTTTATACATTTTTGAAAATTACATTCTATTTTTTACTCATTTTTTCTTAAGTTTTTCGCTCGTACAAAAAAAAAACTATCGAAGCAATCATGATAATCCTAGTTGAATCGCTGGCTTATAACATATTAAATATGCTGTATAAATTTGAACAAGATCGGTGCGGTAGTTTCTGAAATATCGTGGTCACCGTTTCGAAAAATGGTGTTTCGAGAAAAACGCGTTTGAAAGTTCGCGCATGTGATTTATACTAAAAATTTCATCTCACCGTCAATCTGCTATGCCTGGACCATACAATAGGCCTTCCTCTTCTTCTTGGAAGTCACGCAGAGCTGCTCCGTCTTCCCTTTTCGCGATTCGGGCCTGTGTTACAACATCACTCGTGCGCCTTTCTGAACGGTCGATCCGAGAGCTATCATGCTGTTGAACATATCCTTTAGCTTGTGGGCCGATTTTCACTCCCATGGTTTCCAAGGTCTTCAGGATAGATTTGAATCCTTCGTTGAAGATTATGACAGCGAGAAACGTGGCGATTTCAACCACTTTTGGCCCAGAACGGTGGTGCTTCGGAGCAAAAGTCCAGATTAACGAATTGAGCGACTCGTTATTATTTTGAGTTTCCGCTCCCAGGCGTCTGCTTAACAATTCTTCTTTGGCTAAATCCTCATAAATTGGCTTTATAACTTTTTGAACTGCTTCAGAAAGAGGCGGTTTATTGCGTTTGAATTGTTCAGCCTCTCCGAGAAACTCAGCTCTGCGCCGTATACCTGCTCCGTTCCAGGGCCGTAACTTGTGAACCACTTCGAATATCGAAAAATCCTTTGGCACACATTTTTTACACATGTTGTCGATGTGATTTAAGAAACCAAAAAAAACGATTTTTTCGACCCAAGAAACTAGAGGACCGCCTTAAATGGGAAGTCCTACCTCACCCGCCGTATTCTCCAGATATCGCTCCTTCTGATAACCATTTGTTTCGTTTGATGGCTCATAGCCTGTCTGAGCAGAACTTTACTACTTACGAAGATTGCCAAAAATGGATCGATTCGTGGATTGCATCTAAAGACGAGGTGTTCTTCCGACACGGTATTCGTATCCTGCCCAAAAGATGGTCAAAAGTAGTATAAAGCGAGGGGCAATACTTTCATTTATGTATTTTTTTATTTTCATTAAAAACAAAAAAAAATTCATTAAAAAACGCTACGAATTAATTCCAAGTCCTTATATACATACATACATACATACACACACACACACACACACACACACACACACATATATATATATATATATATATATATATATATATATATATATATATATATATATATATATATATATATATATATATATATATATATATCACGTTGCTTGATAATTGTTATTATCGTAGAAATTGCGCGTGTCGCGCATTGACGAGAGATAGAGGCTTCCGTCTATAGGGATTTGTCTCGCGTGTTACGGAAATCGTGTACTGCGTGGATGTAATACAGGTTCGGCAAGGTAGAGAGTCACTCGCGCGGCAGCGAGATCCGTTTGACGGAAGACAGCTGACTTTATATACGAGGCTAATAATAGGTCTGACTTCCAGCATCGTTGCTCCCGCGAGGAAACACGCTTTACGTCCTCTCTCTCTCTCTCTCTCTCTCTCTCTCTCTCTCTCTCTCTCTCTCTCTCGCTCTCTGTTTTTCGCTCTTTCTCTCCACGGAATAACAGTATAAATGATGGATATATATATGTGTGTGTGTGTGTGTGTGTGTGTGCGTGTGTGTGTGTGTGTGTGTGAGTGTGCATTTCTAGAGATGCACTTGTGGATCGAGACCACCGAGAGATTTTAATTAACGGACTATATATCGTTATAGTTAAGACTCACTCCAGGAAGCTACGAGCAACCTATATTCCATATTCTGTGTGTGTGTGTGTGTGTGTGTGTGTGTGTGTGTGTGTTCGAATTTATATATTTTTTTTTCTTCCTGAGTTCCAACGTATACACTTGTGGGTTTTTACGTATTACCCTTCCCAATTGAACCCTTCCCTATCAATGACGTTCAAGTTTACCGCGTTGCGATGCAACGAAAATGGATTTCTTTACCGACCAAATTTTCTTCGCTATATTTGGGTTACGAAGACGCGTAAACATTTTTCGGGATTCTTATTTAGCGACCTGCAACATCAATCTGGAAAATATGATTTTTAATAATAGTTAAAATAAGGAATTAAAGGGGATTTTCGTTGCGTTTTTTGGGCTCAGGCTATTGTGATTACCGGAAAATTAGGGTAATTTAAAATAATTAATATTGAAGGGATAATCGGTTGGACATTTATTTGCATGTACATCAACAAATTTGTGTACCAAATTTCGTTAAAAAGTATTTGTAATTGAAGAAGTTATAAGCAATCTCGCGAAGGATCTTTGAATGTGAGGCGTACAACGGTGTACTTGATCATGGCCGAGTCGATAATCGATTTTTTTTCCCTTAAAATAGATTATATTCGCTGAGACGTAACCGAGTTTTTTTTGTCATCGTGTTTCGATCAGCAACATTTTTTTTGAAATTTTCACCGATTTTTTTTAGGAAAAAATGGCATCATTATCGTTAATAACTAATGAACGAAAAATGTTGTTAGGGGTACAAGTAATGCTTTATTGTGCAAAAATGGTAACAAGGCTTGTTGAGTCGCTCCCAACAATTCTGCGAGTTCTTGCGTTTGACACGTCTTCGTTCAATAATGCCTCCAATTCTGCATCTTCAAACGTTTGTGGCCTTCCTTCAGGTTCCGTATCCTCCGTGTCGGAAAATTCGGAGAGTATAAAGTTGAATTGTAAAAAATTATTGAAAACTTTCAATTTTACGAAAGTGAGCATTTTATTACAAATTCGTCCGGATCAGAACGACCCAGTGTGTCAAGGAAGAGTCAACGATGCAAACTTCAACTCCATTCCTATCACTCCCTACCTGCACTTTCCCATGTAGGAATTGACGATGAGAAAAGGGCTCGCCAAGCTCTGAAACAAGGCTCACATTTTTTAATTCAGGCTGAGCACCAGCCTGTTTTCAAGCCTCGCTGAACCTCTGAATGATAACGCGGTTTCAGGCTCTTGCACACAGGCTTCACCAAAGGCTGGTAGAAAAGCCTGTACTAAGCCTGAAACGACGAAACAACAAGGTTCAAAACGAGCCTCAATGAAATCTTCACGAGCATTTATGACCAGGCTTATCCCAAACTCTTCTCGAGGCTATATGAGGCCTGTTTTTGGTTTTTTATATTCTACATCGGGGTAAATTTAATAAATTTGTAAAGAATTCATTTTATTTATTATATATATTTATGATTCATTATATTATTTGATATAAAATATATATAAAAAATATTTTAAACACAATACTTTATTTTATTTATTGTTTATGGGACACGTAATACACAGAGTGTACGCAAACTCCAGAGAGTGAGTATATACGAAATCTGTGTGTGACGAGAAAAAAAACTTTTTTGTGTACCTCATAAATATCAATAAGAGAATATGTTCAAATGTTCTGAGCTGCCTCCTTCGCTTTCGTTTTTCGTGCCTTCGCACCCGACAAATTTATTGCTAATTTTTTTTTTTTTTTTGATAAAAGTACAGAAAAAATATTATTTAAAATTTATTTTATTTTATCACAACCTGAAACAAGCCTGCATCCAGCCTTGATTTTTTAGCCTTACAATTCACTGGCTGAATAAAGCTTGAAATAACCCTGAGTTTAGGCTAAGCAGCCAGTCTTGGTTCCAGGCTGCTCCAAACGATCCAATGAAACCTGGCCCAGGTCTGTCTCACTCAGGCTCGGTGAAGCAAGGCTCGCACAAGTTTGTTTCCATCGTCAGCCTTTTGATTTCCTACCTGGGTTGCTATTGCAACCTGACTTCCGTTGCGTCAGCTGCCTTAGGGGGCTATACCAGTGTAACACTTTCAAAAAATCGATTTTTTTTTCCTTTTTCGACAGTTTATACTTTCAAGAATATCATTATCATTTATATCATTTGTATCAATATCATTTTATCTTGCAAAAGTCGATAGTTAAATCTTTAAACGCGTTTTTCTCGAAATGAGATTTCTCAAATTTGCTGACATTGTAACTCATCGAGCAATTATCCGATCGACTTGAAATTTGAACTGAGTACTCTTGAATATATTTACTCTGCAATGACGCAGGATATTTTTGATTGGATGAATATTGACGATTTGGCATTGAAAAAAAACGACCATTTTATAGACAAGAAAACATACTTTTTTCATAACTACGCCATTTGGTTAGATTTCGATATTTTTCGAAAATCCTACGTCATTGTACAGGAAATACCTTCCAGTATAACGACATTTTTTCCTTTTTCGGTTTCAGCTACTCAATCGGCCGGAATCATGTCCACAGTGGAGGAACTTTTTTTTTATGCGCCTCCGTAGGCAGCGCATAAGTCGCTTGGATCTCAATATTTTTCTATGGAAAAATTATGTCATATAGGTCAAATATAGCCAAATATATACTTAATTTTCCGAAACATTTAATCGAGTTCTTTTCTTCCAAAAAATTCCCGAAAATCACCCAAATTTTTAGCGTTCACACTGGTACAGCCCCTTAAATGGTCCACCCTGTATTCCCGGCCGAATATATATACACACCCACACATACTTATGTATTCATTTGGGTCTGGTTCTCTATATCGTTCGTATCTCCTTTTGTCTTTTGCAGTATCGCGAATAAACGTTGAATATGTTGTCGTACATGTTGCCAACGGGAAACAAACCGCCGCCCGGTGAGCAATCGCAAAATTACAATCGTGGCGGCAGAAACGCAATACGAAATAACGAAAATACGGCCCAACGCGGTCACCAGGGGCAAATAACGCGAAATTCGCGAGGCCGAAACGAATTTGACGGTGCAACGTCGAATAATGCGAGAATTATGACGCATCAACAGCCAGCGAGCACGTACGGTGGAACCGTGAGTCCAACCGAAGCAATGTTGTTCGACGGTGAGGTGAACGAGAGTGGTAAAAATCGCTGCAAGATCAACGGTGACGAGAGCCCGAGGCATCAAAACGGCAATGCGTTTGTCAATGCGAACATGACGACGAGCACGACAACGACAACGACAACGACGAGCGCGAGAAAATCGACGCTTCACACATCCTCGAGGGTCACCAAGGACGACAGCCTTCACAGTATTGACAGCGAGGCCAGCACCGTTGGCAGCGACAGGAAAGGGAAAATCATCAACGGCGCCAAACACGCCAGTCTCAAGAGGTCAGTGCAATACTGCTTTTAATTTTGTCGGTGCGATTTGGAAGCTCGCATCGTTGGAACGTCCAATTGGTGGACCGACCGGTGGAACGACAATGCCCAATCTGTCTAAAGTCAAAACATATTTTATCGATTGTTATGTTATTTTTCCCTTTTCCAATTTTCACAATATTCGCAGATATAAAAAGGTTCATTTTATATGACGGTCCCTCCATGCCGAATATACATGAGGCATTCCACGGCACTTCAGCCAATAAAAAAAAAATCCACAAATCATTTTGAAAAATCGAGTTACTTTATTGAAAAATATTCACCGTATCGAAATTTTTTAAAAATTCTGACGTTTTTTCTCGTTTATTAGCATTTTTTAACATTTTTCCATTCAAATGGCTGTATCTTTGGCAGGATTTGACGTATTTACGTTCGTGAAAAACGAAAATGTGCGTCTGGTTATAGCCTTCTGGAAAAAAATTAATTCAGATTTTATTGAGCAAGTCGAACGTCCGTTTCAGGGCACAATATGCAAAAATATTTTTTTCCTCAAGGAAGGACACTCGTTATTTTATTTTTTTTAATTTCCACGAATTGTGAATACGAAAAACGGATTTTTGGTATTTTTTATATTATGGGATTCCTAAACACCGTGAAGTAACAGCTATTTTTATTTTTTATATTTTTTTTTATTAATATTCGATTGAAGAGTGTGGAGCATTCCAAGGCTCCAATAGATATGACATATATGTCATATGTATTTTAAAAACCTGGTAAACATGCAGCGAGTGCTCCACACTCTTCAATCGAAAATTAATAAAAAATTTTTTTTAATAAAAGTAGCTGTTACTTCACGGTGTTTAGGAATCCCATAATATAAAAAATGCCAAAAATCCGTTTTTCGTATTCACAATTCGGGGAAATTCTTAAAAATAAAATAACGAGTGGCTTTCCCTGAGAAGAAAAATATTTTTGCATATTTTGCCCTAAAACGGTCGTTCGACTTGCTGAATAAAACCTAAGTTATCTTTTTTTCTGGAAGGCTAGAAAAAGATGCACATTTTCGTTTTTTACGAATGTAAATACGTCAAATCCTGCCAAAGATACAGCCATTTGAATGGAAAAATGTTAAAAAATGGTAATCAACGAGAAAAAAACGTCAGAATTTTTTTTTTAATTCTGATTAAAATAAATCATATATAGATGCGTTGTATACATGTCGCCAGAAAAATTAAGATGCCTTGGCTATACATAAAAGAACTTTAAGTAAATATCGACGAAAGGCCCTTTATAATCCATTAAAAAATGTACGGCTTCGCGAAATCATATTTTTAATTCGCGTTGAAAATATCCGATAGACGAATAATAAAATGCGCGGGGTATACGGCGTTGCCACACCTCGAGCAAGATCGCTGCTGTTACGTCGCGAGAAGTCACGCTCTCCGAATGCTTCGGTTTTTCGCGACTTTATTTCTAAATTTATTGCTTTATTTCTGCGGTGAGCTTTCCAATTCAAGGTGCCTTATTGATCACAAAGATTCAACGAACGCAACCGTCGGTTATTTTTACGTATGTCTTGGCTCCAAGGAGTTTTCCTCAGTTTTGACGTATAACCATTACGGGCACTGAGAGAAACTTCCATGGTATTGATAAAAAAAGCCGATCTGTCAAATGGTGTTGCAGTATTATTTCAAATATGCCGCGCAAACTTACGACATTGGATACGGGGAACGATGCGATGTTGCCGTATGTCTTCTTATTATAGGGGAAAAATATTTTTTACGGAAAATCATTCCGTCTAAATTTCAATGCAAACCCCGCAGTGTTAGAAGTTGCAATCTCAAAACCCTTTATCTCCCAATATAAATAGTCGAATGTTCTGAAATTGCACTCAAACATGCATAATGACATGAACAATGTCTGGTTGAAATTTGAACAAAATCTATAGAAATCAATAGCGCACGCTCGTTCTACCTTAAGCTACACTATGCCGCATTTGCAGAGGGTGCAATGCTGCTTAAGGGGTGAGATGCAGTTAGAGGCGTGAAAAAACGTGCATTTTCAAAAAATTTTTGTATAGTAATTAAGGCTGTTTTACAAAAGTGGTTGCACAGACGTTTTATGTTATATTTCAACTTGGCTTGTACAAATTTTCAAAGAAAAATATTGATTATCTATAAAAATATCGCCATCTTTGTCGGACCCCCTTCGGCATGTAGTGCCTTGCGGTGACCATACATTTTACTGGATCATCTGAAATCAAAAGACCAAAAAAAAAAATCATTAGTTTAATAATAAATCTAGTCCCTAATCAAAGCTTTTTTTTCAAAAATGAACAAAATGGCGGCTTCTGACAGATAACTTTTGATTTTCGACCAAAAAATCGCTCGTTTATTGTTTTGAAAAAAGTCGAAATTTTGAACAAAAATGAAAATCCTTCGATTAAGGACTAGTTTTTAATGCTATCAATAAGCACACCGAATTTCATTAAAATCCATCGAGTGGTTTTTCAATTAAAGTGGTCACCGACTTGAAAAACATAGTATCGAGAAAAACGCGTTTAAAGTTTTTCGATGTGGATACGGCATTATATGTTCGTAAAATTTTTAGCTCGATGGATGAAGCTAAACTTTTTTTATGTACTTTGATCCGCTGAATCCGAATATCACAATTTTTCGCCGAAAAGTCGAGCATTCAATTATTTATCACCAATTGTTAAAACAATTTTTCAAAAAATTAGAGTTTTTCGGGATGAATTATTTTTTAAAAATATTTTGGGCAATTTTAATACGAAAGTATTCTTTGTAAAATTTTGCTAAAGTTCATAGTTTTTGAGTAATACATTTTTGAAAATTTCTGAAAGAGTTTTCCAATCTTTCACTTGATTTATGTATAGAATAAATCTTATTTCTATACATAATCTTATTCAATACATCTTATTTCAATATATATATATATATATATATATATATATATATATATATATATATATATATATATATATATATATATATATATATATATATATATATATATATATATATACTTATTTCTTATTTCTTAAAGTTGCTTTAAGAATAAGTAAGCAAGTAAGAATCTTATTTCAATATATATATATATATATATATATATATATATATATATATATATATTGTGACCGCAAAATCGAGGGAGCTGGGGAAAAAGGACCGAGAGAGTCACAAAACTCCCCTCCGCCCGTCCCGACAATTTATATAGGGCGCCAGCCGAAAATCGGCTTGTCGGGATGAGAAAAGGGAACGCAGTGTCCGGCCAAACTGCAGCCTCGTGGATAAGGTAGAGGGGATGGGTCAGGTGTCAATCACGCGCGGCAAGAAAAATGTATCGTCCGTGAATTTATTCTACCATTCGTTAACAATTTCCCCTCCTTCGCAAGGAACACGGGACAAAAACCAAGAAACAGAATTAAATACAATACGCGCGAAATCTCGCGAGACAGTTACTCTCGCGCACACACACACACACCAATTCCGACCGGGGCCTACGCACACTCACAATACACGTCGAGCTCGTCTTGGCCTCTCCTCTCTCTCCCCTACCGGCCACTCTAATATTTCAAAACCGGACCCCCGCTAATCGGTTACCCGGCCGAGCGTTAAAATAAAGAAAGAAATATCCCGGGAAAATTACCCCGGTCGTTACTTACGTGGACGTCGATGCTCGGCAACCTCTCCCCCGCGACGAAGCCGGGAAAATCCCCACACTGGGGAAAGGGGCACCCGGTAGATATTGTTAAGGTAGACGGGAGCCCGCACGGGTTCGAACCCGCGACCCGATGATAAACGGGAGGCTAGTTCTCCGTGAAGATGTCCCGACTTGAGGGCAATCTCTCCCCCTTTCCCCTTGCACAAGCCTCGCCGCAGGCCAAGGGATCACCAAGGACGACACGTCCCTATTTTTGCAGACACACATTCACTCACACCTTTTACAGACTAATCGAGCCGAAGCTCGTCGCAAAACGAGATTGAGCTTCCCGCGCGCAACCACGACACGATTTCCCGACAATACGCGCTAGCTACGTGCGACGGGGTTGATAATTACGGAAACGCGACAGAGGCCGCGGCCACGGTAAAGATGCGCGAGATCGTGAGCCGACCATACGGCCGAAAATTACCCGGATTGTTGCCGAAGGCATGGCCAAGCTCACCGGTTGCGTAATTCGGTCGTTTCCCATTGTCCCGGCCCACGTCCGTCCGGCTCGACACCTCGCAGGAAGCTAACGTAAAAGCCGGCCGACGTGCGAGAAGCGTACCCCCCACCTTTGCTTTAGTTTCTGTTCTTATGATTACACCAGAGAGGACAGGCCCGTATCGAATAATTTTCGGGAGTGTGCTTATCGATCAAGCGTGGATTTCGAATCCTCAACCTCCCGTAACGGAAGATGAAAAGTCCGCTCTTCCCACGGGCCGTATTTCATGTCCTAGTGGAGCCGCGTCCTTCCCCGGATGATGTTTCGTAACGGTCGACCTGGGCGACGACGGGAATAAGGACCGCGGCCGACGCCAGACTTATTATCGGCTGAGGGTGTGTATTCGGCTCCTGTCCAGAAGAAACGGAAGAAGTGAAAGGGGGGGGGGGGGCGTGAATCACGGCCCTGGGCAGGTAATTTTCGCGGGAATCTGCGTCCTTCCGAACGTTTGACCATAGTTGGGCCACCGCCTCTTCCCGATCTTTGGCCTTGGGAGAATGTTTGGCCTCGCTATCTTTCCCTCCCGCTCTTCCTGGCCGTTGGTACCTTGGCTCGTGTAAGCCAGACGTTGAGGTGGCGAAAATAAAGAAAACAAACAGAATATTAGATCAAAATCCTAACGTCGCTTAGAGAACCCTACGGAATCATGTCGTGATCGCGATGACGGCCCCGAGCCGGAGGACGGTTTTGCTGCAGCCGCCACCATGCCAGGCGGGTCAGCGGAGTACCAAAAAAAACACGTTACAATATATATATATATATATATATATATATATATATATACACAGTTGCATGCAAAAGTGTCCGGCCAAAGATAATTTTATAATTAAATAACGTTTAAAGGATGCAAAATGGAAACACAAATATGTCATCGTAAAGTTCTTTTATTATGCAATCAAAATATGTAATGCAAACATTGTTTCATAACGATTAACAATTACTTGTAAGAAAAATAACACGTTTTGCTGCTTCATAAAAGTCCTCCCAATATCCAAGAAGATATAATTCGCTTCGCTTTTTTTACGTTATCAGTCGCGAAATCATGTACACATTGAGAGCTCTGTTCCTTTTGCATTGTACGATCAGTAACACTCAATCAAGATGTCGAAACGCACGTCTTTAGATATGCGTAAAGTGGTTATCAAGTTGCACAACGAAGGAAAAGTTTCACGTGGAATAGCTAAAATTTTGGCGATTGGAAAATCGACTGTTAACGATATAATAAATAAATTCAAGGCTACAGGTACTCTAGAAGATAAATACTGTCCTGGGAGACCTAGGAAAACAACTAGTCATGTCGATAAAGTGATCAAAAGAAAGGCTGTCGCAGACGTAAAAACGAATGCTGCAATCATCGCACGTGAATTACGCGAAGAAAATTTGGCTGACATTAGCCAAAGTACTGTTTCACGTAGACTTACAGACGTGGGACTTTTTGGACGTGTTGGAGTTGAAAAACCGCTCATCAGTAAACAAAAATAAGAAGGCCAGATTAGAATTCGCGAAAAAATACCAGAGCTGGACTGTTGAAGATTGGAAAAAAGTGCTGTTCTCCGACGAAACTAAAATTAATTCGTTTGGAAATGATGGGAGAAGGTACGTTCGACGACCAAAGGGAACGAGAAATGATTCGCGATATCAAACACCAACTGTGAAACACGGTGGAGGTAGCATTATGCTTGGGGTGCATTCACTTGGAAAAGCGTCGGTTCAATCTTCAAAATTGAAGGCACTATGAACTCTGCTATGTATAGAGATATTATATTAAAAGAAATGCTGCCTTGTGCTCGTCCGAATATGCCACGAGGATGGATTTTTTCAGCAAGATAATGATCCAAAACATCGATCACACCTCCTTCGGCAGGTTGTTAGCAAGAAAAATATTCGAGGTTCCAGAATGGCCGAGTCAATCTCCAGACTTGAATCCCATA
Source organism: Ophion ellenae (assembly GCA_963210295.1). Classification (NCBI taxonomy): domain Eukaryota; kingdom Metazoa; phylum Arthropoda; class Insecta; order Hymenoptera; family Ichneumonidae; genus Ophion; species Ophion ellenae. The sequence goes on from OY723395.1 coordinate 20,413,728, forward strand.
GAACATTTATGGCAAGAGTTAAAACTAAGAGTAGGAACTGAACATTGTGCCAATAAAGCTGCTTTGTGGGAAAACGCTCACGAAAAGTGGAAAAATATCTCTCAAGATAGAATCATCAAACTTATTGAATCGATGCCTCACCGTTGTGCTGCCGTGATAGCTTCGAAGGGCATGGCTACCAAGTATTGATGAAAATCTTACATTTATTACCGTTTTCAATTTTTTTTTCTTGAGTTACTATATTTTTTCTTTGTATATAGTGCGTAATTCGTACTTGGCCGGATAGTCGTGAAAAAGAGAAAATTGTTATTTTTGGTTATAAATAATGAACAGTTATATAGAATTTTTCAATAACACGTTTCGATGGCATAATAAAAGAACTTTACAATGATATGTTTGTGTTTCCATTTTGCATCCTTTAAACGTTACTCCATCATAAAATTATCTTTGGCCCGACACTTGCACGCATACGTGTATATATATATATTATATATATATATATATATATATATATATATATATATATATATATATATATATATATATATATATATATATATATATATACACGTATGCGTGGCGGCAATGCAAAGATCGCGCGGATCGCGTTCAATGGAACGCGCTAGCGCTCCCCTCTTGCGCTCACTGTCAAGGTGCAACTGACGCGAACAGGTTCGTGCGAATCGCTCTCTCAAGAGTCATACTCAAAATAGTATCGGGTAGACTTTGCGTATCAGCCTTGCAACGACTTTCCTACAGCGATGAACTTTTCTCTTCCTCTCCCTCTCACTATACGTCTTTATTTTTTCCTCTTTCCTCTCTTTGTTTTTCTGCCTCTGTGCCTCTTGTTTTATTTTTATCTCGAATTTACTTCCTCTTTCTCGGTCTTTCTTCCTTTCTTTGTTTTTCACCCCTGGGCCTCGTGTTTTTTTTCCTCTCGAATGTTCGCTCCCCCCTTTTGCATTCTCTCTTTCTCTTTCTCTATCTTGCTTTCTCGGTTTCTTTCTTTTATTACTTTCTTCCATCTACTTTTTTTCCTCTCTCTCTCTCTCTCTCTCTCTCTCTCTCTCTCTCTCTCTCTCTCTCTTTCTCTCTGTTTTTAGAACAAGATTCTTTAACTATCACATCAATGATGGAAAGACAGGAGTAAGGGGGAGTTGTCAAAGTCAAATGAAATTGAAATTGACGTAGTGTAAAAGGGATGGTGTGAAGGGATGTATCAGCTGATACAACAAGTATGTATAATATGTAATGTAACGAAGTGGAAAAAAGTGCCATTGTACTAATCAATAAGTTAAACGATAAGTAAGAGTAGATAAAATGTTTGAAATTGCCTTGTAGCAGTGTTTTTTAACCTTCTTGAAAACGCGACCCCTTTACAAGTAAAAAAATCCTGGTGACCCCCCCCCCCTCCCTAGGGCTGGCAGATGCTTTGAAATGATCACTTCCTACCTATTGTGTAATAGGTAGGAAGTGGCGTAAAATAGTCGAGTAAAAGCGTAGATTAGTCGAGTGGCGTAGAATAGTCGAGTAAAAGAGACGAAAAACCCAGCACCTTTGACATGGAATTAGAATTTTCTACTGAAGCTAGATGGTTGCATACCAAAAGTAACCCCAATGAAATTTTGCCCCTCAACTCGCTCCAACCCTAAGAGATAGGGGTTGAAAACTTAAAAATCGCCGTATCTCGATGATTAATTGCCCGATCGAAAAACGTTTCGAACAAAAGTTGTTTGGGAATCATAAAATACGTTTTTATCAAGATATGGCGATTTTTAAGGGGCTATAACAGTGTGAACGCTGAAAATTTGAGCGATTTTCGGGAATTTTTTGGAAGAAAAGTACTCAATTAAATGTTTCGGAAAATTAAAAATATATTTGGTTACATTTGACCTATATTATATAATTTTTTCATAGAAAAGTATTGAGATCCAAGCGACTTATGCGCTGCCTTCGGAAGCGCAAAAAAAAAGTTCCTCCACTGCTGGCATGATTCCGGCCGATTGAGTAGCTGAAACCGAAAAAGGAAAAAATGTCGTTAAACTGGAAGGTATTTCCTGTACAATGACGTAGGATTCCGAAAAAACATCAAAATCTAACATGGCGTAGTTATGAAAAAAGTCCTGTTTTCTTGCCTATAAAAATGATCGTTTTTTTCAATGCCAAATCGTCAATTTTCGTCCAATCAAAATATCCTACGTCATTGTAGAGTAATATATTCAAGAGTACTCAGTTCAAATTTCAAGTCAATCGGATAATGGCTCTTTGAGTTACAATGTCAGCAAATTTGAAAAATCTCATTTCGAGCAAAACGCGTTTGAAGATTTAACTATCGATTTTTGCAATATAAAAATGATATTGATACAAATGATAATGATATTCTTGAAAGTATGAACTGTCGAA
>OY723395.1:20416330-20506426 GCA_963210295.1 Ophion ellenae
AAAAAATCTCATTTCGAGAAAAACGCGTTTAAATATTTAACTATCGATTTTTGCAAGATAAAATAATAGAGATACGGCCTTGACATTTTTAGAGGTTATTCTTGAAAGTATAAACGGTCAAAAAAGGCAAAAAAAAATCGATTTTTGTAAAGCTTCACACTGGTATAGCTCCTTAAAGTTGTACGAGGCGCCTGAAAGAAGTCCGAGGCGCTACAGGACCAATTGCATATTGTTTTTATGAACCCAAAGTATTTTTCAAGCGAAAAAAACGATTTTTCAAAAATACTAGAGTGGTGTTATGCCTTGAAGAAATTTATTTCACAATAAAAAAAAAAGACCTAACATGTCTCCAAATAGCCTGACATTTTAAATTGCGCGTTTTAGGTTTAATTATGGCGACTTACACGATCGAGCAATGCATACAAATTGTTATTTGCTGCATTGTTAGTGCATAGTTATTGCAGACGAAGTTTCATGGTCGTGTTATCTCGCACCGCGGCGATGTGAATTGGCCACCAAGGACTTCTTTCTTTGGGCTTTTCTGAAAGGAAAAGTGTATGCCAATGATCCACAGACCATTCCGGAGCTCAAGGAAGCAATTGGACGCACCATCAATGAAATTAGTCCGCAATTGTGTCAAAATGTTATTGAAAATTTCGTCAAAAGAGTGAACGTTTGCAAACAGCGACGAGGCGGCCATTTATCGGATATTGTGTTGCACACATAAGCTCCATTTTTGTACCTTATATTAAAATAAAAATATTCGTACTGTTCAAATAAATGATACATTTTTTTTAGTGTATTAAAAAATTTTTTTCGTTGAAAAAATAGTTGTTTTCGTTAATTTTTTTTTGGAAAATAGCTGTTGGTTTTTAACTTTTTTTTTCACAGTAAAGGGTATCAGTTCAAGTATGCTTGACAATGTTCTTATTGTATAAAAATAAAAATAAAGTAAAAATTCGAAAAATAGTCCGTGTTTGAAAAAATGTTCTATTTTTAATGAAATTTTTCCTGCAGTATTTGTTAATGATAAAGTAGTTTTTCAACATGATATTCGAGGTCGTTTAGGTTCACATAGACGGTAATCATGTTATCTAAAATTCACCGAACATTCGAAACGATCGATCAGATAGTTTTTGTGTTATCGTGTACGAGGTTCACGAAAAAGTGGTTTCCAGAATATGACGTTTAGAGTTTTGAGGCTCAACAATTTTGTGACTAAATGACCTACCGATTACTCTGCGATTTCGGGACCATAAAGTACTCTCTCAGCTTCCTCGTGGAGTTCATTTTCGGCCATAAGCTTTTCGACTTATCGAGGGATCTCCCCCCTCAACCCTTAACAGTCATGGGGGGTTGAATCAACCCCAGCCGTTTTTCGACCTGCGATACATTCCAGAATTTTTTTTGTCGACATTTTTTTTTATATTAAAAATTACACGACTTGAAAATAATCGGCATGGTCTTACATTCTCATAAGGGTTGAAAATGCATTGTAGTATTTTTGTATTCAATTTTTCAATTATTCATGACTCTCCAAAGTTAGTGGGGTTGACCACACCCCCAATGACTATTACATCACAATCTGGACGTGTGACTGACAAGGGTTAAATCCGTGTACGAAATGAATCGTAAGAGCCTGCCATGACATTTCTTCATTGATTTTATTTTGGTTTCGCTATTCCGGTGATTTTGCTCACTGATATCGCTCTCTATCTGTGTATTAGCACAATGATTCGTCGATTAATTTGATTATACATTGGTACGTTATTATATTATTATATTGATTTCTCTAATGAAATATTCATGAATGTACGCAAACGGACGACGCACGCGCGCGCACACACACGCAGGGTGCCCTATTATGAATGGATGATCCTGGAACTGTCGGTAGGTCAGATCATGACCTACTATATGCTGGAATTACAGTTTAGCACAAGTCCCACAGTTTTCGAGATTTTGAGCTTTGTTATTTTTTTTTAATCATCTGTTTTTGGTTTTTCGCGTGTCATTTCTACAAATGATATGAATCGACAATAACTAAGCAACTTTTTTAAGTAATTGGCACGATATGCGCAGTACATTTTTTTGACACCGCAGGCTATCAAAGTCAGATGTTCGAAGTGGTTTGTATGAAAATTCTGCATAAGATCGTTTTTCACAAAGTTTCCTCAACATCTAAGGTTAAAAAGAAGCCTTTTCCAGATAAAACAAATAACTAAGAGTATTTGTAAAAAAAACGTGGTCAAAAAGAGCTCTCATTTGTAGAAATGGCATACGAAAAACCAAAAGCAAATGATCTTTATCTTGAAAACCGTGGGACCTATGGATATTGGCAGATATTGGCACTTATGGATATTCCATTTATGGATATTCGGTTATGGAAATTCGACTTATGGATATTTTACCTACTGTATACATAATCCTACTATACAGCAGGATTGGGGTATTGGGGGTAGGAACTTAGTACTTATATCCATAAGTCGAATTTCCATAACCGAATATTCATAAGTCGAATGTCCATAAGTGAATATCCATAAGTCGAATGTCCATAAGTGCGAATATTCATAGGTAAGTATAGAGTAGAAAAGAGTGCCAGAAATGGCGGGAGGTAGAGGAAAAGTGATTATAGAGGAACCCAAACAAATACCTGAAAAATAAACCCAAACAAACTCACTTATCTCTACGTCCCGCCATTTCTGGCACTGATTTTTACTGTATACTCACTTATGGATATTCGATTTATGGATATTCGAATTATGAACATTCACTTATAGATATTCGACGACAGTGTATAGTAGAACATGATCTGACCTATCGACAGTTGCAGGATTATTCATTCATAACAGGACACCGTCTGTTTGTGTGTGTATATATGTGTGTATATATATATATATATATATATATATATATTTATATTTATATATTTATATATATATGAGTACACACACACACACACACATTTTATTTTCCCAAATTCATTTTTCAATTTTTCCAATTTATTGCCCAATTTGATTTTGCCAACGATATATATATATATATATATATATATATATATATATATATATATATATATATATATATATATATATATATATATATATATATATATATATATCAGTGGGAAAATAAAATCTTGAAGCACGAGAGGTTCGACTATGTCGCCACCCTCGTTTCGTTTATTTTCCCTGCTCGCTGCGATCACCGTCAATATAATTATCGATTAAACGAGGTGAGCCGATAAGATTATCGCGATCGGCATTACCCATCGACACGAACGTGCTTCTCTCTCCTCTCACTCGTCGCGACACGAACGAAATCCGGGCGGATAAATTGCCGTATAGACCGAGAAGTACGTAATAAAGAAATCCGCGGTACTGCTGGCTATGGGTTCGTCATTGTGATCGACCTTGGCCTATTGAATTGTGGCTGATTGGAAACGCGAAAGGTAAAGAGAAGAAAAGCCAACGAGATAAAAACAAAAGAACACTTCTTCGAAGCTGTATATAATTGAAATGACTGAATCATTTAAAGGACACTTATTGAGTCGTAGGTGAAGCTCAAGATTGGGGAATTCGTAAATCATTTATTGAACGAATCGACCGGTAAATCGTTCATTGTCGGAGAGTTTTTCTACGGATATTTATATATATATTTACATATACTTGTGTGGTTCATGCGTTGTATTTTTCTATAATTATGATATCCATTTTTTGTTACTATAATGCGATTTTTCAAATAAAAATAAAACATTTTTGATAAAATCATTTGTAAGGTTTGACCATTTCGTGTACATTTCTTGTACACTTGCATATTACGTACATTGTACTTGGCTATTATGAATCTTGTTTTTGGAAGATTGATCGATGGAACAATTATAATAAAACTGTTGAATTGAAGCAAAGAATATTTATTTTTACAGTAAACCATAATTTCATAAGTTAGAACAAACGACAATGTGTTCGAGGGGTTTTTGTGCTATTGAAGTATACATCGTTGAAAATTAAAGTATACCTAAAGTTTGATAATTGTAGAATAATTATTTCTTAGTTTAAAAAATCCATTAATAACGCATTTAAAATCAATTCTTAATATTTAAAATCAAAATTGACAAAATGGCGGCTTTTTGAAAAAAAAAGTATCGAATTCAGCCTATTTTTTCGACAGCTTTTGGTTAAGAAAAATATGTAGATTTGAAAAAAGCTTCCATCGCAGGATAAAGAACAATGTGAAGAATGTTGTGTCAAAATTTGAAACAGATAGCTCGAAAACTCTTCCTTTGAGAGTGTACACCGCTTTGAAGAACGACATTTCGAGAAAAATGCGTTTAAGGGGCTATACAAGTGTGAACGCTGAAAAATTGGCTGATTTTCGGTAATTTTTTGGAAGTACTAAATTAAATTTTTCGAAAAATTGCGAATATATTTGGCTATATTTGACCTATATCACATAATTTTTTCATTAAAAAATATTGAGATCCAAGCGACTCATGCACTGCCTTCGGAGGCGCCAAAAAAAAAAGTTCCTCCACTGCTGACATGATTCCGGCCGATTGGGTAGCTGAAACCGAAAAAGGAAAAAATGTTGTTAAACTGGAAGGTATTTCCTGTACAATGACGTAGTATTTTCGAAAAATATCAAAATCTAACAAAATGGCGTAGTTATGAAAAAAAGTCTGTTTTCTTGCCTATAAAATTGTCGTTTTTTTCAATGCCAAATGGGCTATTTTCATCCAATCAAAAATATCCTACGTCATTGTAGAGTAAATATATTCAAGCGTACTCAGTTCAAATTTCAAGTCAATCGGATAATTCCTCTTTGAGTTACAATGTCAGCAAATTTGAAAAATCTCATTTCGAGAGACGCGTTTAAAGATTTAACTATCGATTTTTGCAAGATAAAATGATAGAGATACGGCCTTGAAAATTTTACAGGATATTCTTGAAAGTATAAACTGTCGAAAAAAGCAAAAAAAATCGATTTTTTGAAAGTGTCACACTGGTATATCCCCTTAAAGTTTCGATTGCGCAATTTTCATATAATTTGTCTACTTACGTTTAGCTAAGTATATGAAAAGCATGTTTACAACCATCTATACTATCGAATAATGCACAAAAAACGATTTTTTGAACACTTCACCCCCTCACGATCCCTTAAATAAAAATTACGCGTGTTCAAAAGTGAGTCTTGATTTTTGCGGAAAAAAAATGGAAATTTTTCGTTCATCAAATCGAAAGTATATATCGAAAAAAAAAATCCTTCGATCTAATACTATATTTGTCCATCTAGAAAAAGCGCGACAAATTCGGAAAATATCGATGCGGTAGTTTTTGGAATATTTTTCTCACCGACATTGAAAACGTACTTTCGAGAAAAAAGCGTTTGAATTTTCGAACGACGTTCCGAGCGTTCCCACGGGCGTGAACGAGCGTGAACACCTTGAAACTTTCAGACAACATTTACAAGATGGTATACTGTGAAAATATATTGGTTTTGAAAAAAGTGATTTTTCGACTTTTACAAAACTAACCCTAAACCCCAAAGTTTTTAAAACTTTTCAAAAGAGTATATTTATATGTGTGTGTGTGTGTGAAGGAGTGTGTCGTTTTTTTTTGTTTATATTCTCGTCCAACATCGGCACGTCTGCATCGGTATAGCGCGCTGCTGCAACGACTATAATTAGATTTCTGTATCGAAAGAGTCGCTCGCCCGTCTCAGGTTAGGTCTCGTGTATACGTGCACGCTCGTTTGGTTATTCTTTCTCGTGAACGTTTTCCTGCCGACCATCTTCTACTCGACCCCTGTCCGCCCGCTCGCCGCTCGTTCGACGAAACGAGCGTCCTACTCCCGATCTCCGTAGTTACACACGTCATCCCACTTTTTCGCTCTCGATCCAACACGATCTATCGCTTCTCGCGCTCTTTCTCTCGTACTACAAGTCGTTGACAACCGCAATTGCTGCTTAGTCGTGGGATTTGTCGATCGTTGAGTTTCGGATGAATATCGACGGGGAAAGTTCGCCGCGAGGAGGCTGCCGTTCATTTCCGGGACAAAAGACGCGACGACGATGACCAAAATCATCGTGGTCTATCTTGTGCGAATTTGACAATTTTTTTTTCGTAAGAAAAAGTAATTCACTCACAAAATTAATTACACATCTATTTAGTACGGATATCAAGCTGTTAAAAAATGTATATATTTTTTTCGATGTACAAAACGGCCGACTCCTAATATTTTCTTTTGTTATCTTTTTTTTTTGGCGCTCCACGGCTTGACATTTAGCATCCAATTTTTTTACCTAGATCCAATTTTTTTACCTAGTTTTCGATTAATCAGAAATTCCGTACGTACTTCTCTGCGAAATGCAATGAGGAACGTAACTTTTAAATTTGAAGTAAATCGAGTGAAAATTGTTGAAGTTATTTGTCACGCCAATTGGAAAAAAGCTGTTTCGAAAAAAAAAAACGCGTTTAAAGTTTTAGGTACTCTATGGCCGTGCCAGAGGTGGGCTTACGTTATACGCTCAAAGTCGGTGAATAAAATGTTCTTGCTATAAATCGAATAGTAACTTATTCTTATGATGATAAAGCACCGTTTTAGCGAAAAAAAATCGATTTTTTGAAAATTCTACTGTGCTCTTATCCCTTAAAAGGTCATTTTTAGAAAATAACAAGTATGATGCTCGATGTTGACGTCCTAGAGGCGGCGCAACGAATTTTCAATATGGCCGGTCGAAGTATAGCCTCAAACGTGAACAATTACTTCGTTCTTGATTTCCCGCGAGCTGGCTAATGGATTTACCTCCATGGTAGATTGTAAAGATGCTACTGCAGTGAAGAATTTATTTTCCGCTCTTTTTTTTAGCTCAGTCGTTAGCTTTTTTTTAGCTCGGGATTTAGATTTTTTAAGGTTATGTGAGTCACACGCAGGTTTCGAGGAGTGATTCTATTTTTCAAAGCATACTGTTTGTGAGTGACGTCTGAAATCATATTCATACATTGTATATAACAGAAACAACTCTTTATATTGCCCGATTTGTTACTTATAAAAATACAAACTGGGAAAGAAAAAAATTTGGGGAGCGACTACAAACTTGCCTGATGGCCTAAAGAGAGTAATTTTCCGAGCCAACAACCATGCTTTTTAACGGGTCTTCTCACTTTAGACGCTAAAAAGGCTATTTTGTTGATTTCTTTTGACAGGTTTATATTATAGATTTTGATATAAAAGTTGTTACACTTAATAAATACACTTTCGAAATATATTTGAAAAAATTATTTATTCAAGTCACTATTTATAGACGAAAATGGTGGTTAAAAAAACTTCCTAAAAAATTGTGGGTCTGCGCTGTTGATGAAATCTCGGAGATGGATCATCCGAAAAAAAAAAACGGTTTCAGATTCAGTATGTTAATGACTATAGCGCATATCATACGATTTTTGGGGAAAAAATAGAAAATTTCAAAATTTAAAAAAATTCTTGATATGCGCCATCGCTATAGTTGTAAAGAATATGTGGTTAAAATTTCATAAGGATCGGTTCAGTAGTTTCGAATATTTTGTCAACAAGCAGTCGAAAAACGTCGTTTCAAGAAAAACGCGTTTAAAGTTTGTTTGGGTTACAAAAATAGATGAAATTTTTTTTTTTGTATGTCGAAAGTGTAGTTATTAAGTGTAACAACTTTTATATGAATATCTATAATATAAACCTATACAAAAAATCATGAAAATAGCCTTTTTTAGCGTATAAAGTGAGAAGACCCTTTAAGGGGTAAGGCCACAGTAGAATTTTCAAAAAACCGATCTTTTCTTTCCTTAAAATGGTGTTCTATCATCATAAGAATAAGTTACTATTCGATTTATAGCAAGAACATTTTATATAGAGTACCTAAACTTTAAACGCGTTTTTCTCAAAACAGCTTTTTTCCAATTGGCGCGACAAATAACTTCAACAATTTTCATTCGATTTACTTTAAATTCAAAAGTAATGTTCCTAATTGCATTTCGCAGAGAAGTACGTACAGAATTTCTGATTAATCTTTTGAATAAAACAATATTTTTTAAATTCCGTATGTACTTCTCTAGGTATTCTAATATAGATTGACGAGAATTTTTGTTTTTTGTTCCAGGTAAAAAATTGTGGATACTAAATGTCACGCCGCGGAGCGCCTAAAAAAAGATAAACGAAAATATTAGTAGTCGGCCATTTTGTACATCGAAAAAAAAAAATTCTAACAGCTTAATATTCATACTAAATAGATGTGTAATTAATGTTATGAGTGAATCACTTTTTCATACGGAATTTTTTTTTTTTTAATTCGCTCATTATTTGATACCCGTTACTGTGGCCAAGGCCTTAAGACTTTATCTTTAAGTGGCTTATGGAACGACAATTTACTTTCATTATCCGTCTTGCACCCTCGAACACAGCATAACCTCGACTAATTGTTTGCTTTTTAAATTTCGCCCATTCGTGTATGTTGACAAAGTTCACGATACTAGTAGAGCTTCTGCATTAGGCCGAGAGAGGCGCCGAGACTTTCGTGGATCGCGAATTATTGAGGCTCGAGCGCTTCATCGACGGAGGTTATGAACGATAAGAATTTTTTCGCACGCTGGTAAGTCGAAACTTGGAAGGTACAATGACCGTTTGGGTTTGTTTGGGGTCGATATCTTCCATCGCCAAGCTCAACAGTTCGAAACTTTTTTTTGTTCGTAAGCCGGCCGTGTCTCGCGTTGCGCCAATTCTGCTACACGATCGCGCGGAGATACCGCTGGTTGCCAAGGGCGCTCGCGACGAAGGCCCGCGCGCACGCGCGGCTGCATTTGCCCGCAGCGGCCGCTGCGATGGCAGCACAGTCATAGGGGGCAGTCCCGCGCGCCTACACGCCGCCGATGACAGAAGCTTCGTAGCTCGGTCGTGTACGGTCGTTATCGGCCGGCTAGGAGAGAGCGTTATACACACGGGGTTCCAGAGCGGCGACGTATCGCAGGCGTGGCGGGGCAAGACCGAGAGAAAGAGCATAAACGCCACAAGCACGCACGGCTACCCAGCGATAACTCCGCAAAACTTGCCCTACCGTGTCGTCTGGTCGGACTGGCGTGTTTTATTTATTTTTTTCTCGTTCTCACGAATCGACGGTGCATCCCAGAACTCCGGCCTCAATCTTCACCGGTCCTCGAACAATCGTCACGATTTCACGCAGCAGCGCCGAACAAAAATCACGCGCGGTCTCCTCCCAAACGTGACGGAAAGTTTGCTCTCCCTGGTCGTCGATAAAATACACGGAACGAAAGAGAACGTAAAAAAGAGAAGAAAGGCGTAGGCGCAACCGTATCCCGGCGAAAGTTACGCGTGCTGCGAACAGTTTCAGTGCCGATTGTTATTATTGTTTATTCTTTTGAATCACTCTCTTACCTCTTCGCCTTCTCGACGTTTTTTTTTTGTGTACTCGTTTCCGTGGACGGGCGATCGCGAGTGTGCGCACAAACGCGACGAAGCTTTAGTGAAAGGAAGAGTGAATTCGGCATAGTTCCAAAGTCGGTTGTACGAACGCAGATATACGTACGAAAATACGGAGATTTTTCGTGGGAGGAACACGAAATATTACTCTAGTGTCCGGAGCTGCGCGTCTTTGTCAGGTAAATATCTTCGAAGGAAATATCAACAAATACGCATAACCGATGCAATTAAAATTCATACACACACACGAGCACACCTGTATGCACCGACTGTGAGCGATGAGCGTACCCGGGGCCGGTTAGATTGGAGAAAAATGTATCGCCTACCTTCGTAAAACCGGTTTGGCACCGATTCTTTTTTTTCTTCCCGTCAGCATCTCATCCTCTCGAAGAAACCGAATCTTTTTTACTCCTCGTCTGTCGACTGTGTTGCATCTTTCGATCACGGCCATTTCACTCCATCAGTCGTTACATGTCTCGGCATGTGTGACATATATATACTCGTGTGTTTGGCAATTTATAATAGGCGATCGAGTGAGCGCATTGGGGTGTTAACCTTTATCCTGCGTCCTCGCGTTCGTCCCCGTTTAGCCTCCATTGACGGGGCGTACTACTGAGAAAGGTCGACACGTAATGAGACAAAAGTGAAACAACAGAAAAAGGAGGCGATTTGCGGTGGGCGCCACTGCTTGTTCTTGCACACGAATCTTTATATACGCACCTGTGGGTATGCGTCGTATGCTACTGGAATGGACTATCGTACCTATTATATTTCTGTATCTGTGCAGTATCTATTATATCATTTATAATAGGCCTAGCACAACCCGCTCATCCACCACTTTGGGTACCTATTATAATGCCATGAATAGGCATGGCGTGGTTGAGGTCAGTCGTACCTATTGTAGTACGCGCGTGTATAAATAATAGGTACGCTGCTATGTGATGCAGGGTGGGGCGACAGTACCTATTCTATTACGCATGGGTAAAATAATAGGTACGCCGCTCTATGATACGGTAGAGACTTCCTATTACGCACGTGATAAAAAAGTAACTATTACGCACGTGATAAATAATAGGTACCTGTTGCGCACGTGATAAATAATATGTACCTATTACGCGCGTGATAAATAATAGGTACCTTTTACGCACGTGATAAATAATAGGTACCTTTTACGCACGTGGTAAACAATAGGTACCTATTACGCACGTGATAAATAATAGGTACCTACTACGCATGCGATAAATAATAGGTACCTATTACGCACGTGATAAATAATAGGTACCTATTACGCACGTGATCAATAATAGGTACCTATTACGCACGTGATAAATAATAGGTACCTATTACGCACGTGATAAATAATAGGTACCTATTACGCACGTGATAAATAATAGGTACCTATTACGCACGTGATAAATAATAGGTACCTATTACGCACGTGATAAATAATAGGTACCTATTACGCACGTGATAAATAATAGGTGCCTGTTACGCACGTGATAAATAATAGGTACGCCGCTATATGACCCGGTAAGGGGCTATTGTACCTATTTTATTACGCACGTGTATAAATAATAGGTACCTATTACGCACGTGATGAATAATAGGTATGCCGCTACATGACACGATAAGGGGCTACTGGACCTATTTTTGTACGCACGTGTATAAATAATAGGTACCTATTACGCACGTGATAAATAATAGGTACGTCACTATATGACACGTTAAGGGGCTACTGTACCTATTTGATTACGCACGTGTATAAATAATAGGTACCTATTACGCACGTGATAAATAACAGGTACGTCGCTATATGACGCGTTAAGGGGCTACTGTACCTATTTTATTACGCACGTGTATAAATAGGTACGTCGTTATACGATAGGGTAAGGGGCTATTGTACCTATTGTATTACGCACGTGTAAAAATAATAGGTACGCCATGATTGAGGTTGGCCGTACCTATTGCAGTACGGGCGTGTATAAATAATAGGTACGTCCCAAATGATGCAGGGAGGGGCTACCGTACCTATTCTGTCACGCATGCGTATAAATAATAGGTACGCGGCTATATAGATACAGGGAGAGGCTACCGTACTTATTGCACTTAAATATATTTATACACATAAACGCGCACACCGAAGCTGCTTCTACTTTCTCACATTCTCGTTACAGCATGAACATCATGAGACTTCGTGGGAGACGTCCACGATCATTCCTCATATCTCTCTCTCCTTTCGTAATTGCAACGGCGCGAAAGCTCCGCTCGGGTTTATCAACGTCGCGCACATTTTTGTTCTCACCAACCCGAGTTTACAATGCTCGTTTTTGCCTCCCGCAATCTTTTTCAGCCATTCGCGTATGCATCTCTGTATTTAGGGGGGCAGATGAACGGCGGTGTCTGAGGGTTGCGGGAGGGGAGCGGAGTTGGCAAAGAAGTTTATGAACCTCGGCCAAAGTAGAATTCCACGAAATGTTTTGTTTCAATGAACGAAACATGGCGTGACTGCTCCGATGGTGGTACACTTTGCGAGGGTTAGACGCGTTTTTTTCTGCGCGTCTCTGCTCGTCTCGTACGTGTAGAATTTTTCTCCTTGATGCTCTTTGAGACCGATCGGATACATATATATAAACCTCGTTAGGAGAAATTTATTTTGCCACTATTTTTTCCAACATTAATGAATATGACGATAAAAGAAATCGTCAGCGTAGTCATTGTGCAATTAGCAGATTTCGAGTTGATTTTTATTCTTCACGATTGTCCCTATACATAAATAATAGGTACGGTACGTCTTTCGCCCGGCATATACCGGCGTACCTATTATTTCTAGATGGGGCATTCCATGCCAAATCAGTCACTTTTAGACCCGAGCCCCTTCGATTCGGCCGATTTTCTTCTTGTACCCTATAAAAGCAACTCCCTTGATTTTTTCAAATTTTTTTGTCCCTTCGTTTGTAAAAAATGAACTTCTCGCGAAACTTCAAAGCTGAAGAAAAAAATTGAAAATTTCGACACAAATAGAATGAAACATTTACCCACGATGGGATGGGTGGCAAAAATCCTTACAACCATCAAGGTTTTTTTGATAATTTTTCGAAAAAAATCAAAATAGGTATTCAAGTCGAGAAAAAATAGTTTTTGCTTCAAACTGAAAAAAAATATATTGTAGACGATAATTTTTATTTCTATGATATTTATTCTCGAAAGGAGCATTAAAAAACGAAAGTTTTGAGAGAATAAACATCGTATTTGGTCCATTTTTGGCGAAGTTACGAGCATTTAAAAAAATCAATTTTTGAGAGAATTTCATTTCCCAAAAACGAATCGATACAAGCATTTGAAAAAAATAAAGAAAGCTTCTTTTATGGGGTACAATAACTTTTGAAAAATTCAGCCGAATCGAACGGGGGTCGAGTCTAAAGGTGGCTAATTTGGTATGGAATGCCCTATAGACATAATAAGTATCGGAGAGGCACGGGGGTAAATAATAGGTACGGCTGCCGCTGCCTCTAGAACATGGCGGCGTACCTATTATTTTTGTACTATGATCGGTACCGCAAAGGTGCAGTGAAAAATATTTGTTTATATTTATTTTATATATATTTATACATATAAATATCAGGGTGGTTCAAAAAAAAAAAAAATTTGTTTCGCGGTACTCAACGGAAAATGTTACTACGTTGTGAAAAAGTAATTCATACAAAATTTGAGAGGTCTAAACATTTTTCTAGGTAGTGCTCAAATGACTTCATTTTTTTCTATAGATTTTTCGCCAATTTTTTTTACCCGCCAATGGACATCATAATAATGTAAATTCAGATCATTTATCCAACTTATGTTGAATGAGATATTCGTTGAACGATTGAGTTTGATTTTTCCGTAAATAATTTTTTTTCTATGCTGCTTACTCCAGTCGTAATTTTTGTAACCTTTTGAAATTGATGCAAGGTTGAGAAATTCCTATTCCGGTTTCGCCCCGAATATTACTCATTTTGTCGATAACGGTTTGTGTACGCTCTCGAACAGAAAATTTAAGAGTATTATGATGGTGGAAGAATATACTTAATGCTTCTCTATTCGTGGGTAATTTTCGCTCCACAAATTCTTCGATTTCCTATCCAATCAGATAAACTTCGCCACTGTCACTATCGTCCAAACCCGCGATCATTTTTTACATTTTAATTTTTACGTGTACTGTGACATACCTCGATACAGCAACTACTGGAATGAGTCAAATGAATCGCGAAAAGAACTCACGGACAGTCAAAGAAACAAACTGTCTATGACTTTGTTTTCTTACTCCAAAACAACATATTACTCCAAAACGACATATTACTTCAAAACAACATATTACTTCAAAACAACATATTACTCCAAAACAACATATTACTTCAAAACAACATATTACTCCAAAACAACATATTACTCCAAAACAACATATTACTCCAAAACAACATATTACTCCAAAACAACATATTACTCCAAAAAAAAACACGCATACTTGTCAGGCGTTCAGGGACGTAAACACCGTGTTCTTGTTCATCAAGTGGTTGATATAATTTACACAACCGAATTACATATATTGATTCTTAATCTGCAAATACAAATTGTTTATGGTAAAAAAAAATATTTAAATAAAAATTGTGCATTGTTACAGATAAAATTAAATCAATACTTGGATCACGTACTTACATTTTCTGCATCGAGATTTAAAAAATAATTAATACTCCGATAATCATGAAAGAAAACATGAAAATGGCGTTTGAGCACTAGCTAAAAAATTGTCTGGAACCCTCAAATTTTGCAAAACTGTCTTTTTCTTGTCATGCTTTAATTTTCCTTTGAGAAAAATAACGATTTTTTTATAACCACCCTAATATATATATACAATATATATATATATATATATATATATATATATATATATGAGGTATTCCACGTGAATCCGGTGGACTTTTTCCCTGACCCCCGCCAATTCGCTTTAATTTTTGAAATCTAATTCCATTGTCTCTAAAAGATACCCTGATTTTTTTTTACATTTTTCGTAAAAACCCTTATTCAAAAAAAAATCTCCGAAAGACGCCCCGATTTAAAAATCTGAAAAAATTCCCAAAAATGCGTGATTATATGTAAAAATCTTCAAGGTATCAGCCGCAGTGTACGTATGTTTTTTTTGTGCTTTCTGACCGATCAACGTTTAAAAAAATCCCAAAAATTCAAGAACCACTTACTTCGGGCGGATACTTAAATATTTTTATACCCACAATGAATTTTTTGACCATTTTTGAATAACCAAATCACAATCATGGACCTTGAACAGTTAGCAGTCAATTTTTCGGATTTTTTTTACGCCAATCGCTCAGGAAGCACAGATAAAATCATACTTCCACTGCGGGTGATAGTTTGAAAGTTTTTACATATGATCACCCATTTTTCGGAATTTTTTCAGATTTTTAAATCGGGGCGTTTTTTCCGGAGAATTTTTTTTTTTACTAACGGTTGTTACAAAAAATGTAAAAAAAAATCAGAGTGTCTTTTAGAGTCAATGAAATCAGATAAATAAAAATAAATCGAAGCAAAAGTCCTCCGGATTCACTTGGAATACCTCATGTTTGTATACAATTTTTTTATTTCTTCTGCTCGCTGAAGAGACACCTCCTCGCAGATATGAACCCAAGTGTCAAATTCGAGAGAACGGAGAACGAAATGGTGCGAATATATGAACAGTGAGAAAAGAAAATCGTTGAATGTGCAAAATGCATTTTGTTGTCTCGAAATTTTATTGTTTCAACGGCTGCTCAGACATGCTAAATAAGCTACAGTTCACACCACTAAAACTATCAGTTAGATTAACAAAACGTGTTTTATGCCAACCAAAAATCAAGTTGAACGTATTTAAAGATACATTTTGTTAAACCAATTGAACTTTGGATGTTTTTTTTTCACTGAAGGAACAGAAAATACTGCGGGGGACAAGTGTTCACTTCGTTAGTCTCGCAGACTCGCGAACACTTTTCGCTCTATTGTATAAAACTTTTTTTGTTCCCCAACTTTCTATTCCGGCCTGCCTTGATTTCCTATTCGCCCACGGACTTTGCGTCAATTATATACTCGGACACGTTCGCGTGTTGTACCCTTCGTAGTCTTTCTTCTTCCTCTCTGCCCCTTAACCGACGTCGAGGAGAAAGACTGCCGATGAGGTCTGCAAATACTCTCGAGGGATGAATCCGTAAGGTTTTATAGCCTACATACGTACTTACATACCTATACGTACGAATGTATATGGCCAGTTTCTCTTGCCGTTGCTATGGTTATCCGCCATCTTGGAAAACGGTTATTCCCGAGCATCCTCCCTGGTTTCGAGATCCTCCAGCTTGCACCGACGGAAGCTCCCGTCGATGTCCTACTGTTTCTTATTTTATTCAGCGCACGTTCGGATAATAAAGCGGAAAATTAATAAACAATGCCTCGATTATCGTACTCTTTTTCAACGTGATATCTCCGACACAAATAATTCTCTCGACTTTACGGACCGAAAGTAAATTAAGGCGTTACCCCCACTTGTAGCGCAAAAAAAGGCCCTTTTCATGAATTTTTTAAAAGAAAACTACAAAACTTTTTTAATCGATCAATATACCATCTTAAAGAACGCATCTTGAAGAACTTTCGGTAATTTTTTTATTGAAAAATATTACATTGTTTAGTGGCAAATGGCCGTCAATGAAATAATGTTTTTATATACACGGTTTGCGGTGACCAACATTGCGGCGAAGTGGATCATCTGAAAAAAAAATGCGGATGGATTTAGTCAAATATAAGTATAAACTAGTCTTTAATCGAAGGATTTTAAAAAATATTCATTTTTCACAAAATGGCGGACAGTCAAAGTTAATGGTTCGATTTTAACGAAAAAAAACGGCCGTTTTTTGGCTATAAAACGGGCATTTTTTTTCGAAAAAAAATCGAACGATTAAAGACTACATTTTTATGTATTAAATAAGCCTGCAAAATTTCAAGAAGATCGGTTCATTAGTGTTCGAGTAATCTTGGTCACCGACTTCAGAAATGCCATTTTGAGAAAAACGCGTTTAAAGTTTCTCTTTCAACGCTCTTTCAACGTGGATTCTTCTCTTTCAACGCTCATATCTCAGTCAATTTTGTTCGGATCGACTTGAAATTTTCGGGACATACTCTCAGATTTTTATACTTCAAAAAAATGCAATAAAAAAATCGATTTTTTCAAAATCGCAAGTGGGGGTGACCCCTTAAGGGCTAGGCTACTGTGATGACCCAAAAATCAGGGCTGTTCAGGGGTTCGGCCACATAAAATCATGTGCGAATTTAACAATTCTTTTTTCGTATGAAAAAGTGATTCACTCATAAAATGAATTACACATCTATTTAGTATGAATATCGAGCTGTTAGAAAATATACATTTTTTTTTCGATGTACAAAATGGCCGACGACTAATATTTTCTTTTGTTATCTTTTTTTTAGGCGCTCCGCGGCGTGACATTTAGCATCCACAATTTTTTACCTAGAACAAAAAACAAAAATTCTCGTCAATCTACATTAGAATACCTAGATAAGTACGTACGGCATTTAAAAAAAAATATTGTTTTATTCAAAAGTTGCCGGTCTTTGAACGTAAGAAATGAATTTTCAGTGAAAAATTTCGTTATAACTGCTCATAAACTGCTCATAAAATGAAACGTTTTCGATTAATCAGAAATTCCGTACGTACTTCTCTGCGAAATGCAATTAGGAACATAACTTTTAAATTTGAAGTGAATCGAGTGAAAATTGTTGAAGTTATTTGTCACGCTAATTGAAAAAAGCTGTTTCCATTAGTTTCAAGTAGTCGGCCATTTTGTACATCAAAAAATATATATATTTTTTCTAACAGCTTGACATTCATACTAAATAGATGTGTAATTAATTTTAGGAGTGGATCACTTTTTCATACGAAAAAAAATTGTCGAATTCGCACATGATTTTATACCCGTTAATGTGGCGTAAACCCTTAAAAAAAAATTCGAAGAAATAAGTAAGGGATCGTCCATTAATCACGTGAGGTTTTTTGGCCACTTTGTGAGCCCCCCCCCCCCCCCCCCCCATGGTGATGTCGGGTCGTTTATTAATCACGTGAGGCTCAAATAGGAGGGGGGGGGGGGGGGGTTTGGATAACAGAAACCTCACCACATATCACCATGGGGCGGGGGGGGGGGGGGGGGGGGGGGGGGGGGCTCAAAAAGTGGCCAAAAAACCTCACGTGATTAATGGACGATCCCTAAGATGATTGAAGAATGTTTTGGACGTTTATTTGTATGTAGTAGAGGTGTGCTAAAGGCCGGAGCCTTAATTAGAAGGTCTGAGAAATCGTTTTTCTTCTAATTGCATAAATCGATAGATAAACTATCCAAGAATATATTTACAAAGTTACAGAGGCCAATTGTGAATGTTTTCGAAGATACAAGGCCAAAAGCAGACAATCGAGTGATATTTGATATTGAAATTTCCTCCTATTGAAAACTTTGAAGCGCGTTTTCTCCAGTTTTTATTTTTACGGTTTTTCCAAATTGGCGGGCGTGATAGCGAAAAAACTGCACGACCTATTGAATCAAACCAAATTTTATTTTCTTCAGTATGAAAATCTCTTCTGCGTAAATTAAAAAAGTCGTTGAAAAAGTCTTTTTAAATCATTTTTATAGCACGTTAAAGTGTTTTTTAAACACATTTTTTTTTCAAACCTGAGGAAAGTTATAATTTCACGATTTTTTCAGCTTTTTCTTAATTCACCCATAAGAAAAATACATGGCAATTGAACATTTTATTGGTTTATTTGGTTCAATCAAGAATTACGAGCTGCTACTTTCCTGCCGATTGGGGACTGCAGTGGCAAGACGCACATGGATTAGGCTGATAAATCTGCGGTCATTTATTGTTTCATGTTGAACTTTTTTTTTTAACATTTCGAATATACATGAAAAAATACCTCAATGTTTACTGGGCTCACTTGTTTTTTTTTCTTTTTTTTTTAATTCCCGAAAAAAACCATTTTTTTTGGACCTTATAATTCTGCTTCCGCCTTAATTGACTATGTATATGCGCTAACATGGAATAAAATAAAAAAATATTAGCCTTACATTGACGGGTTGAGTAAAACCGCCACCTATTGCCTTCGAATTTCTTCGATACGTATGTGCTATATCGCATTTTTTTTATCACGATCGGCAAATCGCTACGCTGAGAGATCGATAAGGAAACAATGGCGGTGACGACTGCGGCCTTGCGCATCGCGACAAAATTGTCTCTTGGGAGCAAGCAAAGACTAGAGAAGGGAAAAAAGGAGAGAAAAAACGATACGACGTACCGTAAAATGGGGCGACTGAACAGGTTTTGCAAGTTTTTTGTAAGTAACATTTCTTTAAGGGGCTATACCAGTATGAACGCTGAAAATTTGGGTGATTTTCGGGAATTTTTTGGACGAAAAGTACTCAATTAAATGTTTCGGAAAATAAAAAATATATTTGGTTATATTTGACCTACATTACATAATTTTTTCATCGAAAAATATTGGGTTCCAAGCGAATTATGCGGTTCGGAAGCGCCAAAAAAAAGTTCCACCACTGCTGACACGATTCCGGCCGATTGAGTAGCTGAAACCGAAAAAGGAAAAAATGACGTTCAAGTGGAAGGTATTTCCTGTACAATGACGTAGGAATTTCGAAAAATTTAAAAATCTAACAAAATGGCGTAGTTATGAAAAAAACGTCTGTTTTCTTGCCTATAAAATGGTCGTTTTTTTCAAGGTCTAATCGTCAATTTTTATCCAATCAAAAATATCCTACGTCATTGTAGAGTAAATATATTCAAGAGTACTCAGTTCAAATTTCAAGTCAATCGGATAATTGCTCTTTGAGTCACAATGTCCGCAAATTTGAAAAATCTCATTTCGAGAAAACCGCCTTTAAAGATTGAACTATCGATTTTTGCAAGATAAAATGATATATACCATAAAAACTGCTAATCAGCTATACCTGGCCCATACAATGGACCCTCCTCTTCCTCGAATAATGCCTGCGCTGAGAAGCTGAAGCTTTTCACACTGGTATAGCCCCTTAACATTCTCAATTCCAATTTTTTTTTCCCATAGATTAATGTGTCCTTTGGCTATCCAATGTATACGAAAGTCAAGCCCCACTAGCCCACACACACACAATTTTATGTATTTTTCTCATAGTGTCAAAGTAGCCTCGAGTGTGGTGTTTCTTTGACAAGGCATTGAAATGCAACTTAAGCCAAAGATTAAGCGACCTTCTCACTTAAGGGGGGATTGTCTGTTTTTTTCGCAAAATTTACCGCTTTTTGGGAATTTTTTTGTGAAGAAAGTATACAACGGAAAACTTGTGAAACTTGGCATATAGTTTTATTGATCTGTTTACTACATACAAAAAAATTTTTAAACAATTTCATCAAAAAATCCGCCTCCCACCCCCCTCGCCGCGCGATGGTCCTTTTTTGATGGTGTGCACGATTACAGCCTTCACGTTCATCCTGCAACAAAAGCCCAAAAAGCATTTTACTTTAGACACATATAGCTATCGTTCGATGAAGGAAAAAAAAAATTGACGATTTGGTGACGTTTTGAACTTGAGGTATCGATTTTTCGAAAAAAATGGATCGATTTTTTGTTATAAATAAAAAACTATTAAACGCATTGCTTTTTTGCTTCATCAAACGATAAAAGGATGTCAGCTGAACATTCTGTCTAAATTTGAAGGCAATCGGTTGAATAGTTTTTGAGAAATCGTGCACACCATCAAAAAAGGACCATCGCGCGTCGAGGGGGGTGGGAAGCGGATTTTTTGATGAAATTGTTTAAAAAATTTTTTGTATGTAGTAAACAGATCAATAAAACTATATGCCAAGTTCCACAAGTTTTCCGTTGTATACTTTCTTCACAAAAAAATTCCCAAAAAGCGGTAAATTTTGCGAAAAAAAAGACAATCCCCCCTTAAGACGATAAAAAAGGCTATGTTCATGAATTTTTTTGATCGGTTTCTATTACAGATATTGATATAAAAGTTGTTACACTTGATAAATACACTTTCGAAATACATTTTCTAAAAATTATTTATTTATTTAAGTCATTATTGATAGACGAAAATGGTAGTTAAAAAAATGTCCTAAAAAAATGGTATGTCTGCGCTGTTGATGAAAGCTCGGAGATGGATCACCCGAAACAATAAAATCAAACGGTTTTAGATTCAGCATGTTAATGGCTGTAGCGCATATCATACGATTATTGATATACGCAAAAATAACAAAACGGCGGACATTTTTCGAAAAAAAAAACAAAAAAAAACTTGCTTTTTTCACCGTTTTTGGCAACAAAAAAATAGTAAATATCGAAAATTGTGGCGCTCTGTTATAGTAGCCCTAAAAAACAGTCAGTTTCCCTTAATGTCAATGTAACCCCATTTTACGGTACCCTTCTTGTCTCCATTCGACGATTTGTCTACCGAGACACGTGTATGCGCATGGCGAAATCTTATCTATTTCGTACATATATTGATGATTATCTCGTAAATGCACGATTGTGAGAAAAAGTGTGTAGAATCGCAATCAACGCGGCTTGAATCGAGAATGACCCGATTCGTTACGCGTACACACACACACACACACACACGCACACACACACACACACACACACACACACACACACACACACACACACACACACACACACACACACACACACACACACAACGCGATTTATAGGGAATTTATACAAAATTCCAATTCTTTTTCCAAATACACTGATAAGTAGAGATAAGAGAATGTTCTTCGCTCCATTGTAGTAACTCACGTGAATTCGTAATTCCAAAACGTGTGCGGGCTGCGACGCCTGACTCGCAACCTTGAGCAACGACGCCTGCTCTAGCTCGAGTTAAATAAATTCACCGTGCATGAATTAACGAACGTAAACTGACACATCCACACTAAATATATCTATACGGGTATACGCGCGGTTACTCCCGTCATCTACGCGTATATCGCACCGTCCCGTTATCGCGTGGAATGTTTGAAAAAATATTACGTCACTTTTCAAATACAATCGAGGCGACGAAAAATTGATTATATATATATATATATATATATATATATATATATATATATATATATATATGAAGTATTCCACGTGAATCCGGTGGACTTTTTCCCTGACCCCCTCCAATTCGATTTATTTTTTGTATCTGATTCCATTGACTCTAAAAGACACCCTAATTTTTTTCTACATTTTTCAAAACAACCCTTAGTAAAAAAAAAATTCTCCAAAGAAACGCCACGATTTAAAAATCTGAAAAAATTCCCAAAAATGCGAGATTATATGTAAAAATTTTCAAGCTATCACCCGCAGTGGGAGTATGATTGTTTCTGTGGTTTCTGAGCGATTAACGTTAAAAAAATCCGAAAAATCAAATGCTAACTGTTCAAGGTCCATGATTGTGATTTGGTTATTCAAAAATGGTCAAAAAATTCATTGTGGGTATTGAAATATTTAAGTATCCGCCCGAAGTAAGCGGTTCTTGAATTTTTGGGATTTATTTTTAACGTTAATCGCTCAGAAAGCACAGAAAGAAACATACTTACACTGCGGGTGATACGTTGAAGATTTTTACATATAATCACGCATTTTTGGGAATTTTTTCAGATTTTTAAATCGGGGCGTTTTTATCGGAGTTTTTTGTTTTGTTTTGAACAAGGGTCTTTTTTCGAAAAATGTAAAAATAATTCAGGGTGTCTTTTAGAGTCAATGGAATTAGATTTTAAAAAATTAATCGAATTGGCGGGGGTCAGGGAAAAAGTCCACCGGATTCACGTGGAATACCTCATATATACATATATATGAGGTATTCCAGTACAACTCGGACTTACCTCACCATTGTTGACGAAAGATCTCCACAGTGGAAAACCTCACACCTGGTATCGAGAAAATACTTATTCAAAAAAAATTAATTTTCCCCATCGTTGCCCTTCTGCGGCTGCTAAGATCGCACAGTCAACTTCGGGAGTTTTTAAATTGTAAAAAAAATTGGATCCGTTATAGACCTGTTTC
This sequence comes from Ophion ellenae, assembly GCA_963210295.1. Classification (NCBI taxonomy): domain Eukaryota; kingdom Metazoa; phylum Arthropoda; class Insecta; order Hymenoptera; family Ichneumonidae; genus Ophion; species Ophion ellenae. The sequence continues at coordinate 20,438,916 of OY723395.1, forward strand.
GTGCATTTTTCACCACAGCTCAACTGGTGCATCTCGGGTAAGGTTCCGACTCCCCCCCCCCCCCCCCCCCACTGCGATCGAGCTGAAATTTTGCACAAACCTCCCTTTTAATATTTTAAGACAACCCTCAAGGGATTTTTGGCGACGCGCAATAGTTTTCGAGATATTGAGTTACAAAGTTAATTATTTTACGGCGCGCCGACTATACCTTCATCTGTTTCGTCTCAGTTCTGGCTATACCTATATATGTTATCGCGCACATCGCTTTGTCCGGATCTTCGCCTGACGTTTGATCACGGTGCCTGTGCCTAATTCGGGACAAAATTCGGGACAAAATTCGGGAACCGAATGTTAAAAAAATGGAAATCCGTTTCAGTCAAATGGTTTTTGAATGAGAACCTTCTCCTACCATCATTTTATTTTTGGAAACTCCCATAATTTTATTGTTAAGGTAAGGTTGCGACACCCCCCCCCCCCCTTCCCTACCGATCGAGCTGAAATGTTGCACAAATCTCCCTTTTAATATTTAAGACAACCCCTAAAAGGGTCTTGGCGACGCGCGATGTTTTTTGGGTTTGGGTTTGTTTAGGTTTGTTTGGGTATTTTTGTTTGGACCAAACGGGGGGCGCGATAACACATTTAAGTATGAACGGAGACGTAGCAGATATAGATATGATCGGTGGGCGTTAAAAAATCTTTAAAATTCAATATCTTGAAAACTATTGCGTGTCGCCAAAAATCGCGTCAGGAGTTCTGCTGAAATATTAAGGGGTCTTCTCACTTGAAACGCTAAATAAAGGCTATTTTCATGATTTTTTTTGATAGGTTTATATTATAGATATTGATATAAAAGTTATTACACTTATTAAATACACTTTCGAAATACATTTTAAAAAGTTGCATGCATTTATGTAACCCAAACAAACTTTAAACGCCTTTTTCTCGAAACAACGTTTTTCGACGGCTTGTTGATAAAATCTTCGAAACTACCTCACCGATCCTTATGAAATGTTAACCACATATTTTTTACAACTCTAGCTATAACCCACATCAAGTTTTTTTTTTTATTTTGATGTTTACTATTTTTTTTCTGCCAAAAACGGTGAAAAAAGCACTTTTTTTGTTTTGTTACAAAAATGGCCGCCATTTTTTTGTTTTTGCATACATAAAAAATCGTATGATATGCGCTATAACCATTAAGTACCTCCACAGAAGAGTTGAATTAAGAAATGGTTGAAATTTGACATATACGTTATTTAATACATTATCCAAACATCTGTGCAATTTGAATAAGTTTGACCACCCCAAACCCGAGATATTTACACTCAAAGTTGGCTTGGTTTGCACGTAACAAATGCGTTATGATGGGCAAACAGAGCATCGTTAATTCTACCGTCAAAACTAAAATTAAGAAATTGATCAAAAACGAGGATAACCTACAGTAAGATATCACGAATAATGTGAAAAAAAATGAGAATGATTCACCATCTAGTTTCCAAGATATCACCATGAGAAGCCTTCACAATTTCGGTGCAAAGCCTGGCAAAGCCTGGAAAAAAAACAATTGGGGCAAAGCCTGGACAGTCCCTGCAAAAAGTTTACTGGCAATGGTCGATCAAAAACACAATTAAAAATATATTTTACGGCAATAAATGATATCCATCGTATTATCTACTAGTACCCAGTCAATATTGCGTAGTTTTTAATTTTATTCATTACTAATCAAACCAATTATCAATCTTTTAAACATGAACATGGTATGTAAACTTTTGGTTGAGATTTTCGCAGAGGAACTACCTTAATATACCGAATCTAAAATCGTTTGATTTTTTTTCAGCGCAGACCTACAATTATTTCAGGACATTTTTTCACCACCATTTTCGTCTATAAATAGTGACTTACATGAAATTTTTTTTTTTTTAATTTATTTCGAAAGTGTATTTATGAAGTGTAACAACAACTTTTATATCAATATCTATAACATGAACCTATCAAAAAAATTCATGAAAATAGCCTTTTTTTAGTGTCTAAAGTGAGAAGACCCCTTCAAAGGAAGGTTTGTGCAAAATTTCAGCTCGATGGGAGGGGGCGGGTGCTCCCGGAACTTTATCCGAAATTTATAACCAACAGCTGCAATAAAAAAAGATGTTGAATAATAATAATTCAAAACTGAAAAAATTTAGAAGAATTTTCGTTGCATTCTGACGATGCAAACTGCGACACTATGTATTTTTTCTTTGTGATTTTGTAAATCTTTATTTTGCATCCGTATCTGTCCGAAAACTGGGGCATATTGTAATACTATCAATCAATCTCTCTTTCTCTATCTCTCTCTTACTCTCTATGCCTCTCGTATTCAACCGCGGACTTTTCACATCGGACCCCACGTTTTCTCGCATCGCGGGCTTCAACTGGTAGACAGTACGGCGCCATCGAGAGTGCTCATGCAAAATCTCTCTCTCTCTCTCTCTCACTCTCTCGCTCTTTCTCGCTTGCGTGTGTTTCTCTGTTTGCACACGACGAAGAGACTCCCCCGGAGCGAGCGCGAGGGTGATCGATGTCATTGTTCGTAAATATCACCGAGCCCCCGGGAGGCGAGAACGCGCCTTCGACTATTTTCTCCGGCTATACGTTCGCTCCAGTACACTCTTTCTTGCGATATTAGTCCAGTAAAAGAGACGAAAACCCAGCACTTTTTAGCGTAAAATATGAATTATTGGCTGAACGTAGATGGTTGCATGCTGAAACTAACGCCAATAAAATGTTGCTCCTCAACTCGCCCCAACGCTAAGAAATAGGGGTTGAAAACTTAAAAATCGCCGTATCTCGATAATTAATAGCCCGATGAAAAAAGATTTCGAACAAAAGTTGTTTAGAATACTAAAATTCGTATAAAGTCGTCTGACGTCCAACCCCCTGTCTTTGAAAATAGCGGCACAAACCCGATTCGAAAATTCGGGGTTGACGCGGGGTGCTCTCGTGTTTTTGTGCCGCTGTTTTCAAAGATAGGGGATTGGACGTCAGATAACTTTATACGGATTTTATTATTCCAAACAACTTTTGTTTGAAACCTTTTTTGATCGGGCTGTTAATTATCGGGATATGGCGATTTTCAAGTTTTCAACCCCTATTTCTTAGGACTGGGGCGAGTTGAGGGGCAACATTTTATTGGGGTTACTTTCAGCATGCAACTATCTGCGTTCGGTCAATAATTCATATTCTACGGTGAAAAGTGCTGGGTTTTCGTCTCTTTTACTTGACTGTATATCGTGGCCGCGACAATTTGCCCCTCTTTTTTCCCTTCCTTTATCGACGAAATGCTCTCGTACGCTATTCTCTCGCGGAAGTTAGTTCCTTTTTTTCTTTTGTGAGCTTTCCGACAAAAAAAAAAGGTTTGATGGATCTTCGGCTAGGCATTATTCGAGAGAGGGCTTTGTGCTGTTAATTGATGGACCAATTGACACCAATTGAGCGTCTGATTGATCGGTAATTTATTCCAAATAAAAAATATTATAATAATAATATATTTTAATAAATTATTATAATACAACATCAATATTGTAAGATAATAATAATACTCTTAAGCGTAATAATATGATAATATTAATAAATTGTGCAGGGTACTATAAGACAAATATTACAATAGAAAAATAGTCATCATCATTGTTACAATAATATTAATAATATAATAACCATCATAACAATTATACAAACGATCGCAAAAACAACGATGAAAATTGTTGAAATTATAATGAGAGATATTGTTATTATTATTACAACCATTTTATTATGGTTATTCATTATGGTTATTATTGCAACTATTTTGTTATAATTATTAGTTATCATTGTAAAGTAAAAAAAGAGTTCAAGATCACAATTCATTATGGAAATGTAGTAATAGGAAAAAAGAGATGAATGCGAACCAAGACAAGATTATATATAGACTTAAGAGTAGTATAAGAGATAACTATGTAACCACTGTAATTTAATGTAATATTCTTAAGCCCAAGAGGCAAGAACGGCTAAATAAAGAGTTATTATTTCAACAATTTTATTATAATTATTCATTATAGTTCGTACTATAACAATATCGGGGTGTAGTTCCGAAAAGCCCATACCACCGATTAATTTGAAATTTCGTGGACCCATGTATTTTGACTCGTCGTTCACGAATATGATATTGTAAATACCCGCAAATTTGATTTTCAAGGTCGAAACTCCCAAAAACTGATTTTTTATAAGATTTTTTAAAGTTGTAGCCTATAAAAAGATTGATCTTTTACGCTCTATGCAGTTTTTGCCTAAAACCATTCTTTTTCGAGAAAAATGGGATAATGCTCCAATAAGTACATTTTGGTAAACTCCATTAGTTTCGATATAACCTACTTACGCACTTTACCGCGGGAAGGTTGGAGTTTAGTCTGTAATGTTTATTTTTTTGTATTTTATTTTATTTACATTTTTTTGTATTTCATTTTTTGCTTTTGTCTGTTTGTGTTTAAAGACTAAACGTCACTTTAAATACTAAAATCCAACCTTCCCGCGGTAAAGTGCGTAGCAGACAATATCGAAACTAACGCAGTTTAGAATGGAGAAAAATGTACTCATTGGACCATTATCCCATTTTTCTCGAAACAGAATGGTTTTAAACAAAACGTGTATAGAACATAAAAAATCAATCTTTTCACAGGCTATAACTTTTGTGGAAAACATTTTTCTCTAAGATTAACATTTATCAAAATAAAATAGAAAAACTTTTGAAAAATCAGTTTCTGTGAGTTTTTAGCTTGAATATCAAATTCGCGGGCATTTTCACTGTCATATTCGTGATCAGCGGTATGGGCTTTTCGGGACTTTATCCCTTTATTTTTAACCACCATTTTCGTCTATAAATAGTGACTTGAATAAATAATTTTTTTTACAAATGTATTTCGAAATTGTATTTATTAAGTGCAACAACTTTTATATGAATACCTATAATACAAACCTATGAAAAAAAATCATGAAAATAAATTCTTATCAAAAAGTGTTTCAATAATAATAGCAACAATAGGTATTATTATACGTTTGAGACAAAAAAATTATATCAATAGCGTGAAGGGCGCAAATGGTAAAGGGCCTTTCCATCATTCACGTCTGTGGAACACATTTCAATGTGACTCCCTGGCCCGTTTCAAATCTCGAATAACGATGATGCTAACGATAATAATAATGACAACAACAATAATAATAATAATGTGTTATTCCGATAATAAAGCCGAATCATAAAGGCTCAAGGCAACTCGGAACATTTCGTTGAAACTTAGAAGATCGCCAGATGAGAAGAATCTTCCAAGAGGCGTTCTTGCGTTACAGTAGTTGGATGATGTCATATTCAGTGGCTGACTCAAGGACATCTCTCTCTCTCTCTCTCTCTCTCTCTCTCTCTCTCTCTCTCTCTTGCACTCGCTAACTCGCAGAGGTATTCGAGTTTGTGTTTATTCCTATCGAGTATGGGCTGAGGTCATCCGAACCAAGTTGGAGAAAAAAAAGCACATGTGCCTTTTGTGCGCATATGCGCGCATCAAAACACATTTTTTGCAGTTGTCACCTGGATATATATGGGAAAAGAATATTTCAAACGCGTTACATCTATTTAGCACATCTGGCTGTTTTGAGGACGGTCCTCGGAATTCCACATTAATTCGACGAGATTTCGACATTCTTGGGGTGGGGGCTCAGGTTCCAGCTCGCGGTTTTATTTTTCTCGTGGATACTCCATGAAGGACTGGCAGTGTGCCACTCGAAGTATTCGCGACGCAACACGTGAGCGGAAAATACGTTGGCACGCAGATGTGCAGCGAAATATTGAACATCGAAAACGGAATGAGAAGGCGAACTAATGGGATTTAAAAAGAAGCGCTGAAATTATTTTCCTTAAAGGGCTACCCTTAAGGGGCTACCAAGAGCTTGGACTATCGGACCGTTTTCTGTTACCGGTATTATTTCGATGCCGACAAGTTGTAATATCGGAATACCGGTATTTCGATGTTTCCCGATATTTATGGGAAACCTCGATTAAGGGGGGATTGTCTTTTTTTTCGCAAAATTTACCGCTTTTTGGGAATTTTTTTGTGAAGAAAGTATACAACGGAAAACTTGTGAAACTTGGCATATAGTTTTATTGATCTGTTTACTACATACAAAAAATTTTTTAAACAATTTCATCAAAAAATCCGCCTCCCACCCCCCTCGACGCGCGATGGTCCTTTTTTGATGGTGTGCACGATTACAGCCTTCACGTTCATCCTGCAACAAAAACCCAAAAAGCATTTTACCTTAGACACATATAGCTATCGTTCGATGAAGGGGAAAAAAAAATTGACGATTTGGTGACGTTTTGAACTTGAAGTATCGATTTTTCGAAAAAAATTGATCGATTTTTTGTTATAAATAAAAAACTATTAAACATATTGTTTTTTTTGCTTCATCAAACGATAAAAGGATGTCAGCTGAGCATTCTGTCCAAATTTGAAGGCAATCGGTTGAATAGTTTTTGAGAAATCGTGCACACCATCAAAAAAGGACCATCGCGCGTCGAAGGGGGGTGGGAGGCGGATTTTTTTATGAAATTGTTTAAAAAATTTTTTGTATGTAGTAAACAGATCAATAAAACTATATGCCAAGTTTCACAAGTTTTCCGTTGTATACTTTCTTCACAAAAAAATTCCCAAAAAGCGGTAAATTTTGCGAAAAAAAAGACAATCCCCCCTTAAAAACGTTGAAAGTGACGATGGAAGTTGTAGACATAATGGTGTAGGGTAAGTCCGGGGTACCCAGGTAGGCTGACGATGGAAACAAAACTTGTGCGAGCCTTGTTTCACCGAGCCTGAGTGAGACAGACCTGGGCCAGGTTTCATTGCATCGTTTGGAGCAGCCTGGAACCAAGACTGGCTGCTTAGCCTAAACTCACGGTTATTTCAAGCTTCATTCAGCCAGTGAATTTTAAGGCTAAAAAATCAAGGCTGGATGCAGGCTTGTTTCAGGTTGTGATAAAATAAAATAAGTTTTCAATAATATTTTTTCTGTACTTTTATGAAAAACAAAATTAGCAATAAATTTGTCGGGTGCGAAGGCACGAAAAACGAAAGCGAAGGAGGCAGCTCAGAACATTTAAACATATTCTCTTATCGATATTTATGAGGTACACAAAAAAAGTTTTTTTCTCGTCACACACAGATTTCGTATATACTCACTCTCTGGAGTTTGCGTACACTCTGTGTATTACGTGTCCCATAAACAATAAATAAAATAAAGTATTGTGTTTAAAATATTTTTTATATATATTTTATATCAAATAATATAATGAATCATAAATATATATAATAAATAAAATGAATTCTTTACAAATTTATTAAATTTACCCCAATGTAGAATATAGAAAACTAAAAACAGGCCTCATATAGCCTCGAGAAGAGTTTGGGATAAGCCTGGTCATAAATGCTCGTGAAGACTTCATTAAGGCTCGTTTTGAACCTTGTTGTTCCGTCGTTTCAGGCTTAGTACAGGCTTTTCTACCAGCCTCTGGTCAAGCCTGTGTGCAAGAGCCTGAAACCGCGTTATCATTCAGAGGTTCAGCGAGGCCTGAAATCAGGCTGGTGCTCAGCCTGAATTAAAAAATGTGAGCCTTGTTTCAGAGCTTGGCGAGCCCCTTTTTTCATCGTCAATTCCTACCTGGGTAGTTGACCACAGTTTTTTCACGAATCCGCTAAAATACCGGTACAGACATTTCTTAACTTATATTCATTTCTAATTGACCTTTGAACGTTTAACTTGAAGATAATTTACGAAATTGAAACAAACTCCTATCGGACAGTGTCGTCGAATATCCACAAGTATGAATATCCATAAGTCGAATATCCATAAGTGAGTATAGAGTATAAATGAGTGCCAGAAATGGCGGGAGGTGAAGATAAGTGAGTTTGTTTGAGTTCCTCTATACTCACTTTTCCTCTACCTCCCGTCATTTCTGGCACTCATTTAATCCTACCTAAAAATCAAACGAGCCATTCAAGTCAACAATAAAAACGAGTCGTTGACGATCGTCAATTTTTTCAATAATTTGTTTTTGCAACAAAGTGCCTACGAATTGATACTCGAGCATGCAAAATCTATGAAAAAGTCGTCGTTTTTACGTAATTACTGAAAAATGAAGATCGATTTTACAAAAAGTGAGATCGTCAGCGATCTTTATATGTTTCTCATCGTATCTCCTGTAAATTTGGAAACAATCGATCAAGTAGTTCTCAAAATATCATGTCCACCGGCTTTGAAAACAGTATCATCGGCCGGCGGCCATGTTTTTGCCGTATTTTTCGGTGATTTTTTCAAAGGCTCTCAATACATGTACCTTTGTGTTTAAAAAATCGTTACTTTTTTACCAACCGTTTCTCGGATTTTTTTTTTGGAATGTGGCCATTTTTTTCTGGCCCCTAGGTAGATGGTAGCCCCTTAATGCATTTAAGCGTTACTGCAGTTTGTCATTTTTTTCAGGTCTGCTTGTGCCTCTCTCTCTCACACACCTTCTCTTAAGGGGCCAGTCCACTTTGGAGCCACAAAAAAGGCTATTTTCGCGATTTTTTTTTAGGACTTTTTGAAAGATATGAATATAAAAGTTGTTGGGCTTCATAAATAAAGTCTTGAAATACATTTAAAAAAAAATTCATTTATTTTTATTCATTTTTAAGTGCAAAAACTATAGTTCAACGTAACGCCTTAAAACAAACAAAAAAAATCAAAATCCATTAGATTCAGTATGACACCAGCTACAAAATGACCCTCGGATATGAAGTTTTATCGAAAAACTGAAAAAAGGCAGCTGAAAAATGAAAAAATTAAAAAAACGCGTTTTTTCGCAGTTTTTCGCAAAAAAAAAGAGTAAAAATCAAAATTTTACACCATCGAGGGTCATCGTGTTGCGAATCATGTTTACAATATGTGGTTCGAATTTCGAGAGAATCGGTTTATTAGTTTTGGAGATGAAGCTAGATTTTGAAATCGTTGTTTCGAGAAAACGCGTTTGAAGTTTATACTATGATCGGCCGAGGGCGCTATACCCTCAGGTAGACGAAATGAGGTCCTGACGTTAAGGTAAAAAAAAAATACTTAGAGAGCTCGGATGTTCGTAAAAAAATGACACAATATTTCTGAATGTATGTACTATCGAAAACAGTAAAACAAAAAATCGATTTTTTGAAATTTTCAAAGTGGGCTGGCCCCTTAAGACAGAGGGTGAAAAACAGAGAGATCGGGATGGGGAAAAAACGAAGGAAAATGGATCAACGGGTTGTTCAGCTCGTTCGAGAATTATGAAATTAAATGCCAGGAAGCAGCCTTAATTCACACGAATTCTCCTCGTCAGTGCTTCTCATCACCGACGGCGATTATCATCGTCTCCGACGCGTGCACTTCATTCGTATATATGTATATAGTGCATACTACCAGAAGAGATCGCAGCGCAATTCGCCCACACTGGAAAAAAAAAAGAATTAAGAAAACATTTTAATAGGATGACGAGAGTGTTGCACCAGCCTCGCAAGCGTAGTACGAAATGGGGAGAGAGAGAGAGAGAGAGAGAGAGAGAGAGAGAGGCGGGGGTGAGTGAGCGAGCTGGAAGATGACAGACAGGCAAAAAAGCTCGACGACAAAATTGTCGTAATTTAAATTGTACCCCGCGAATTGCCACGACGTTCCAATAATCGCCCAGAGATCATCCATTCAAAATTAAGACGAGACGAAATGATTTCCCTTTTTCTATTGTAAAATTTAGGGAGTTGGGCTACCGTGACGACAAATCAAGGTTATTCTTCAATAAATAAGTTTGAAGGAATAAAACGATTGAAAAATCGTTTGAACATTTTGTTCAATGTACATTGACAAAGGTGTGTATTAAATTTCATAAAAACATATTAATAATCAAAGAAGATATAAACAATCTCGCGAAGGACCTTTAAACGTCAGGGGCTCGACGGTGTACTTGATTTTGGTTACCCGGTTGATCTGAAACAAAAATAAACGAGGTTTTCTTAAAATCGATAATATTGGGTAAGACTTGACCGAGCTTTTTCTTTGTTTAAGACGGAATGACACCTCATCGCGGTCGGTATGGTAGAACAATTATGGGTATCCAAAAATCTCTGAAACGGCTCTTCGGATCCCGTCGAAACTTTGCCAAACGACGCATAGTGGTTCCAAACGCCGAAAAGCTGGCCAAAAATGGGGAAAATCGCGTTACTAAATATAGGACTTTTTTGTGTGCCATATGTTAGGTTGGTACCTGTACTTTAAGAACGCAGCATTACCAATGCCAATAATACACACTTGTTGGCAGCGTGGCGTCGTGAAGTTAAGGTTAAATTTCGTGAATGTCATGTGTTTTCTGACTTAAATATTTAATTTAGACAAGTTAGTGTTAATTATTCATGGTGAAGTGAATTGTTTCGAAGAGAGGGATATCTGAGGTTAGTAAAATACGTTTTGTTTGAAATTTTAAGTGCTTGTACATTGTTTATATATTATTGTTTGTAAATCACAAAATTTCGTCATTTTTATGCCACTTTTACTTTCTCATTTTCTCGAAAGTCCCGCTAGATCCCGGGCTGAAATTAATTGCATATGGTAAGGGCATCATAGCACTAAATTATGACGCCAATAACTTTTGCCCGAAATTGCGAAAATGCAATTTGAAAATTTACTTAAAAAAATGGCTAAAAATATGATTTTTACGTTATATGAAGCCCAATATCGCCAAAAAAATGTGTTTAAGTTATTTAATGTTGAGTATACATACTACCAATGCTTTTGACATTATAAACAATGAATTTGTTATAAACAATAAATTATTTTTTTCAAAAAACTTGATTAAAATTTTTTTCCAAGTTGATTAAATGTCAAATTCTGATTCAGCGACGTCGAAAACCCCTTAATCAACAGGTTTTATCATTTACAATTATAATCATTTTTTTTTGGTCCGCCATCTTGTTTTTGACTTTGTTTTGCATTTTTTTATGAAACTGATGTCAAATTTCGATTTAGCGACCTCAAAAACTCCTTATAACATCATTTTTTATTGTTTAAAGTTGATATAAATTTTTTTTTGGTCCGCCATCTTGTTTTTGACTTTTTGACTCATTTTTTTTGAAAAACTAACATCAGATTCGGATTCAGCGACCCCCAAAACCTATATATACCCACCACCATCCGTTTTTTCGATGATTTCGATTTTTGGCCAGCTTTTCGGCGTTTGGAACCAATGTGCGACGTCAAATAGATAGATGAACAGCTGTCTGCCCCTCAAATTTTCTGAATTTGAGAAAAAAAAACGTAGATTTGTTTGTCATTAGCCAATCTACGTATTTTTTCTCAAATTCAGAAAATTTGAGGGGCGGACAGCTGTTCGTCTATCTATTTGACGTCGTTTGGGAAAGTTTCGACGGGATCTAGTGCCGTTTCAGAGATTTTCGGGTATCTATAATTGTTCTACCATACCGACCGCGATGAGGTGTCATTCCGTCTTAACGTGTTTCATTCATCAAGAAAAATCTTTCGAATTTTCAGTTCTCGATCTTTCGAGGAATAATAACATTATTGTTAATAACTAATGGAAAAAAATGTTGAGAAAAACGTCCCTCAAGACTAAACTACGATTACACTGAATAAGTGTACCAAATTTCAAGTCAATCCGTTCATTGGACGTCGGGAAATCGTGTACACCGTTTTGAAAAACATAATTTCTAAAAGCAGTTCTATCGATGTAACCATAAGTTTACTTTCAATCTGCGATTGTGGCAACATATGTTGGACCTTCCTCTTCAATTTGAGTTGCCTCCAGCAACTACCGATTTTTTACATGTTCACGGTTGCCTAACCCCTTAAGAGACAACATTTCAAGAACATGAGCATTTTGGTTACTCACCGTCGAAAAACGTAACTCAGCGAGTTTAATTCCTTACAACTGGTTACGGGTCATTGTAGATGTGCGGTTTATCCGTTACGCAATATTTAAATCTGCTCCAGTTGAGCGAGAGCGTCATTCTCAGCGAAGGACGCAGCGTGGATCTTTTTGCTCTTGTTGCGAATGGAAGCCGCTTATACGGGCGAGGACCCGTGACGATCATTAACGCCTCTTTAGAAGATTGTTTGCATCGGCTGCATAGCAGGGTTGCAAACAATGCATCACTTTTTGTAATGTATTACCGTTTTCCAAAAAAATCCATTACTCATTACATTGGATTTTGTAATGTAAAAAATTTCCATTACTCAATACATTGGATTTTGTAATGTAAAAAATTCCATTACCCATTACTTTATATTTTGTAATGTAAAAATTTCATTACATTCGATTTTGTAATGTAAAAAAATCCATTGCCCATTACAATGTAATGGGTAATGGAATTTTTTTATATTACAAAATCCAATGTTATGGGTAATGAAAATTCATCTGTCCATCCAAATTTCCATTACTCATCACATTACACTTTGTAATGTAAACAATTTCCGGTATTCATTACATTGGATTTTGTAATTTAAACAAATTCCATTACTCATTACATTATATTTTGTATTGTAAAAACATCCATTACACATTACATTGGACTTTGTAATGTTAAAAATGTCCATTGCCCATTACAAGGTAATGTGTAATGAATTTTTTTGTCATTACATATTACATTGCATTTTGTAATGAAAATATTTCACATTACAAAATGTAATGTAATGAGTAATGGAAATTTTTTCCATTACAAATTCAAATGTAATGAGTAATGGAATTTTTTACAATACAAAATATAATGTAATGAGTAATGGAAATTTTTTACATTACAAAATCAAATGTAATGAGTAACGGAAATTTTTTACATTACAAAATATAATGTAATGGGTAATGGAATTTTTTTACATAACTTAATGAAATGTAATGGGTAGTGAAATATTTTTTCATTACTTTTTTAAAAAGTAATGAATAATGCATCACTTTTTCATTACAAATTTCGCAACCCTGCTGCATAGATATACATGCACACGTGGGCAGGGCACGGAGCTCCACGAACGATCATGAACACTAACGCCTCCTCTCTCTCTCTCTCTCTCTCTCTCTCTCTCTCTCTCCCTCCCCCCTCTCTGTCTCTTCCTTATCCATACAATAATAATAACATAATTGTTCTACTATTCGGTCCGTCTGATCGAACTCGTCGATCGATTGGTCATCAATATTCTCATGCCCTTCTCTTTTATTTTTTTTCCTCCGTCCCAGGTCGTCGGTGAATATCGTAGCTGAGGAAATTCAGCATATATAAATTCGCTGTCCATTCGATTTATTTATTTTTCCCAGTGAACGCTGAAAATTTAGGTGATTTTCGGGAATTTTTCGGAAGAAAAGTACTCATTTAAATGTTTCGGAAAATTAAGAATATATTTGGCTATATTTGACCTATGTTACATAATTTTTTCATCGAAAAATATTGAGATCCAAGCGACTCATGCGCTACCTCCAGAGGCGCCGAAAAAAAGTTCCTCCACTGCTGATATGATTCCGGCCGATTGAGTAGCTGAAACCGGAAAAGGAATAATTGTCGTTAAACTGGAAGGTATTTCCTGTACAATGACGTAGGATTTTCGAAAAATATCAAAATCTAACAAAATGTTGTAGTTATGAAAAAAAGTCTGTTTTCTTGCCTATAAAATGGTCTTTTTTTTCTCTCTCTCTTTTTTAAAGATTTAACTATTGATTTTAGCAAGATGAAATGATTAGAGATACGGCCTTGAATTTTTTACAGGATATTCTCGAAAGTAAAAACTCCCGAGAAAGGCAAAAAAACAAAAATCGATTCGTTGAAAGTGTCACACTGGTATAGCCCCTTAAAGATTCAAAAGCACTTTCGAACGCTCTGACACGTCATTAGAAATATGCGTGTAACTTCGAAAATATTCGCCGGATTGACAAGAAATTTTCTGTGTGTGGACTTAAGGGACCATCTCAGTGTAACCGGCCGACAAATTGTCAATTTTCGCGATTTTTTTCGGATGGATAGGAGGGGGGGGGATCGGGATGATTTTTTTTTACGAATAAGACCACTCTTCATCAATACAAAAATATTTCTTTCATTCGTTTTTATTTATTTTTACTTGTTGTTAATAATTATTTTAGAAAGTGATTTAAAAAGGGGAGCAATCGGTGTCCACGATTGTGCCCGCAGTTTGCATCTGAACGAAAAAAATCAAATTGATTATTAATCTGTAGGGAAGCCGATGGAGGTTTTTTTTCTTCAAATTTGACAAAATAGCGACGACTTGAAGAAAAAGTACGAAATTTAGCCCTGTTTATCAACAGTTTTTCCCGTGTAAAAATAGGAAGATTAAAAAAAAAAGCTCCCATAGGGACATAAAGAATGAAGTAAAGAAAATTCCGTAAAAATTTCAAGTCGATAGCTTGAAAACTCTCCCTCTGAGAGTTCGTAAAAAAGGGCATTGCGAGAAAAGCGCGTTTAAAGTTTTCGCGCTTCAATCTCTTTTTCGAAGAAAGGTCGTAGCGACCGTAATAATACGAATTTTAATTTGAAAATTTGCCAGAACACGCACAACGATATGTTCTTTAAGATGAGACAAAAAAATTGATTTTTCAAAAATTTTACACTTTGATGGTCCCTTAAATATATGTACATTGCGAAAAATAAAATAAAAGAAAATCGATTTTTCGAAAATTTTAACTGTACATAACCCCTTAATTACCGTGACACTCAGGGACATAGGGCCTAAGGGTGAAAAAATCAGCACGACCCCCTTAATCCCCCGAAAAATTGTGTCGATCCATGTGCCCGAACACTGTATTTTTATACTGATTCCAAGAACTTTTCGATTCACCCTCGTATTTATATTACACAGCTGGGAAATGGTATACATTTACACGTGGCCGCTGGGCGCCATTCCGACCAGATCGATGGACTTCGTATACACGCGTCTCACCAACGGCCTATACCTTTCCCCTCCGAAGTGTCGGCCCCGGGACCCTCGCCATAAAAAATTCCCATTCCTCCACCGTGCTCTCGTCAATTTTTCAACGATCCCTACAAACCGTCCCTTCCCTGTCGTGGACGCGCACCACTGTCAATAACGCGCGCACGAAACTCACGGAGTTTTACGCCCGTCTCGCTCGACGCGCCGATCGCGAAATTATATTTTTTATTCCACGTTTTTGTTTTTCTTGCAGCGAAGGCAGGGAAAAGGTGCGGGTCGCGTTTTTGGGACCCACCCCCTCGCCCGCGACACCCGGTGTTCTTCTACTCGAGCCACTATTGCCCAATTCGGGCCACCTCGTAGACGGAATGTCTGCAAGTCCTGCGGAATTACTCACCACGCACACCGAACACACGTCGCCCGCGTATCATGCTCAGATAAGGTAATTCCTTTCGTTCATTCGCTTCATGCTTTTTTTTTCTCACGATTTTCATTTTCGCTCGTTGATTTGCTCGCGCGATTGTATTTTTTTTTAATTCTATTTTTTATCGTTTTGGCTCGTCATTGGATTTATTGCGTTTTTATTTGATTTTGTCGATTTTGTTTTATGCCATTTTTCATGGCGTTAAAGTTTGCATCGTTGGAATGCAACCATATTTTTTTTCTTTATTTTTATCATTATCCAAAGCCTTTTTTTTTAATTGAATTCGTAAATGTCTAACAAGAATACGTGAAAACGGTTGAGCAATTTTCACAGCTTGAACGAGCAAAAAAATTGAAGCAATTAAAAAGAATTAATTTTCGGTGCATTCCAACGATGCAAACTTCAACGTTGTATTTTTTCCTTTGGGTTTGTTTCGGTCTATAATTGAATTGATCGCGTTTTTATTTTCTCGATTTATTTTGTGTTATTTGATGTTTGTGTTTGGTTGCGTTCGTCATTGGATTCATTGCGTTTTAAATAAAATTTGTCGATTTTGTTTTATGCTATTTTTCCTTTGGGTTTGTTTGGGTTCATCATTGAATTGTTTGTGTTTTTATTTTGGCGATTCATTTCGTGCTATTCTATATTTAGATTTGTCTGGATTTGTCATTGGATTTATTGCGTTTTTATTCGATTTTGTCGATTTTCTTTTATGCCATTTTATGTTTGGATTTATCATCCAATCGATTGGCTTTTTATTTTGTCGCTGTACTTTGTGCTTCTCTATGTTTGGGTTTGTTTGGATTCGTCTTTGGATTTATTGGGTTTCTATTTAAATTTGTCGATTTTGTTTTATGCTATTTTATGTATGAATGTGGCTGGGCCTTTCATCGAGTTGATTGAGTTTTTACTTCGTCGAGTTATTTTGACCTATTCTGTGTTTAGGTTTCTTTTTGAGTTTTCATTCGATTTCTTGTATTCTTATGTCCTTTCTTCGTCTCAATCGATTCTGTACAATTTTCTTCGAGTTTCTCATTGAAGTCGTTGCGCTCTCGTATTACTTTATCGATTCGTTTTATTGCGATTTCGTTTTAGGTTTGTTTACATTTGTCCTGGCCCATCGTTGCAATTATTGCATTTTATTTGCCTCTTTTGTTTTAACTTTATGCAATGTTTTTTTTCTCTTCTTTTCCTCCTTCAAATTCGTCCATTTATATTGGTTCTCCCATCAAGATTTTTTGGGTTTACGTATTTATTTTCCTACCAACTTTCCGCTCTCTTCCTTTCTCTTTCTTACCACACAACGCACCATTTTATTTTCGTTGCATATATCGCTTCGCCATTTTCAGATCACGATCGCGGCAATCGTCGTTCGTCATTTTATCGCGACGTAATCACGCCGCAATAATTAATTCTCACCGACGAACTTTCGTAGCGTTCTCATACATTTTCATTCACATCAACACACACACCCATATATATATATATATATATATATATATATATATATATATATATATATATATATATATATATATATATATATATATATATATACACGCACATATAAAGGGTGTCCCTCTTATCCCTGCCACCCGAAATAATTCGGTCATTATCGACGTCACAAAAAAATGTTCCTGCCAAGTTGTACGGTGTGAAGGGGGCCATCAAGTGCGACGATTTTTTTTTATTTCGGCGGAGGCGCTGACGTACAGTGAAGGTCACCTCCACTTTTTTAAATGGAATGGTACATTTTTGTTTCAACCATCTTGTGAAGCATCTTAATCCGCATAAAAAACATTCGGGGGTCAAAGTCGTTCAAGGTCATTCAAGGTCAGTATCGATGATACAAATCTAAGCATCTCGGATCACTACCAAATATTTGGTAGCGAGCCGAGATATTTAGATTTGTATTTCATTTTAATAGGTGACCTTGAATGACCTTGAACGACTTTGACCCCCGAATGTGTTTTATGCGGCTTGAGGTGCTCTACTAGATAGTGGGAACAAAATGTACCATTCCATACAAAAAAGTGGAGGTGACCTCCACTGTGCGTCAGCGCCTACACCGAAATAAAAAAAAATTGGTCGCATTTAAGGCCTTAGGACACTCTAGAGGCCGAAAAAATAGGCTTTTTGGGGATTTTTTGTCAGAAAAACTGAAAATACAATTTTGTTAAACCAACTGAATTTTGGATGGATGAACGAATTTTTTTGTTTCAGTGTACGATTTTTAGGCAAATTTTTCACATTCCAAAAATTTGCCTAAAAAATCGTCAGATAATTGTTAATAACAAATGAACTATGCAATGTGGAGAAAAAAAATCCTACAGTGAAAAAAAAAATCGTTCATCCATCCAAAATTCAGTTGGTTTAACAAAATTGTATCCTTAAGGTAGTACGAGCGCGCAATCTTGATTTCTGTAGATTTTGTTTAAATTTCAACCAGACATTGTTCATATCATTATGCATGTTTGAGTGAAATTTCAGAACAGTCGACTATTTAGATTGGGAGATAATGAGTTTCAAAATTGCAACTTTCAACACTGCAGGATCTGCATTGAAATTTAGACAGAATAATTTTCCGTAAACTTTTATTTCCCCCATAATAAAAAGACATGGCAACACCGCATCGTTCCACGTAGCCAATGACCTGAGTTTGCGCGGCATATTTAAAATAATACTGCAACACAAATTTTTATTTCGAAGTAATTTTTAATCGAACAAAGTTTTTAATTAGTTATGAATAAACCAACACTTTTAATTGTTAATGAAGATGACATAAACAATATAAAATATTAATATCTATAATGCAAATATTTTTCATGACAACATTTTTAACTTTAGGAGCACGATAATTTTTTTTTTCCACGAAATATCGAACAATACTGTTCCGTGGTGTTGGCATATGTCTTCTTATTATAAGGGACAAATATTTTTTTACGGAAAATAATTCTGTCTAAATTTCAATGCAGACCCTGCAGTGTCATAAGTTGCAATTTTAAAACCCATTATCTCGCAATCCAAATTGTCGACTGTTCTAAAATTTCACTCAAACATTCATAATGATATGAACAATGTCTGGTTAAAATTCGAACAAAATCTAGAGAAAACAAGATTGCGCGCTCGTACGACCGTAAATACGTTCAACTTGATTTTCGATTGGCATAACAAAACAGTATAGTTGGACAGTAACCAAAGATACATTCAAACTATCTGCTTATTTAGCATGTCTGAGCAACTGTTGAAACCACAAAATTTCAAGACAACAAAATGCATTTTGCACATTCAAGGATTTCTTTTTCTCAGTGTACGTACTTTCATAGACAATGTATTTTTCAAGATATATTCAACATTTCAAGTGAATCGGTTGAACATTGTCTGAGTTGTCCGGCCAACTTAAAAAATGCTGTTTTGAGATAAACGCTGCACAGCCGCCATTTTGAAATTAATCGCTTCAAAAAAATTATCGTCTACAGTCACTGATATGCATGATAAACACCCTTTTTTGTAATCTCGATTTATTTTGTAGTTTTTCTGAAAAAAAATCCCCAAAAAGCCTATTTTTTCGGCCTTTAGAGTGGCCTAACCTCTCAATGGCCCCCCTTCACACCGTACAACTTTTGTCTGGAACATTTTTTTGCGACGTCGATAATTACCGAATTATTTCGGGTGGCAGAGATAAGAGGGACACCCTGTATATAAGATTAAACGACGAGCTCTCCCGCGTTGGCCGAAGTTTTCGTCCCCTCCGGTCACCTCCTGTCCCCCGCTATCGGTACAGAAGCGTTTGACAGCGCTCCTTTTGTCGGCTCGCGAAACACTTTGCCGCCAATATTCGACAATTATATCGACGTCGGACGAACGCTACGCTCCACCACCCTAGCCGTCCTGAATAACAATTAATCCCGCATAGTTCCGTCGCTTCTATATATATATATATATATAGTACGCGCTCCGACCTCAATGGGACCGGAAGTTAGACGTGACCCTTCCTCCCGAACGGCTCCGAAGCATTTTGCGACTCGAATATTTGACTCTCGTTCTCTCTTCTACCATATGTGGTCATCGAGTTCGCTTCATTTCGTTGGCCGAGCGAACGCGCGAGAGCTCGTCGGCCGAGAGATCAGCGAAAAAGGCGCTGAAAAAATTATAAATTCGATCTTCGTTTAACGCGGTCCTCTAGTTTCTCGGCTGTTTTTTTACGGCTTTTTCAATAATTTTTTACGGGCAAAGCATCGAAATAATCAATCTCATTGTTTTTGCATAATCTTTATTAACATTTAAATAAGCTTTACAAATTTGTCGAAGTCAAAATATATAATAGAATAAAGGTTATAGTGGCCGACAGGAAGACATCAAGTAAAAGAGGTGCTTGACGGTGACCAAGATTGCGGCTGTTCTGCTTATCTGAAATCAAAAAACCAAACGGCATTTTAATCTTCATATTTAAGACTAGCGTTTGAACTAGAGTGAATTCTAAATTACAAAAATTGACTTTTTCATACACTTTTGAAAATTACATTCTATTTTTTACTCATTTTTTCTTAAGTTTTTCGTTCGTACAAAAGAAACTATCGAAGCAATCATGATAATCCTAGTTCAATCGCTGGCTTATAACATATTAAAGATGCTGTATAAATTTGAACAAGATCGGTGCAGTAGTTTCTGAATTATCGTGGTTGCCGTTTCGAAAAATGGTGTTTCGAGAAAAACGCGTTTGAAAGTTCGCGCACCCGGCGCGCGCTCCGTATACCTGCTCCGTTCCAGGGCCGTAACTTGTGAACCACTTCGAATATCGAAAAATCCTTTGGCACACATTTTCTACACATGTTGTAGATGTGATTTATGAAGAAAAAAAAAATCGTTTTTCTCGACCCGAGAAACTAGAGGACCGCCTTAAAAGGCTCGAGGCTGTTTCGCCGATCAATGTTAAAGGATACTGATTTATTTTTGTAGACGCAGAGACGTCTATTGACAAAAGTTCAACTTTTATGAGTTTAACAATTCGCGATTCTACAATGCAAAATTGCGTTAAATCGTATCGTATTGAAGTTTGCATCGTTAGAATGTCAGGTAACTTTTTTTTCTTCACTTTTCTGAAGTTTGCATCGTTGGAACGCAACGAATGGTCTTTTTTTATATTTAATTTTCCAAATCTTCATTGTTACAGAAGATTTTTTTACAGGCTTTTATTGTAGATTACTGAATAAGTATCTTAAATAATGGTTGAAGGCTTTTGGCTGGCAAAATATGTCAAAAGAATTTGAAGGAGTTTAGAAATATTCATTTTCGTTGCATTTCAACGATGCAAAATGCAACTTCATTTTTTTTTTCGTAATCCCATATTTTTTTTGGCACATATAGGCTACGAAAATCACTGCAACATTTTTGAGAATCCTTGTTGGAAATTTATAATCAACAGCTGCAAAAAATATTTTAGATAATGGTAAAAATGAAGAAATGGATAATACGGAAGATTTTCGTTGCATTCCAACGATGCAAACTTCAATGCCATTAAAATGTCTAGTCTTATGATTTTTTTTTGTTTCCCGCAAACGATTCTAAAGGGTGTCTCAAAATGACCTGACATTTTAAATTACGCGCCATTTTTTTCGTGGCGAACATAGAGCACTAATCTTTGACAACTGGCATCGGGACGTATTGAGGTTTAGTCATGGAGAATTATACGATCGAGCAACGCATAAAAATTGTTATTTGCTGCATTGTTACTGCATAGTTATTGCAGACGAAGTTTCATGGTCGTGTTTATCTCGCGCCGCGGCGATGTGAATTGAAAACCAAGATCGTGCGATTTCACGCCATTGGACTTCTTTCTTTGGGGCTTTTCTGAAAGGAAAAGTGTATGCCAATGATCCACAGACCATTCCGGAGCTCAAAGAAGCAAATGGACGCACCATTAAGGGCCACAGTAACGGGTATAAAATCATGTGCGAATTTAACAATTTTTTTCGCATGAAAAAGTGATTCACTTATAAAATTAATTACACATCTATTTAGTATAAATATCAAGCCGTTCGAAAATTTATATATTTTTTTTTCGATATACAAAATGACCGACAGCTTATATTTTCTTTTGTTATCTTTTTTTTAGGCACTCCGCGGCGTGACATTTAGCATCTACAATTTTTTATCTAGAACAAAAAACAAAAATTCTCGTCAGTCTACATTAGAATACCTAGAGAAGTACGTAGGGAATTCAAAAAATATTGTTTTATTCAAAAGTTGTAGGTATTTGAACTTAAGAAATGAATTTTCAGTGAAAATTTTCGTTATAACTGCTCATAAACTGCTCATAAACTGAAAAGTTTTCGATTAATCAGAAATTCCGTACGTACTTCTCTGCGAAATGCAATTAGGAACATAAATTTGAAATTTGAAGTAAATCGCGTGATAATTGTTGAAGTTATTTGTCACGCCAATTGGAAAAAAGCTGTTTCGAGAAGTTTCGAGTAGTCGGCCATTTTGTACATCGAAAAAAAAAAAATTCTAACAGCTTGATATTCATACTAAATAGATTTGTAATTAATTTTATGAGTGAATCCCTTTTTCATGTGAAAAAAAAATTGTTAAATTCGCACATGATTTTACACTCGTTACTGTGGCCTAAGGCCTTCATGAAATTAGTCCGCAATTATGCCAAAATGTTATTGAAAATTTCGTCAAAAGAGTGGACGTTTGCAAACAGGAACGAGGCGGCTATTTATCGAATATTGTGTTCCACACATAACCTCGACGTATGTACCTTATATTAAAATTAAAATGTTTGTATTTTTTAAATAAATAATACGTTTTATTAAGGGGGCAGCCCACTTTGGAGCCACGAAAAAAGGCTATTTTCGTGATTGTTTTTTAGGATTTTATAAAAGATATGAATATAAAAGTTGTTGGGCTTAACAAATATAGTCTAGAAATACATTTTAAAAAAAATTAAATTCATTTTTATTCATTTTTAAGTACAAAAACTATAGTTTAACGTAACGCCTAAAAAATAGGTGGGCTAGGTAGCTCCGTCACAACTCGGCAACGGCTTGTCTGAAACAAAACAATCAAAGTCCATTAGATACAGTATGACACCAGCTACAAAATGACCCTCGGACATAAAGTTTTATCAAAAAATAAAAAAATGGCAGATGAAAAACGAAAAAAGTTTTAAAAAACGCGTTTTTTCGCAGTTTTTTCGCAAAAGTAGAGTAAAAATCAAAATTTTAAAACCATCGAGGGTCATCTTGTTGCGAATCATGTTTCCAATATGTGGTTCAAATTTCGTGAGAATCGGTTTATTGGTTTTACAGATACGATGGAGCTAGATTTTGAAAACGTTGTTTCGAGAAAAACGCGTTTGACGTTTATACTATGAAAAACTCTTACCTAAACTCAATCGGCAATTTCTGCACCGTACAAAATCCCTTCCGATTGCTCATCACCGTCGATTTCTTCAAGTCTTGCTTGCTTTCGATTTTTTGAAATTTTCCAAGTGGACTGGCCCCTTAATAAATTAAAATGTCAGGTTACTTCGAGACACCCTATATTAGACGAATCTGAGTGTTGAAAAAAAAAATGGTGTCCTTCAAAACATTTAGCGGCGAAACGGTCGAGCCTCCTTTTTTTTCTTTCGCTTCTCCCATTCCACATCTCGCTTGTAAATCACGCGGTGTGTGTGTGTGTGATTGCGCAACGAGGCTTTTTGAGCCTGCACGCTCTTTACGGGCCGCGATAGTACGTTATCGCATCTTGAACTTTACGAGCAACTACGCGAAAAGAGCCTCAAACGCTTTTGCTCCACATATATATATATATATATATATATATATATATTGGAGTTTGCCAATATGCAGTTAACTGACTCTTGGCTCAACGAATTGACCCGCCAAGTTCAACAAGACTCGTGCACGGCGTGTTAGAACAAAAATAATACCTGGCCAACTTTTGCGCCACAGTGATGGGTATGTCGAACAGACGATCTCGAAGATCTCGGCTTACATACTCGCGACTGTGAAAAAAAGGACATCGTGCCATGGACGATTGGCGATGGTATCCAAAACTATATTGAAATTTGGGTTGAAATTCCGAACTTTTATCGATCAGAACGGTCAAAACTCCAAAAAAAAATACTACCCCAATAGAATGTACATAAAGCAATTCGAGAAACAAATTGGAAAAGTAACGAACGAAAAAAAAAATGCGGGAGTGGAAACGATATGCAAAATGTATATAGAATACAAGTAGACTTGAGGAAAAACTTGTAAGGGGAAAGGAACGTGTAGGGGGTATTTGGTCTCTGTAAACACCCTGAAGGGGTATACCTGAAATAAATACTACTACTACTACCCCAATAGATCAAAACTCCGAAAGAATGTAAACCAAGAAAAAGTGAGACAATGTTGAAAATCGATAAAATCGTACGCTTTGTAACAGAAAATATTAAATTTTCCGTAAAATATGGCTACAATTTGCAATGAAAAATACTTTTTTTTTTGTTCAATTTTCAAAAATATTTAGAGTCGTGCTTTAGACAATAAGGTTAGAAAGATTTATACCAAATTTCGTTAGTATTGGTCGATTAGTTTTTTAGCCCTACGTCATGGCACTTTTGAAAATGCAGTTTGGAAGACTGTGCCACACCTTCGCCATTTTAAAAGATTAATCAAAATAAAAAATATCATGTAATAGCCTAAAGTAGTCATGAAAAACACACTGCGTCTCAAAACTGATGGAGAAATCTTGGTTAAACAAAAAAAATCATGATAATCAACTAATTTTTACCTCGCCTAAAAGTATTTCCCCCCTGAATGGTGAAAGAGAGTATCTCTGAACCATTTAAAATTTTTTAGTAAAATCACTTTGAGGGGTTAGACTACCGTGACGACCAGAAAATCAGAATTATTTAAACAATTTTAACGGAATAAGGTGATTGAACAATCGTTTGGACACTTATTTGTATGTACATTAACAAAGTTGTGTATCAAATTTCACAAAAGATATTAATAATTGAAGCAGTTGTATACAATCACGTGAGGGACTTTGAACGTGAGGGGCTCAACGGTGTACTCGATTTTGGCCACTCGGTTGATCTGGGAAAAAAAACGATTTTTTTCCTCAAAATAAATAACACTGGCTAAGACTTGACCGAGATTTTTTCGATATCGTATTTCCGTTATCAAAAAAAAAATTGAAATTTTTTTCTCGGTTTTCCGAGAAAAAATGCCATCATAGTTGTCAGAAAGTAATGAAACAAAAAACGTCAAGAAGAAAACCGTCGGTCAAGACTAAACTACTATTGCACTGACCAAGTGTACTAAATTTCAAGTCGATCCCTTCATTCGACATCGAGGAATCGTGTACACCGTTTTGAAAAACAGTTTCGGGAAAAGGAGTTTAAGAGGCTATATCAGTGTGAACGGTAAAAATTTTGGGTGATTTTCGAGAATTTTTTGGAAGAAAAGTACTCAATTGAATGTTTCGGAAAATTAAGAATATATTTGGCTATATTTGACCTATATTACATAACTTTTTCATAGAATAATATTGAGATCCAACCGACTTAGCGATGCCTTCGGAGGCGCCAAAAAAAAGTTCCTCCACTGCTGACATGATTCCGGCCGATTGAGTAGCTGAAACCGAAAAAAGAAAAAATTTCGTTAAACTGGAAGGTATTTCCTGTACAATGACGTAGGATTTTCGAAAAATATCAAAATCCAACAAAATGGCGTAGTTATGAAAAAAAAGTTTGTTTTCTTGCCTATAAAATGGTCGTTTTTTTCAATGCCAAATCGTCAATTTTCATCCAATCAAAAATATCCTACGTCATTGTAGAGTAAATATATTCAAGAGTACTCGGTTCAAATTTCAAGTCAATCGGATAATTGCTCTTTGAGTTACAATGTCAGCAAATTTGAAAAATCCCATTTCGAGAAAAACGCGTTTGAAGATTTAACTATCGATTTTTGCACGATAAAATACTATTTACCATAAAAACTGCTAATCAGCTATACCTGGCCCATACAATGGGGCCTCCTCTCCCTGGAATAATGCCTGCTGAGAGGCTGAAACTTTTCACACTGGTATAGCCCCTTAAGGCTTTAGGCCACAGTAACGGGTATAAAATCATGTGCGAATCTAACAATTTTTTCTTCGTATGAGAAAGTGATTCACTCATGAAATTAATTACACATCTATTTAGCATAAATATCAAGCTGTTAGAAAATATACGGACTCAAAGGCGTACTTGATTTTGGCCACCCGATTGATCTCAAAAAAGCGTTTTTTTTTCTCGTAAAATACATAATATTGGCTAAGACTTGAACGAGCTTTTTTCGTTATTGTTTTTCAATCATAAAAAAAAAACGAATTAAATTTTTTATTTCGATTTTTTCAAGGAAAAATGACAATTATTTTTAATAATTAATGAAAAAAATGTTAAGACGAAATGCGTCGGTCACGACTAAATTACTATTGCACTGAATTAGTGTACCAAATTTCAAGTCAATCTGTTCGCTAGATGTCGAGAAAAAGTGTACACCGTTTTGATAAACGCAGTTTCGCGAAAAACGCGTCGAAAGTTTTACCAGCAGTGCTATCCTTGCAATCATAAGTTTACCTTCAATCTGCTATTTCTGCACCATATGTTGGACCTCCCTGTTTAATTTGAGTTGCCTCAAGCGACGAACGAGTGCTCGTCATATTCACAGTACCCTAACCCCTCGATACTTTTGAGGTTACAATTTTTTTTTAACGCGTCCGTAAGTTCGATCCGGATAGCCCAATGTGTGTACACATGCACTTTTGGCAGGTGCGAATTGTCGGTCACCCTACATGGTACGGAGGGTCGTCTACGCTTCAGCAGGTGCAAAGGAGACAGTGTGTCCCTCTACCAGAGGAGTGCACCTCCGATGAATCGAATGTATATATGTAGGTTCGCGCGAAACTATGGGCGCACTAGTCCTCGACAGCAGCACCTCCGCCATGGAGATGGAACTAGAAAGGAGAGAGAAAAATAAAGCGAGATTGAGCGGCAACGATAAAAAAGAGGGCGGCGGGAAAGAGAGGCATACATCTATGTAGTATATATATATATATATATATATATATATATATATATATATATATATATATATATATATGGGACATTTCACGCTATTTCATATAGTCCGTGACCCCGACCATTTTTGGTTTTCCTGATTTTTTTTCCTAACATTGTCCCCCATGAAAAGAATATCCACACCAATTTTTAGATTTTTATCTCTTCTCTTTTAGGAGTTATAATTTTCCAAAAAATGGCGATTTCGGAATGTTTGGAAATGAAAATCATTTTGAATAAAAAAATCATTTTTTTTTCGTTAAATTCCACACAAATTAAAAGTAAACCGTTTCAGGCCTGACGAAGGCGAATTGGAAATCACAAAATAATGAATAGCATTATGGGAGATTAACGGAGACTTTGTCCTTGGAGTGCCATATTTCAGGTGTTTACATTTTATATTTTTTTAAAGGAAACTAGTAAAGCTTTTTGAGTGCGGTTTTTTTCTTGCTTTTATTCATGATATACAGAACGTTAAAAAAATGGCGGTCGTTGTAGCTCCGCGAAAACAGGTCCTCAAATCGCGGGAGGTAAACGGCTGACATCACTGCCCCCTCTTTGTTGATCTGAAACACAAATTCAAAGCATATTATCAATCTGTGACCCTTTGGTCATGGAATGACGGATGCGTTTTTCGTTTAGTACAAATTTCGGGAAATAGCGGCAATTTAAAAAAAAATCGAATTTTCGCGTTTTTTTTTCGCACAAAAAGATAAATAAGAAATGCAAGAATGTATCTATCGAAAAAACGATCCGTCATTCCGTGAAGACATATTTTCTGAGTATGCTCTCCAAATTTCAGGTCGATATGTTAATTACAGCGGTCAGGAGAATGTCAGCCATTTTTTAAAACGTGTTTTCGAGAAAAACGCGTTTAAAGTTTTGTAATGTGTTTACACAAATGTGTTTATAATTACCGCTAATCGGCAATGCCTGGTCCATAGAGGCATCTCTCCTCTTCTTCTAGCTGCTCATGTTGAGCCGCTAACATCTCCCGCTAACTTCAAGGACAAAGCCTCCCTTAAAATGGTAAAAATCTTCCAAGACAAATATGTCTAATTCGAAAAAAATGGAAGGAAGAAGAGGCCCACGATGAGATCAGTCTTAAAAATCATAGAATGGGTCACTTTATTTTAGAGAATTTTTTGAAAAAAAAATTAAAAATGGCTATCTTTACAAAAAATAGTTTTTACTTTAGAAGCAAAAAAAAACGTTGACATTGATAATTGATAATTTTTTTCATATTTCATAACGAAAGTATGCTTCAAAATGAAAAGAAGTAATATAGGAACATTTGTCGATATCTCAATTAGTTCAGGAGTTATCGGCGCTTAAACGTTTCCAAAACTTCTGAAAACGACACTTTTTGGAAAATGATAACTCCTAAAAGAGAAGAGATAAAAATCTGTAAATTGGTGCGGATATTCCTTTCATGGGGTACAATTTTACAAAAAAAAAATCAGGAAAACCAAAAATGGTCGGGGTCACGGGCTGGGTGAAATGGCGTGGAATGTCCCGTACATACCTATATATGTATTCATACACACACACACACACACACACAAATATACATATATACGTATGCGTGGAAAATGTGCTACAGAGGAAGAAGAGAGGATAGGATGGAGGATCGATATAGCGTGTGGGTGGGTTGTGCAGCAGAGGCGCTGCAAGCAAACCAGCGACCAGTCGCGCTCTACGTCGGCTGCAACGACGACGGACGTGTTTGCTGCACCGACCGACCGACCGACTGACCGCCTATCGGATGCACTCAAATTGTCAAATATCTTCAAGAAGCAAAAAAAAAAAAACGTTCCTCGCGGTATTCTTTTTGTTCTTTGTTTTTCTCTTTTCGCTCGTTGTACCTCGATCCTCCAGTCTCTCTCATCTCAGCTTATCAATTTTTACGTGTAATTAATTTATTAATTTATCGATTCAGCCATTCACTACTTACTCGGATGAATATTTTCTCGGGTTTAGTTCTTGTTGGTTTGTTTGTTTTTTGTTCGCGAAATTTGTGAGACGTAATTCGATTGGATTGAGAAATAGATAACGGAAAATTCGTGCGCTACGAGGGCAGTACTTTTACGTGGCGATCGTCGATGACGAAAACGCGCTTGCGTTGGACACGATACGAGACGCGAAGGATTCTCGCTTTCAAGGTGAACGGTGGTGCGCGTATAATACGTTTGTGCTAATTAAGCGAGCGTGAGCGACGGATACGAAGTGCGACGAGGACGACGAGGCTTTTCGAGAAGGAAATCCGAATCGATCGAAGTTAAATGTCGATTCGTTTTTTTCGACGCTTTCTCTCTTTATATATCTCTCCGTCTCTCTCGTAGTCCAATCTTGTCGTCGTCATTAAGGGGGGATTGTCTTTTTTTTCGCAAAATTTACCGCTTTTTGGGAATTTTTTTGTGAAAAAAGTATACAATGGAAAACTTGTGAAACTTGGCATATAGTTTTATTGATCTGTTTACTACATACAAAAAATTTTTTAAACAATTTCTTTAAAAAATCCGCCTCCCACCCCCCTCGACGCGCGATGGTCCTTTTTTGATGGTGTGCACGATTACAGCCTTCACGTTCATCCTGCAACAAAAACCCAAAAAGCATTTTACTTTAGACACATATAGCTATCGTTCGATGAAGGGGGAAAAAAAATTGACGATTTGGTGACGTTTTGAACTTGAAGTATCGATTTTTCGAAAAAAATCGATCGATTTTTTGTTATAAATAAAAAACTATTAAACGTATTGCTTTTTTGCTTCATCAAACGATAAAAGGATGTCAGCTGAGCATTCTGTCCAAATTTGAAGGCAATCGGTTGAATAGTTTTTGAGAAATCGTGCACACCATCAAAAAAGGACCATCGCGCGTCGAGGGGGGTGGGAGGCGGATTTTTTGATGAAATTGTTTAAAAAATTTTTGTATGTAGTAAACAGATCAATAAAACTATATGCCAAGTTTCACAAGTTTTCCGTTGTATACTTTCTTCACAAAAAAATTCCCAAAAAGCGGTAAATTTTGCGAAAAAAAAGACAATCCCCCCTTTAATGAAGCCTTCACGAGCATTTATGACCAGGCTTATCTTAAACTCTTCTCGAGGCTATATGAGGCCTGTTTTTCAGTTTTGTATATTCTACATTGGGATAAATTTAATAAATTTGCAAATTCATTTTATTTATTATATATATTTATTAGTCATTATATTATTTGTTATAAAATATATATAAAATATTTTAAACACAATACTTTATTTCATTTATTGTTTATGGGACACGTAATGCACAGAGTGTACGCAAACCTCAGAGAGTGAGTATATACGAAATCTGTGTGTGACGAGAAAAAAACTTTTTTGTGTACCTCATAAATATCGAGAAGAGAATATGTTTAAATGTTCTGAGCAGCCTCCTTCACTTTCGTTTTTCGTGCCTTCGCACCCGACAAATTTATTGCTAATTTTTTTTCCATAGAAGTACAGAAAAAATATTATTTAAAATTTATTTTATTTTATCACAACCTGAAACAAGCCCGCATCCAGCCTTGATTTTTTAGCCTTTCAATTCACTGTCTGAGTAAAGCTTGAAATAACCCTGAGTTTAGGCTAAGCAGCCAGTCTTGGTTCCAGGCTGCTCCAAACGATGCAATGAAACCTGGCCCAGGTCTGTCTCACTCAGGCTCGGTGAAACAAGGCTCGCACAAGTTTGTTTCCATCGTCAGCCTTTTGATTCCTTACCTGGGGACCATGGTACACATGTGTGAATGCGAAAAAATGAGGGAAGCAATAAGAAAAAGGAGTGGCAGATGATCTAACGGTATGGGTGAATCGCGGTGCAGGGGAAAACGTAAAAGCGAAAACGGAGCGCGCGTTGAAGGGAGGGCCGATGAAAAAAAAGTGTGCCAGTATGTGAGAATGGCTGAGCCAGTGAAGCAAAAAATGTAAGCAAGAAAAATTAATTATTTCGCGTTGTATTATAGTCTCATAAGGAACAAATGTGCATAGAGGGGGTTACTGTGTAAAAACCTGAAAGGGTATAACTTCGGGAAATCGGAATATACCTGGGAAATCACATTACTACTACGGCTACTATAAAAATAAAATATTCAATCGAATAGCCCAGTGATGCTTTATGCAAAAGTAAGGAATTTTCAAGATATTATTTTTACATTTTTTTTACGTGAGAGCTGGGCAACTTTAGAAATTAGTTTTGTTTTAAGGGGTTAGGCCACAGGGGTTTAGGGGTTAGGTAACGGGTATAAAATCATATGCGAATTTAACAATTTTTTTTCGTATGAAAAAGTGATTCACTCATAAAATTTATTACACGTCTATTTAGTATGAATATCAAGCTGTTAGAAAAAAAATATTTTTTTTTTCGATGTGGCGATCCTGGCACCGACAAATGGAATTGTCAACGAGATGAATGTACATATCTTAGAGAAATTCGAAACGGCGACAAAAACGTACAAATCAAAAGATACAGTCGTCCAGCGAGAAGAAGCGATACAGTACCCCGTAGAGTTTGTAAACTTCCTAAATCCATCCGGTCTTCCAATTCACCAACTCGAAATAAAAGTCGGTGCACGTATGATTCTCCTGAGAAATTTAAATCCACTCAAACTATGCAACGGAACCCGCTTACATGTGAATAGTCTCAAAAACTTTGTAATAGAAGCCACAGTTCTAACTGGTTGCGCGACAGGAGAACGGGTAATAATTCCTAGGATCCCAATGATTCCATCGGATGTGCCATTTCAGTTCAAGCGCCTGCAGTTCCCAATTAGAGTATGCTTTGTCATGACCATAAATAAGCCACAAGGTCTAACCCTAAAAATGTGTGGCGTAGACCTAGGCCAGGCTATGCGTAGCTTGCTCACGGGTGAGCTCAGCAAGGGATCTCCACCTGTAGTCCAGCAAAAGAGACGAAAACCCAGCACTTTTTAGCGTGGAATATGAATTTTTGACTGAAGGTAGATGGTTGCATGCTGAAAGTAACCCCAATAAAATGCTGCCCCTCAACTCACCCCCTAAGAAATAGGGGTTGAAAACTTTAAAATCGCCGTATTTTGATAATTAATAGCCCGATCCAAAAATGTTTCAAACAAAAGTTGCTTGGAATAATAGACTTCGTATAAAGTTATCTCACGTCCAATCCCCTATCTTTGAAAATAGCGGCACAAAAACACGATAGCACCACGCATCAACGCCGAATTTTTTAAGCGTTTTTGTGCCGCTATTTTCAAAGATAGGGGATTGGACGTGAGATAACTTTATACGGATTTTATTATTCCAAACAACTTTTGTTTGAAACCTTTTTTGATCGAGCTATTAATTATCGAGATACGGCGATTTTTAAGGTTTCAACCCCTATTTCTTAGGATTGAGGCGAGTTGAGGGGAACATTTTATTGGGGTTACTTTCGGTATGCAACCATCTACCTTCAGTGAAAAATTCATATTTTACGGTAAAAAGTGCTGGGTTTTCCGTCTCTTTTACTGGGCTATACGTGGCTTGCTCACAGGTGAGCCCAGCAAGGGATCTCCACCTGTAGTCCAGCAAAAGAGACGAAAACCCAGCACTTTTTAGCGTGGAATATGAATTTTTGACTGAAGGTAGATGGTCGCATACTGAAAGTAACCCCAATAAAATGCTGCCCCTCAACTCGCCCCCTAAGAAATAGGGGTTGAAAACTTAAAAATCGCCGTATCTCGATGATTAATAGCCCGATCAAAAAATGTTTCAAACAAAAGTTGCTTGGAATAATAAAATTCGTATAAAGTTATATCATATCCAATCCCCTATCTTTGAAAATAGCGGCACAAAAACACGAGAGCACCACGCATCAAACCCGAATTTTTTAAGCGTTTTTGTGCCGCTATTTTCAAAGATAGGGGGTTGGACGTCAGATAACTTTATACGGATTTTTTTATTCCAAACAACTTTTGTTTGAAACCTTTTTTGATCGAGCTATTAATTATCGAGATACGGCGATTTTTAAGGTTTCAACCCCTATTTCTTAGGGTTGAGGCGAGTTGAGGGGCAACATTTTATTGGGGTTACTTTCAGTATGCAACCATCTACCTTCAGTCAAAAATTCATATTCTACGGTAAAAAGTGCTGGGTTTTCCGTCCCTTTTACTGGGCTATACGTGGCTTGCTCACAGGTGAGCCCAGCAAGGGATCTCCACCTGTAGTCCAGCAAAAGAGACGAAAACCCAGCACTTTTTAGCGTGGAATATGAATTTTTGACTGAAGGTAGATGGTCGCATACTGAAAGTAACCCCAATAAAATGCTGCCCCTCAACTCGCCCCCTAAGAAATAGGGGTTGAAAACTTAAAAATCGCCGTATCTCGATGATTAATAGCCCGATCAAAAAATGTTTCAAACAAAAGTTGCTTGGAATAATAGAATTCGTATAAAGTTATCTCACGTCCAATCCCCTATCTTTGAAAATAGCGGCACAAAAACACGAAAGCACCACGCATCAACCCCGAATTTTTTAAGCGTTTTTGCGCCGCTATTTTCAAAGATAGGAGATTGGACGTAAGATAACTTTATACGGATTTTATTATTCCAAACAACTTTTGTTTGAAACCTTTTTTGATCGAGCTATTAATTATCGAGATACGGCGATTTTTAAGGTTTCAACCCCTATTTCTTAGGGTTGAGACGAGTTGAGGGGCAACATTTTATTGGGGTTACTTTCAGTATGCAACCTTCAGTGAAAAATTCATATTTTACGGTAAAAAGTGCTGGGTTTTCCGTCTCTTTTACTGGGCTATACGCAGCTTGCTCACGGGTGAGCTCAGCAAGGGATCTCCACCTGCTCGCTCCTGGGGTAAGAACAGCGAACATGGTATACAGGGAGGCTCTCGGATAAGTTGATGAAAAATGCACTTGCACCCAAGTGGTGCCGGGTACGACAGCTAGTCAACAATAAAATAAAAATAATTATTAGAGTTTTGGACCCCTAACTAATTTTTTTGCAGACTATCCTTAATTTATTGTTCATAATTCTTTGTTACTGCTTTCTCAAACTACAAATATTAAAAAACGTTTGATTCCATACAATAGTTTTTTCAAATTGATTTAAAGTTGCGTATCCCTCACTTAAGGCCTTAGACCACTCTAGAGGCCGAAAAAAGGCTTTTTGGAGATTCTTTCGTCAAAAAATCTACAAAATTAATCGAGATTACAATAAAGGATGTTCATCATACATATCAGTGACTGTATACAATTACTTTTTTGAAGCGATGAATTTCAAAATGGCGGCTGTGCAGCGTTTTTGCGATAACGTCTCCGTTTTCCGAGAGTCCACGGCCGGACAAACAGCTCCTGTAATTTTTCAACTATAACGAGCCAATGAATTTGTTTCGATTATATATAATAACTGCTATAGAAGTACGTAAGATTTTTTTCGATATATTGATTTTTGGCCAAATGGCGTACTTCTAAAGTGGAAGGTGAAAAATTTGCCTAAAAAATCGTCGGATAATTGTTAATAACAAATAAACTATGCAGTATAAAAAAAAATCCTACGTACTTCCAGAGACAATGTACTTTTCCACATACATTCAACCTTTCAAGTGAATCGGTTGAACATTGTCTGAGTTATGTTTCCAGCCAACTAAAAAAATGCAGTTTCGAGATGAACGCGTTTCAAGTTTTGAGTAGTAGAAAATCATGTATAATTTTGCAATACCTTTAATCTGCGATGTCTGCACCATACAATTGGCCTTCCAGATTATCGTCCTGCTCTTGCATTTTTTTTCTGCTTGACGAAGAAAAAAAATCGATTTTTCGAAAATTTTTGAGTGGCCTAACCCCTTAAAAAAATAATATCTCGAAAATGGTTCACTTTTGCATAAAGCATTACTGGGTTAGTTGATTGCGGAAAGCACGTCGTACAACCCTTTCACGGGATCGTGACCAATGAGCAGCCATGTAAAAACAAATATATATATATATATATATATATTTATTTATTTATTTATTTACGGTACATAAAATGGCATTTTATGTACCGTAAATAAATAAATAATAAATAAATAAATAAAAGTAACAATAAATAAATAAATAAATAAATATATATATATATATATATATATATATACATATATTTATTTATTTAGTTATTTATTTATTTACGGTACATAAAATGGCATTTTTTTCCTATTTTTGTGTTCCGAGCATTCGGGTGGAGTAGAGGCGGGAAGGGGGGGGTCTCTTTGCGGACGTAAGCGAATCGATAAATTTCCTCGTTTCGCAAACACTTAACTGTTGAATCTCCGTGTAAATACCTCTCACGGGGATGAGTCGATGACACCCTTGGCAAGGTCCTCCGTTGCGAAAGAGTTAGCGCACTCGCCGCTATTCCGTTTCTATGTATGTACGTACATATGCATGGCCGTGCCAAAGATAGTACCGAAGACGGAGGGCGTACGCGTGACGCGGAACGAAAACGGAATTGAATCGCGCCGGCCTGAGAAGACCGTGACCTGCCTCAAAGCAATTTATTCCTTTTCTTTTTCAATTAATTTTTGCGTCGCGACTTTTTTTCGTTCTCGTTTTTTTCTTCTTCTTAATCCTCGCTCGAGTCACTTCCGCGAGAGCGTCGAGCACCGGTCGTTTATATTCGCGGCTCGTTCCCCTCATCAGTCCTCGTTAGCTCTTGTCCGCGTGATTCACGCACGTCGAACCGCGACCTCAATTCTCGAGAGGAGAGACACGAAACGAATGAAAAACAAAGGGGAATAAAAAAAAACGGATAAGTGATTAGAAAAAAAAAATTATCGGTGTCGAATTGACGAACGTGGATCAATAATCATGCCGGTTGTAAACAAAATGTATGGAGGAACAAATTGATGAATAAACTTGTGCAAATGTATCGTATAACGCAATTAATAATAATGGATAATTACGATTAATTATCCATGATTATTCATTAATAATAATGGATAATTAATGGTAATTATCCATTATTATTCATTAGTGATAATGGATAATTATTATTAATTATCCATGATTAATCATAAATAATAATGGATAATGATTATTAATCATCCACGACTTTCAATTAATTTTGGAGTCTGTCGGTTATCAAAATATATACGAAGTAATGAATGGACAGTGTTGTATGAATATATTAGTAGTATCAGTAGTTTTATTTCCCAGGTACACCCTTTCGGGTTTTTACACGGTACCGCCCCTATACATATTTTTCCCATTAAGATTATAATACAACGTCATATAATGTCTTTTTCTCGATTACATTTTTTACTTAAGGGGTCTTGTCACTTTAGACGCAAAAAGGCTATTTTCATGATTTTTTTTTGTTAGGTTTATCGTATGGATATTGATATAAAAGTTGTTACACTTAATGAATACATTTGTAAAAAACTTTAATGTATCTCGAAACAATGATTTTCGACGGCTTGTTGATAAAGTCTTTAAAACTCCTTATCCTTATGAAATGTTAACCACATATTCCTTACATCTATATCTATAGCGCATATCAAGGATTTTTTCAAATTTTGATATTAAGTATTTTTTTTGCCGAAAACGGTGAAAAAACACGTTTTCGTCTTGTTTTTTTTTTCGAAAAATATCCGCCATCTTGTTATTTTTGCATATATCAAAAATCGTGTGATATGCGCTATAGCCGTTAACATACTGAATCTAAAACCGTTTGATTTTTTTGTTTCGGATTATGCATCTCCGAGATTTCATCAATAGCGCAGACCTACATTTTTTAGGACATTTTTTTAACTACGATTTTCGTCTATAGATACTGACTTAAGTAAATTCAAAAAAAAAAAAAAAGAAATGTATTTCGAAAATGTATTTATTAAGTGCAACAATTTTTATATCAATATTTATAATATAAACCTATCAAAAAATCCTGAGAATTAGCTTTTTTTCGCTTTTGAGTTTTCCCTGCACTTCGATTGACCCATACCGTCAGATCACCACTTCTTTTGTGATTGTATATATTTGCTCATCCTCCGTTTTTTCCAGGGCTCATTTCATTTCCTTTCCCAATTTTGTTGGATTTCCGTTCGTAATGTACCTAGCTCTCTCCCTCCGGCAAATCGTTGGCCGTCTGTAGTCTTCCATCTTCGTGTATGAATATACGATGATGAAGTTTGCATCGTCGGAATGCAACGAAACTTCGTGTTTTTTTCATTTTTATTTCTGTTTTAAGGCGTTCCCCCACTTGTAGTGCAAAAAAGGCCTTTTTCATGAATTTTTTTAAAGAAAACTACAAAACTTTTTTAATCGATCAATATACCATCTTAAAGAACACATCTTGAAGAACTTTCAGTAATTTTTTTATTGAAAAATATTACATTGTTTAGTGGCAAATGGCCGTCAATGAAATAATGTTTTTATATACACGGTTTGCGGTGACCAACATTGCGGCGAAGTGGATCATCTGAAAAAAAAATGCGGATGGATTTAGTCAAATATAAGTATAAACTAGTCTTTAATCGAAGGATTTTAAAAAATATTCATTTTTCACAAAATGGCGGACAGTCAAAGTTAATGGTTCAATTTTAACGAAAAAAACGGCCGTTTTTTGGCTATAAAACGGCCATTGTTTTCGAAAAAAAAAATCGAACGATTAAAGACTACATTTTTATGTATTAAATAAGCCTGCAAAATTTCAAGAAGATCGGTTGATTAGTGTTCGAGTAATCTTGGTCACCGACTTCAGAAATGCCATTTTGAGAAAAACGCGTTTAAAGTTTCTCTTTCAACGCTCTTTCAACGCGGATTCTTCTCTTTCAACGCTCATATCTCAGTCAATTTTGTTCGGATCGACTTGAAATTTTCAGGACATATTCTCAGACACTTATACTTCAAAAAAATGCAATAAAAAAAATCGATTTTTTCAAAATCGCCAGTGGGGGTAACCCCTTAAATATTTTTTGCAACTTTTGGTTCTATCGATTAAATACCTACGAGCGGTTGCCATTCGGGGAGTATTAGAGATACGGCCTTGACTTTTTTACAGGATATTCTCGAAAGTATAAACTGTCGAAAAGGGCAAAGCAAAGATCGATTTTTTTAAAGTGCCACACTGGTATAGCCCCTTAGAGCTACGAAAATCACGCGAACACTTTTTAGGATTCTTATACAGCGATTTACAACCTAAATCTGCGTTATGTTGAAGTTTCCATCGCTGGAATGCAACGAAAGTAAATATTGTTTGCTATTGCTCACATTTTATTTCCGATTTAGGATACGAAAGTCATTCAAACGTCTGTTCTTATCTTCATAAGAGATCCACGATTTTAATCAACAAAAAAATTAGACATTGTGATAGAAATGAAGGAATGAATAAAATTGAAAAGACCTTCTGCTGCATTCTAACGATGCAAACTTTAATCTCTCGTAAGATCCCATCCTTGCCCACACTTCCTTTCTTTCTCCTCTTATTTTCGTTTCCTCCCAATATCCTACTATTTTGCCAGCTCCAACCCTCCTGTAGCCCCGTTTCTTATTTTTCCCCCATATTAGCTCTTCCCCAGTTTCTTCCATGGCTAATTTCATTTCCGTTATTATTGGTATTTTTCAATTATTATAATGCTTAAATAATTCGAGCAACAATTGAAGTTTCATTCACGATTTATTCGTCTCTGCGATTAAATTATGTCGCTCCGTCGGACATCCGTGACCATAAAAAGAAGCCATTAACGCTAATTTTTAATACAGATTTTTATTTGTCCGTGCCATTCCTTGAGGCGTGTACGTACGACAAGGTGGGTGGGTCGAAATGCCTTTCTATCACGACAAAGGCAACGTACGGTGCGACCATACGTATGTACATACACTTGTGTGTAGCACCCTTCCCCCCCCCCCCCCCCCCCCCAGTCACACGGTTTACATCCAACACGTTCGCATGTCCTCTATATATGTATGATGTGTATGTAAGTATGTATGTATGTATACGCAGGCGAAGGCAGGGGAACGAGACAAACCATGTCACTGGCCGCCGCACACCCTCCTCGCCTATTGCCCTCCAACCACCCCATGGCCCACATTCCGTCACGTAAACAACCGGGATACCCTCGCGCACCATCCGTGTTAAAATTTCTATGCGCCATTAAATTGACGTCCTGCTCGTGTGCGCCGCACTCTCAGCCTATTGTAGATCGATCGAGGGGGACAAAAAAACTACTATTGGCGAGAAACAACGATTTTTTTGCATTTTTGTCGATTCCCTTTTATATTATTTATAATCCGTATAGTAGAGAACAAAATACAGAATGTGGAGAATATATATATATATATATATATATATATATATATATATATATATATATATATATATATATGTATATAATATAATATATAATATAAAATCGGAATGTGATATCGGAATATCACATTCCGATTATTCTCCCCACGCGAGAGAGGGTTTTTTTTGGGTTTGTTTAGGTTTGTTTTGTCGTGTGATCAGGTGACATGGAACCATATATATATATATATATATATATATATATATATATATATATATATTCGGGTGGTTCTATATTTGGTGATGTTGGAAATTATTTGGTATTGTTCCTCAAAAGTAACCAACACACAATGAAAAAGAAATTCGCCGCAAACGGAAATTTGTCCAATAATTCTAACCCACCCCACCGAGCTGTCGAATTTTGATATGAGGAAAAGCATGCATTTAAAATTTTGTTAAGAAAATTGTTTATTATTTCAGAACTATACATGATAAACAAATTTCATATGATTTTTTTGTAGGAAATTTAATGCTCTACAAAAAAGGTGACTTGTAAAATTTTCGTGGATTCAATATTTATCACGTAATGAGCAAAAAACTGTCATCATTCATTCCAAAAATCGATCATTATGGTGAAAACAGGAGTTTTACGTCGAAAAACTGCAATTGATTTTTCGTAAGCAATTATAAATATGAAGAGATACGTAGCGCACTCAATAACAATATGCAAGCAATATTTAAATTGTTAATTTTATGAATTTTATCATAAATTATGATAAATTAAAGCCATCCTGCCTTACCGACAAGTATCCTTTTGTCGGATGAGTTGCTTCCCATGCTTGCCGCAATCCTCGTTAACCTCCTACGACAAGGTCAACTCCACTTTTTTAACTGGAATGATACATTATTTTTTTCAACCATCTTGTGGAGCACCTCACGCCGCATAAAAAACATTAGGGGGTCAAAGTCGTTCAAGGTCATTCAAGGTCACCTATTAAAATGAAATACCAATCTAAGAGAATCCTGAGCAACCCTCCCACGCAATGGATGGTCAAAGAAGTAGGCAATTGCGACGTTAATTATCACGTTAGGTAGCGAAAAGGGAAAAACAGTGGAACGAAGGCGCGTGTTCTCGCTTAGCAGAAATTAACATCGATTAGCAGTCGAAGATACCAATACTTCAAACTCGTCCCATTCTCGAACCCCCCCCCCCCCCCCCCCCCCTTCTTCAACTCGCGATTTGTCAATGAACAATGAACAATGCACGATTCATTCGCTCATATGACTCCGTTTTTGCATAATAATTTTTGTTTAACGCAAGGACTGATAAACCGCTCGCGTTAAAAAGGAATAGAAAAAAAACGCATTATCAATTTCATTACGGAATCATGGGCCTCAGCCTTGTCCCGAGGCTCGATAGAGCTTCATCAATTCGAAGGTACAAAGTCGATCTGTACGAAAGGGGGTAAGAGGGGAGGATATATATACACAGAAGGGAGAGAGAGAGAGAGAGAGAGAGAGAGAGAGAGAGCCGAGGGAGAAATTTTCATCGACGGGTGAGGGTGACTCGGCGTTAAATGGGTCAGGGCTATCCCCGACGTTCCCTCATAGGCCAGAGAGCCGGATAATCGCTGTACATATCTGAACACACACACACACATACTGGTGCACTCGGCAACCTTATGTACCCACATCATGCCCTAGAGAATCCAATGACTTTCGAACTGCAATAATTTCGCTTCAAACGACATTTCTTTTTTTTTTTTTTACGATCGAGTCCCATAAAATGTAAGCCCTGAGGCCTTACATTTTATGGGAATAAAATCATGTGCGAATTGAACAATTTTTTTCGTATGAAAAAGTGACTTAGTCATAAAATTAATTACACATCTATTTATTATGAATATCAAGCTGTTAGAAATTTTTTTGTTCAATGTACAAAATGGCCGACTACTCGAAACTTCTCGAAACAGCTTTTTTCCAATTGGCGTGACACACAACTTCAACATTTTCACTCGATTTACTTCAAATTTAAAAGTTATGTTCCCAATTGCATTTCGCAGAGATGTACGTACGGAATTTCTGATTAATCGAAAACTTTTCATTTTACGAGCAGTTATAACGAAATTTTTCACTGAAAATTCATTTCTTAAGTTCAAATACCTACAACTTTTGAATGAAACAATATTTTTTAAATTCCGTACGTACTTATCTAGGTATTCTAATGTAGATTGACGAGAATTTTTGTTTTTTGTTCTGGGTAAAAAATTGTGGGTGCTAAATGTCACGCCGCGGAGCGCCTTAAGGCAGGATTCTACTTTGAAACCGTGAAAAAAACGCTATTTTCGTGAATTCTTTCTGAGAATACTATTAAAGATATCGATATGGGGTTTAAACTGTTCAATAAATACACTGTTTAAGTACATTAAAAAAATGTTTTAATGTATTTTATTCATTTTTTAGACACGTAAAATATGTTTAAAGCCAACGCCTCGAAAAGCAGGTACCGTTGCCGTGGTCGTGAAATCTTCCCGACGGATGGTCTGAAACAAAAAAATCAAATAGTTTCATGTTCAGTATGTCTTCAGGAACCGACCTAACTAGAATATTTTATATACGTGCAAAATTGACAAAATGGCGGCTAAAATACGAAAAAAAATGCGTTTTTTTTCGTATTAAAAAATTCGTATTTCGTTAAAAATTTTAAATGTATTTTATGCATTTTTTGTACACGTAAAATATGTTTAAAGCCAACGCCTCGAAAAGCAGGTACCGTTGCCGTGGTCGTGAAATCTTCCCGACGGATGGTCTGAAACAAAAAAATCAAATAGTTTCATGTTCAGTATGTCTTCAGGAACCGACCTAACTAGAATATTTTATATACGTGCAAAATTAACAAAATGGCGGCTAAAATACGAAAAAAATGCGTTTTTTTTCGTATTTTAGCCGCCATTTTGTTAATTTTGCACGTATATAAAATATTCTAGTTAGGTCGGTTCCTGAAGACATACTGAACATGAAACTATTTGATTTTTTTGTTTCAGACCATCCGTCGGGAAGATTTCACGACCACGGCAACGGTACCTGCTTTTCGAGGCGTTGGCTTTAAACATATTTTACGTGTACAAAAAATGAATAAAATACATTAAAAAACTTTTTTTTATGTACTTAAAGAGTGTATTTATTGAACAGTTTAAACCCCATATCGATATCTTTAATAGTATTCTCAGAAAAAATTCACGAAAATAGCGTTTTTTTTCATGGTTTCAAAGTAGAATCCTGCATTAAAAAAAGATAACAAAAGAAAATATTAGTAGTCGGCCATTTTGTGTATCGAAAAAAAAAATATATATTATCCAACAGCTTGATATTCATACTAAATAGATGTGTAATTAATTTTGTGAGTGACTCACTTTTTCATACGAAAAAAAAATTGTTAAATTCGCACATGATTTTATACCTGTTACTGTGGCCTAAGGCCTCAACCAATGACGAACGTAATCGTACGAGTATACGGTAAATTAGGAGCGTCGACGATTTAAAAAATGCCCTGTACACAAGTCGTGCATTTGTCACGCGTTTTATTAACGTTTTATGGTAAGAAAAATCGCGGAATCGTTTTCGTAAGCAACACGTTTATAGAATACACGTATGCGCGCGTATATATGTGTAGAACCAAAATAGAAAGACGCGAAAAAGCATGCGCTTCGTCGTCGCCACGAGCCAGTCGACTCCGAGATTTCGTGAGCGCCAGTTCCGCCCCGACTCGCGAGAATAGCCAAAAAAAAAGATTTTCAAATATTGCTTTTTTTTTATTTCGGAGTTCGTGTATTATTTTTAACAAAGTTTCTCATGATTGCATATTATTTTTTAAGAGATTTTCCAAAATCGGAGATTATTTTCGAAGAGATTTTTCAATATTGCAGATTATTGTTGAACAATTTTTTGAACATTGTTGATTTTTATTGAGGAAGTTTCTAAATATCGTTTATTATTTTTAAATATGGTCCACCGTGCATTTTTTAACGTCTAAATTCTGAAGAAAAAAAAGCGGTGATTAAAAAGGAAACGTCACATTGTCAAGCGTCACACCGGGCAGCCCGAACTCGCGTTTCTTCGGCTCCGATTTTGCGACGCTTCGCGATCGTTGTTCGACGGGGACGGGCGACAAAAAAAAACCCCCTGAATAAGAATTCGTGAGCAAGTGTCCCCCGAGTTTGTTCCGGAAAAACGAATTCCAAAGTCCAATGGGCATACGTAGACGTTCCCGGAGAGCAACTCGCCGTTCTCGCTCGCGCAATCTCGAAAATAAATCCGGCTTTAAATAACTGCCCGCGAAAGCTTCGTATCCGTCGGCTTGCGTTTCTCCGGCGTGCCAGAACGCGCGCTGCGGTATCTTTGAATATTTGACGAATAAAGTGCGTTTTTTTAGCGCGCTTAAGGCCTTATATACGCGATTTCGCCGATTTTCGAAGGTACTTCTCTAGACGCGGTTAAAAAAATGCATATATTGACAACATTTTATTACCGATCATTCACGCACATGGTTAAGTATATGTAAAAAAAATCAGAAATACTAACAAATGGCGGAGATATAACATGATAAAGCAATGTATTTTTTTTACGCGCGCGTTGATGGTGAAAGTTCTCGGCATCGATGTGGGTGTCTGAAAAAAAATGAACATGTTTATAATTGCATAATGAATGTATCTTCAGTGTGAACCAACAATATTATTTAAAAAAATTATTATAATAAAAATTCGAAACTCAACATTTTTTTACCCAATTTTCCGTCGGTATTTTATTTTTTATATTTTTTTGCGTCAGTGAAATGTTTGTTTCTGTGGTTCACACGATAGGTGATGATACTAAGAATATGTTGTAAAAATTTCAAAGCG
This sequence comes from Ophion ellenae, assembly GCA_963210295.1. Classification (NCBI taxonomy): domain Eukaryota; kingdom Metazoa; phylum Arthropoda; class Insecta; order Hymenoptera; family Ichneumonidae; genus Ophion; species Ophion ellenae. The sequence goes on from OY723395.1 coordinate 20,482,576, forward strand.
ATCTGAAACTTCGTTCAAGAGTTAGAACTTTCACAAGGTTCAAAAAAGTGAATCGTGGAAAAACGGCTTTGAAGTTGGCGGTCGGGCGCGCCGCGCGGTGTCTATTATAAATGCAATCTTACCTCATTCAATAGATTTACAGAGTTTTTCAATTCTGTAAAGCTTACGATATTCCTAACCGTTCAGGCTAATGGAATACGAAATAATAAAAAAATGAAAATTTTTTAAATTTCTCGCGTATATAAGGCCTCAAGGCGTTACCCCCACTTGTAGCGCAAACAAAAGGCCTTTTTCATGAATTTTTTAAAAGAAAACTACAAAACTTTTTTAATCGATCAATATACCATCTTAAAGAACACATCTTGAAGAACTTTCAGTAATTTTTTTATTGAAAAATATTACATTGTTTAGTGGCAAATGGCCGTCAATGAAATAATGTTTTTATATACACGGTTTGCGGTGACCAACATTGCGGCGAAGTGGATCATCTGAAAAAAAAATGCGGATGGATTTAGTCAAATATAAGTATAAACTAGTCTTTAATCGAAGGATTTTAAAAAATATTCATTTTTCACAAAATGGCGGACAGTCAAAGTTGATGGTTCGATTTTAACGAAAAAAACGGCCGTTTTTTGGCTATAAAGCGGCCATTTTTTTTTCGAAAAAAAAAAATCGAACGATTAAAGACTACATTTTTATGTATTAAATAAGCCTGCAAAATTTCAAAAAGATCGGTTCATTAGTGTTCGAGTAATCTTGGTCACCGACTTCAGAAATGCCATTTTGAGAAAAACGCGTTTAAAGTTTCTCTTTCAACGCTCTTTCAACGCGGATTCTTCTCTTTCAACGCTCATATCTCAGTCAATTTTGTTCGGATCGACTTGAAATTTTCAGGCCATATTCTCAGATACTTATACTTCAAAAAAATGCAATTAAAAAAAATCGATTTTTTCAAAATCGCAAGTGGGCGTAACCCCTTAATGAACTACAGGAATAACAAGAATTCGCGAGTGCCACGTCTAAAAGACTCGATTCTCCGACAGTGAAAATACTGCGACGAGAGAGAGAGAAAGAGAGAGAGAGAGAGAGAGAGAGAGAGAGAGAGAGAGGGTGCGCGAAAAATAGGATAAATCATGAGGACGACGAGGACTGAGCGAGCACAAAGTTCGATCGTTGGGCACAGATAGCGGCTTTTAATTGTCACGATTATGATCGGTCGCAAGAGTTTACAATACTCGTGAGATCTCGCCCCGCGTGTGAGCGCGCGTATACGTGTCTGACTGCAAGGAAGTAAACGTCATACCATGAGCACGACACACGGGGGTCACGTGTATTACGTGATCAAAGTGCCAAAAGACACCGACGGGGAAGACAGGTAAATGTAACACTGCAAATCGAATCCTCATTTTTCTTACTCCGTTATTATGATTATTATTTATCGGCGATTATACTAGTGCGAATGAATTTTCTAATTTTTCCTCATCCATATTTATTTGAATACGCATGACACATCTTAAGGAGGAACGGTGATTGGAGCGAGTTCAAGATAAAAGCCCGCTTTTTTTTATAGCATTGTCGAGACCTTCGTCCATGCGTACGCGGAGTTTCCACGAGATTTACCGGACACTTTCCGAGTTATTAATTGTTAAAGTTGGTGAATTAGTCACACGTAGACGACAAAATGTGCCTGTCCTCTCATATATCGATTTTTTTGTGCTACTTGGAGCCAAGAAACACGTGAAAAAACTGATGGTTGCGTTCGTTGAATCTTTGTGATCGATAAGGCACCTTGAATTGGAAAGCTCACCGCAGAAATAAGCAATAAATTTAGAAATAAAGTCGTGAAAACCGAAGTTTTCGGAGAGCGAGACTTCTCGTGACGTAACAGCAGCCATCTTGCTCGACGTGTGGCAACGCCGGATACCCGCGCAAATTTGATTCGTCTATCGGATATTTTCAACGCGAATTAAAAATATGATTGTGCGAAGCCGTACATTTTTTAATGGATTATAAAGGGCTGTTCGTCGATATTCACTTGAAGTTCTCTTACGTACGGCAAAGGCATCTCAATTTTTCTGGCGACATGTACCTATACAACGCATCCATATATAAATTCAGCATGGGAGAACCGTCATATAAAATAAACGTTCCTTTTTATACCTGCAAATATTGTGAAAATTGGGAAAGAGAAAAATAACATAACAATCGATGAAATATGTTTTGACTTTGGACAGATTGGACATTGGACATTGAGGTTAACTTCAACGCGACGTTTTTTATTTGCAATCGCAATATTATCTTTTCATTTTCTAATTCTTGTCCGTCAGAATCTACATTTGTCTCTAAACTGGACTTCAGGTACAATCCCGTTACTCTTTTGATAAACTTCCACAGTATTTTCATTCTCCATGTTAACCGGCTACAAAAAATAATAAGCCGGGCGCGTGGAACCGATGACAGCCACCGAAAATGCGACGATGCTAAACGTCAACGATATGGCGTACTACTGAAGTCGAGTAGTAGATTATTAAGGTTGTTTCCATATTATAAAAATGATAGGAAACTCGAAATTCAATACTTAAAAAATATTTCTCGAAAAATAGGCCATATACGTATATCTAAAACGTGGCGGTATTGCGGCGTGAAATAGACTCTAAGCTTACTAGCATGGTTATCACCGTACCTCCTTAAGGAGGTTGGAGCGTTGGCCACGATCCAAGATTAGAAAGGAATAAAAATATATGTTATTGTCTGAACTGTACTGAGGCTTTACGATTTTTTTGGAATTTTTTCACCACGAAAGAGCAGAGATAAAAGTAGTTGAATGTATGAAATTTTACGTTAAGGCGAGATATACATTTACAACGGTAAAACTAAACGATTTTTTTCCTTCTTTAAGGGGCTATACCAGTGTGAACGCTGAAAATTTGGGCGATTTTGGCCCAGATGCTTACTGAGCAGACTTGTTTTTTTCCCTTCTAAAAAAATTCCCGAAATCACGCTTTTTTGGACCTTCTATTCAGGCTCCCGCCTTAAGGCGAAGTATAAGATCTACCACGTAACATATGAGTGCGGGAGAGATAGCTGAAATTTTCAAACAGAGATTTCTCAGAGATGAATCATATTTAGGGCAAAAGGCAATCATCAAGCTCTGCGTCAGGATATTCTCTAGAGCCTGATGCTTTGTTTTTCCTAAAAAAATTAACCATCTATGAGAAAGTTGGGTTGTAAAATTTGTGAGGTTATTTTGACCTTGTACATGCCCTTAAGGAAGGACACCACTCTAACTGCCCTTGATTCATGTGCACTGAAAAAGTTTGTCTTTTTTTATGATTATTTACGACCGACAATTACATTGCGAATCAATTTATTTCTTTATTCTTTTTCGTTGATTTATTTTAATAGACACGACACTTGCTTTATACATGTGAAACGAAATTATTTCGCTTGATTATTCGCGCGTGCTCGGAAAAATTTCTCTTCCTCCTTCAACTTTTTTGTGTTTTTTATTTTTCGATGAATCCAACATTGCTTATTGTTAACTAATTGTCTTCGTTCTTATTTATGCTTCAATGAAACGACTCTTTTCCCATGACGTAGAAGACTTCAACGTCATGGGACTTTAACTTGAAGTTCGCGTCATTGGAACGTAACAAAAATGAACTATTTCGAATTGTTCGAATTTTTTTTGGCTCACTTAGGCTGTAACAATCACATCAGCGTTTTTACGTATTCTTATTAGGGATTTACGACCTCAATTCGCAAAAAAAAGGCTTTGGATCATTATCCAAAGCCCTTTTTTTTAAGAAAATGAAGAAATAAAAAATAAAATAAAATCGTTGCATGTTAACGATGCAACTTCAACGTCATTTTTTACCTTCTGATCAACATTTCGATTAACTCCGCGGAGGAGAAAAAAATAATTATCCGTCTCTCTCCCCCTCATCAGGCGGTGAGCGGCTACGATTACGAATCCAAACAAAAGAGAAGGAACAAAATTCTGATTGACCCACAATTACATACTTTTGGAGAGTTCTTCCGGTGTATAATTGTGGGATGATTGGATGCCTCACTAGTATGTATGAAGCGATTTGCGATGTCACTCACTCGCGGCCCTTGATGGCCCGCCAATGAATCTCGATCGCGGCGATAGAGAGCGGAAGAGAGAGGGGGGGGAGAGTGTTTAGTTCATCTTCTAAGAGCCAAAGAGAGAGAGAGAGGGAGAGAGAGAGAGAGGGAGAGAGTAAGCTTAAAATAATGATGACGAGATGAAAATAGACGGAAATTTTCGTCGTAGGTATCTCCCTTACGGAATGGTGACGCTCAAACGAGCCCTGTTGCACCATGCCCCTCCTTAATGGTTCGAAAACGGGGCGTGATGAGGCCGCAAAAAAAAACAAAACAAAAAAAGAGAGTAAAAAAAGGAGAATAAAAAAGGGGTAAACACGAAAGTACCGAGTAAACGAAAAACGCCAAAAAATTGATAAATATGGGCTACCATGTAATTTTTTTTTTCAAGTTCATGTTTTATCCATTTTATTTTCCAACGCTATCAGTCTGGGGTGGGGGTCAAGAAACGTTAAGGGGCCATATCAGTGTGAACGCTGAAAATTTGGGTAATTTTTGGGAATTTTTTGGAAGAAAGTACTCAATTAAATGTTTCGAAAAATCAAGAATATATTTGGCTATATTTGACCTATATTACATAATTTTTTCATAGCAAAATATTGAGATCCAAACGACTTATGGAGGCGCCATAAAAAAAGTTCCTCAACTGCTGACATCATTCCAGTCGATTGAGTAGCTGAAACCGAAAAAGGAAAAAATGTCGTTAAATTGGAAGGTATTTCCTGTACAATGACGTAGGATTTTCGAAAAATATCAAAATCTAACAAAATGGCGTGGTTATGGAAAAAAGTCTGTTTTCTTGCCTATAAAATGGTCGTTTTTTTCAATGCCAAATCGTCAATTTTCATCCAATCAAAAATATCCTACGTCATTGCAGAGTAAATATATTCAAGAGTTCTCGGTTCAAATTTCAAGTCAATCGGATAATTGCTCTTTGAGTTACAATGTCAGCAAATTTGAAAAATCTCATTTCGAGAAAAACGAGTTTAAAGATTCAACTATCGATTTTTGCAAGATCAAATGATAGACATACGGCCTTGAAATTTTAACAGGATATTCTAGAAAGTATAAACTGTCGAAAAAGGCAAAAAAAATCGATTTTTCGAAAGTGTCATACTGGTATAGGCCCTTAACATCATTTTCATCAGGAATAAAACGCGTTGAGGTTTTCTTTCCCTGTTATTTTTTTGTGTCCATTTATTCATAATGTTTCGTTCGTTTTTTCTCTATTTCGAGAGCGTAAGCATTTTCTTTCTCAGCGTGTTCCACTGACGTTTTTTTTTAAGTCTTCGTCGACGTGCACTTGCTGCAGTCTCCGCTCCATTATCTCGCGGTTTTCGTCACGCTGACACAGCTCTACTTGCATTATTGTGTAGCCGTATATATATATATATATATATATATATATATATATATATATATATATATATATATATATATATATATATATATATATATATCACCTCTATTACGGTATACACGACGTTTGGGGGGGGGTCTTTGTATTCAGCTCATCATTCGCCGCCTTGTCACGGAGAGCTCGTTAACCCCGTTGACGGATATCGAGGGTGCGCGCGGGCGAACGGGCTTCGACATTTTCGCCAGACGTGACGCGAATTTTTCTATTGGCATGTTGAATAAGTTCTCGCTGTTTTCGTGAAAAATTAATGCTTCATTTGAAAACAATAATTCCTAATGCTTTCAAACGTTTCGAAACGGTTGTTTGATCAACTCCTAATGACTCTGCAAGTTCACCTAGCGTCTGAGATGAGTCTTCATAAAGCAATGCCTCCAACTCAACACATAAGAATCATTATTTTTGAAGCGTTGAAACCAATTTCTGTATGTCCCTTCCGACAGAACATGGTCGCCGTAAGTCTCAACAAGAATTCTGTGTGCTTCAGCTGCAGATTAAAAAAAAAAATAGTGGAGTAAAATTCCCCGGATATACGCTTTTTTTGGTACGAAATTTGACATGTTCAACATTATGAAAGACAAGTTGTCTACACTTCGGCGAAATGACATACACTGAATTTCAAGCTTGCTTACAGCACTTCTTTATAGATGCGTTAGAGCAAGTCCCTTTAGACGCCCGAAAATGAGTAATTTTTATGAATTTTTTTAAAGCTGATAAACAATCGCATCATTCTAAGCGGCTGTACCGTTGTGAACGCTGAAAATTTGGGTGATTTTCGGGAATTTTTTGCAAGAAAAGTACTCAATTAAATGTTTCGGAAAATTGAGAATATATTTGGTTATATTTGATTTACATTACATCATTTTTTCATGAAAAGATATTCAGATCCAAGTGACTTATGCACTGCCTTCGGAGGCGCAAAAAAAAAAAGTTCCTCCACTGCTGACATGATTCCAGCCGATTGAGTAGCTGAAACCGAAAAAGAAAAAAATGTCGTTAAACGGGAAGGTATTTCCTGTACAATGACGTAGGATTTTCGAAAAATATGAAAATCTAACAAAATGGCGTAGTTATGAAAAAAAGTCTGTTTTTTTGCCTATAAAAGGGTCGTTTTTTTCAATGCCAAATCTCATTTCGAGAAAAACGCGTTTAAAGATTTCACTATCGATTTTTGCAAGATAAAATTATATAAATATAAATGATATAAATGATATGAACTAATCGCGTCTATTTGATTTTTGTTTATTCGAATTAACTAGATTCTTCGTGGAGTCAAATTTTGTCTATTGCATTCCATTATTGAAATTATTTACTTTAAATAGGGGAGACCGGGGCAAAATGGTATAGCGGGGCATAATGGGACCGGGGCAAAATGGGACTGGGGCAAAACGGGTTTGGGGCAAAATGGAATAGTGAAAATCCACACTGCTCTAAAATACGTCATTGGGGCAAAACGGGACTGGGGCAAAATGGGCCGGAGAAAATCAGGCTCCTCAGAAAGAGGCGGTTGGGGCAAAATGGGATCGGGGCAAAATGGGACAGTGGAATAATTCGATGCAGAAACGAAAGAAATGCAGGGGTAAAAAACGAGGGGTAATAAATGAGTGAAAACAGGTTTTATTGAATGTTACACGATATTTGGGTCACACTCTACTTACGATACTATAACTTAACGGTGGCAATGTTTAATTTTTATTGCTTGTTTAACTAAGCTAATTTTTATCGGCTGATTGAATATCAATTTTTTGATATTCATTGTTTGACCAAATATAATGATTGGACATGCGGTTAAGGCGATGTTTCAAGGTCGACTCGTTCGATTTCGTTGAAATTTGATTAATCGTAGTAATTTAATATTAAAGAAGACGACAATTTTTTTTTTTAACTCAATCGCTTAAACAATTATTATTATTTTTGACTTTACAACAACAGTTCGTGCTCGGCTCGTCAGGATTCTTTGAATCCAATAAATTTAAGTACTTCAACATTCAAAGAAATACTAATTTTTCATTTGTTATTAAAGTTTGTTAAACAATTACTTTTGATTCTGCGGTCAGAACTGTACCAAACTTGACGTAAATTGTTATTTGAGCCTTCTTATTCGATTGGTACAATTTCTTTGTCGTTATTAATTATTTAAATAATCAAGTAATTTTCATAATCTGACGCGTGCAATTTATGGTTTTTTTTTGTTTTTATCTTTCTTTGTTTTTTTTTAATTTATTTTCTGTTAACTGCACGTTACTGATACTGATTTTCAAGCCATTGATGAAAATCTAACTCTTGTCAATTTTTACGTAAATTGTTTTATGAAACTAGGACCGCCGCTCCCCATGAAATCGACGGATATGTGTCGATAAATATATCGGTCAGTCCGTATTATCTGCGTATATGTGGACTGAAACGAACCACAAGCACCATTTAGATTAGATTATGTTTCAACAGCTCTTTCATAGAGCCGAAGCATGAATTTTCCTGTCATCCCATTTTGCCCCAAATTCAGCGGGCTGCGACACTTCATTTTTGTGTGTCCCATTTTGCCCCGATTCCATTTTGCCCCAATTTGATATTCCACTTCTCTCTGTCCCATTTTTCCCCTATCCCATTTTGCCCCAAATCAAGCACCCAAGAAACTTCATTTTTTGCTATCCCATTATGCCCCGATCCCATTATGCCCCAGTGCCGTTTTGCCCCGGTACCGTTTTGCCCCGCTATACCATTTTGCCCCGGTCTCCCCTATACTTATTTATTCAAATAAAAATACATTCAATATCGTCCAATAGCTAAATATTTTATTTGATCCTAATAAATCTGCGATTAGGTTTTATCTGCTCAAAAAACAATTTAGTTGAATCCACTAAATGGATCTATTTGATTTTTTTTAATTTAAATTAAATACAATTTTTGTAGAGTCAACCATTTTTCTATTTCATTGAATGGGCTGTCTTTATTGCAACACACATATCAAAGAGGTGTGGGGGTAGAGAGGATGGAGAGAGAGGAATTATATATATATATATATATATATATATATATATATATATATATATATATATATAGGTTATGTTAGAAAAGTATATAGCATGTTATTCGATAAAACTCTCTAATTATCACAATGATATTAACAAATTGATATAGTTTATGTAATACAGCAAATATTTATAGGAATTCATTTGGTCTCTTAGCCATATCTGCTACTAAGGTGAAAAAAGCACTCGGTAGCATAGGGGCAGCATGCGTAGCTATGAGTAGGTAGGTTCTAGGTTCGATTCCCATATAGGTGAAATATTTTCTTCGATAGAAATCATCTTCAAAAATCCAGGGAATGACGAATTACAATACAAAATTGTTGTCTTAAAACCCTCGATTAAGTATTTCTTTTTATTCTGGATTCATGAAATATTTTATGCATATAGTACACTTAGATTTACATTGTACACTGTAAGCAAATAGAGATTTAGTTGAATCGAGTCTTTATTTACTCAATTTCAATATAGTCAATATTTTTAAAAAATTGCTGAAACAAATAAAAAAAATATCTTTGAAACAAATAAGATCGTGGTAGGCTGTGAGCCAAGGAAAAAACCTATTTGATTTAAATAGATCCTATTTGAATTAAATATTTTTTTCGGCAGTTTTGTGTTTTAGTGCAATTCATGCAAACTAGATGGCGTTAGGTGGTTCAAAGTTTGTTCGTAGTTCAATTGTCGCGAGATTGCAAGATTCGAGTGTGCGTAAAGTTTGTGAAAATAGAAAAAAAATATCAAAGCGACAAACGCTGGGTGAAGAATGTGGTATGGCTTTGTACTACAACAAGCAAAACAGCTGCTTCAAAGCATTCCATAAATCATAAAGGAACGTTACGACACAATGTATTGTGTCTGTCACAGTTCCTTTATTGGCCCCTGATTAAATTTTCGAAAAATAAAATAACTCGTGTTTTTTTATATTTATCAAAACCTACCGCAAAATCATCTGTTTTTGAATTTTTTACATTTTTACGTTGTTAAGTTACGAAGGGTTAAGTTTTTTATTCGGCAAGAATGCAGAAATACGTAAATTTTAATTTTCTCCCCTTTAAAGTGTTGCCCGTTACGTTTAATTCAATTTGCCCCTTTTGAATGGGGGGTGAGAGATAGAAAAACAAAGAGGTTGTGAATCCCCTATTTTTTTTTTTCAATGTACCCACAGTGAATTTCTGATCAATTTGCATTAGAAGTTTGCGGGTGAAACTGCAAAGTCAGCCTTTGATATGCTTCACTCTAAAGGGTGGTTCCACCCCTTGAGACCGTTTTTCCGCCGATAAAACAAAATACGTATCTAATAGTATTTGATGCACTACCATATACGCGAGTTTCAACAAAATCGAAGGCCGAAACCAGAGTGGCGTTCCTTGTTAGTGAGCTGCCCTATATACGTTCTAGTCTCGCGAGTGTATTGCTTCGGAACTTATCTCGCTCGGTGGTCCATAGCGTGGACTTCAGAGTACATAAGCTGATCTTAGATTAACGTGTGTGTGCAGCAGGTACGTCGGAAGAAAAGCCTTATCTCTTCAGCTTCGATTCCTATTTTATGTATTTATGTGTATATATGGGACATTCCACGCCATTTCACCTAGCCCGTGACTCCGAACATTTTTCAGTGTTCCTGACATTTTTTTGTAAAATTGTTCCCCATGAAAGGAATATCCTCACCAATTTTTAGATTTTTATCTCTTCTCTTTTAGGAGTTATCATTTTCTAAAAAAATGTGGATTTCGGAAGTTTTGGAAACGTTTAAACGTTGATAACTCCTGAACTAATTGAGATATCGATGAATGTCACTATATACTTTTTTTTCATTTTGAAGCATACTTTCGTTAAAAAATATGAAAAAAAATATCAATTATCAATGTCAACGTTTTTTTGCGTCTAAAGTGAAAACTATTTTTTTTACTGATGATCGACTTTTTTTATTTTTTTTCAAAAAATTCTCTAAAATAAAGTGACCTATTATATGATTTTTAAGACTAGTCTCATCGTGGGCCCATTTTTCCTTCTATTTTTTTCTTATTATATCTTATTCTTATTATTAATCATATTTTGTTGGGAAGATTTTTATTATTTTAATCTCCAATAATGCTATTAATGATTTTCAGATTTCGAATTCAGCTTCGACAGGCTTGAAACGGTTTATTTTTCATTTGTGCTGAATTTAACGAAATAAATGATTGTTTATTTAAAATCATTTTGAAATAACGTGGAATGCCCCATATATAGCGTTATCGTTACGGGTCCGGAGGAGAAAAAGAAGTTCGATCCGCCACAGGCTTCCCGTGAAATCGACAGGACTGTAAGTCGGGTCAGGGGAGGGGGAGGGGAGGGACTAGAGATGGGAGAAATAAGCTCGAGCCCTCTCAGGGAGGGCTCTTCTTATTAGCTTCTTAGCTTCTTAAGCCTTACAACTGAAAAAAAACGTCATCATCGAAATTATCATTTAAGGGAGGTTTATACTTTGTTGGGCCACAAAATGTCCGATTTTTCACCATTTTTTTATGCGAAGAATATGGAGTACAGGATGTTGAAATTTGGTATGTTTACTAAACGGTCTTTATCGAACATGATAATTTTTTTAAAAGTATGTCTGAAAGGTAATCTGAAGCGAAAAAATCGAACATATTTTTACTTTGTGCAATATTATGTATGAGTCGAACTAGAATCAAAATGAAAAATTGAAAAATAAAAAAATAATGAGCGATCGAAGGGAAAGTTTAGTTTTTTACGAATATTTTTTGCAGTTTTTTGTTCGTAAAATAAAAACGTTTGAATATTTTTGGATAACTCCAGTTCAATTAATGAAGACGTTTGTTATACACGTGCCTGCGAAATTTCATAATGGTCACTGAATCGATCATCTAGGGCGTGTAGGAGCACTTCCGCAAACTTGAAAAACGTGGATAGAAGTTTGCATTGTTGGAATGCACGAAAAATCTTTTTTACATTTTTCTTTCCTCATTTTTATTATTTTGCACATCTAAATTCTTGATTTGTAAATAAACGACTTAAGGGTTTTTCCTAACGAAAATTCGCCAAAAAAAAGTTGGAGTAATTGAAAAATAATCATTTTCGTTGTATTCCGACGATGCAAACTTCAACCTCATGGAAAATGCGGTTTCGAGGAAAACGCGTTTAAAGTTAGACTGAAGTTTACGTGCGAATAAAATGAAAAGTTACATACTTACATCTGCTATGCGAGGACCATAGAGTCCACCTTCCTCTTCTTCAAAAAATTCTCCTTTAGCCGTCCACTAAACAATTTTTTGTTGGCCTTATAAAGTAGAAACCTCCCTTAAGGTAGTCTTATCGCCAGGCTTCAATCCATTTTCATAATTTTTCATAATTTTTTCATAATTTTTCATATTTTTTTTTATCCTCACTATATATATATTAATAATCGTCTCTGTAAAATGTCAGGGTCGTTTATCGACCTACTTACAGAGAAAAGAAATATTAATATTGCGTATTTTTGTGAAGGAATTCCGAGACGACATACAAAAACCCAATTTCCGGTCGCTACAAAAATGCATATAATAGTGGGAATCCATCAGATTCTTAAAAATAATCAGATTTACATAGTCAACACTTGTAGTAATACAGTGCTCTCAGAAAAAATTACGCTTATTGACCTAATTTTTATGTAATATCAAGTTTAATTTGAACTTCCGGTATTGGATTTATTGCCACTTGCTACGATAAAGATACGTGACAGCAAGGCAACAGCTGACTGTAGTCCTAATCTCATCTCACTCATTCGAATTTCCACACATATTTCATTTTAAACCGACATATTTCGCTGACACAAATTTTCCACGCTTTGTACCAGTCGTGGCCCGAATACAATGCTTTATATTTCCCGCACCTGACATTGTTTTGACAGATGTTGTTTTGACAGAAAATCACGGAGGTTAAACTCGCATGCTTGAGTAAAAAGAGACGGAGACAGAACCAATATTGCCAAATATCAAACCTAGAAATACCGCGCGAATCGCTGGAATAACTATTTTTTCATTTTTCTAATTAAATGTGAACATTCGTTAAAGCGTTATCCCCACTTGTAGCGAAAAAGGCCTTTTTCATGAATTTTTTCAAAGAAAACTACAAAACTTTTTTAATCGATCAATATACCATCTTAAAGAACACATCTTGAAGAACTTTCAGTAATTTTTTGATTGAAAAATATTACATTGTTTAGTGGCAAATGGCCGTCAATGAAATAATGTTTTTATATACACGGTTTGCGGTGACCAACATTGCGGCGAAGTGGATCATCTGAAAAAAAAAATGCGGATGGATTTAGTCAAATATAAGTATAAACTAGTCTTTAATCGAAGGATTTTAAAAAATATTCATTTTTCACAAAATGGCGGACAGTCAAAGTTAATGGTTCGATTTTAACGAAAAAAAAACGGCCGTTTCTTGGCTATAAAACGGCCATTTTTTTCGAAAAAAAAGAATCGAACGATTAAAGACTACATTTTTATGTATTAAATAAGCCTGCAAAATTTCAAGAAGATCGGTTCATTAGTGTTCGAGTAATCTTGGTCACCGACTTCAAAAATGCCATTTTGAGAAAAACGCGTTTAAAGTTTCTCTTCCAACGCTCTTTCAACGTGGATTCTTCTCTTTCAACGCTCATATCTCAGTCAATTTTGTTCGGATCGACTTGAAATTTTCAGGACCTATTGTCAGATACTTATACTTCAAAAGAATGCAAAAAAAAAAATTGCGATTTTTTCAAAATCGCAAGTGGGGGTAACCCCTTAAACAGTTTACACATGGAAAATTTAGTTATGACAATTTCTTTTTTTGCATATGTTAAAAATATAAATTGTTCGTCTCAAGTATGCTCGGTGGTATGACTAGTGTGAAGCGATACGACACCTTAAATATTTTAAAGAAATAAATGGCCTCGCAATTCGCTTTGATAAATAGCGATCATTTTATTCCACGACCATGAACTCTTTTTCTTTTCTCGGATACAATTTTACGAGAATCACGTGCTCGCGCAGTAATTACGCGATTTGCAAATGTGTGTAGGTGTGTCGGCGAGTGTGCTCAAAGATAGCTCGCAAGGTGTCTCGATAATTCGCGCACGCGAGCGAGAACAAATTTTCGGGGTATGACGTACGTAGCAATTGTACCGGCTCGCGTAATTGATATACGCTAGTCCTCGGTGAAGTGTATCACGCAATTAGACTCTCTCTCTCTCGCTCTTTCGGTTTTTCTCTCTTGCGATTCAATGTCGAGCGAGGTAATGTCACGGTCGTTAGGGAGCGACCGTATGTTTGCCAAAGCACTCTTCTTACGTGACTTTACATACATACATACATACATCTATATATATATATATATATATATATATATATATGCACAATAATACACGATTGGTTGATGCGTCACGCCCACGTTTAAATTGACATGTTCATTTCCTCAACGTAAATTATGATGATTCAATTCCGCAATGACGATAGAGAAAAAAAACAACAACAAAAAAAGACGAGAGGCGGGCTAGTTTTAAAAAAGCGACGACGACACAACGAGCCTCAACTGTAAATTATGGATATACACAGTTTTCACGGTTTTTCAACGAGAAGACACGAAAAACCAACATTCCCAGATAACTTCATTTGTTTTGTAAACTCTAATCCGTACAATTTGATTTTCAAAGCGATTTTTGTTCCTCCAGATATATCACTTCGAGGCTAGACTACTGTGGGCACCCAACAATTAGGGTTGTATGAAAAAATTCATTTTGAAATAATAAGTTAGACGATTGAAAAATCGTTCGAACATTTATTTGTATGTACATTAACAAAGTTGTGTGCCAAATTTCCTAAAAAATATTAATAATTAAAGAAATTATGGACAATCTCGTGGAGGACCTTTGAGCTTGAGGGGCTCAACGGTGTACTTGATCTTGGCCACCTGATTGATCTGAATTTAAAAACATAAGTTTTTTTTCCTTAAAATGGATAATATTGGCTAAGACTTAATCGTGCTTTTTGTGTTATCATCGTGTGTTGCAATCATAAAAAAAAAAAATGTTGATATTTTTTTTCGATTTTTCAAGGAAAAATGACATTCTTCTTGATAATGAAAAAAAAGTTGAGAATGAAATGGTGGGTCAAGACTAAACTACTATTACCCCGAATAAGCGTACCCAATTTCAAGTAAATCCATTCATTAGATGTCGAGAAATCGTGTACACCGTTGAGAAAAACACAGTTTCGAGAAAAACGGGTTAAAGTGTAACCAAAGGGTGTCTCAAATTGACCTGACATTTTAAACTGTGCGCCATTTTTTTTTTTGGCGATGATAGAGTATTAATCTTTGACAACTGGCATCAGGAAGTATCAAGGTTTAGTCATGGGGAATTGCATGATCGAGCAACACATGGAAATTGTTATTTGCTGCATTGTTACTGCATAGTTATTGCAGACGAAGTGTCACGAAGATCGTGCGATTTGACGCCATTGGGCCTCTTTCTTTCGGGTTTTCTGAAAGGAAAGGTGTATGCCAATGATCCACAGACCATTCCGGAGCTCGAGGAAGCTATTGGACACACCATTATTGAAATTAGTCCGCAATTATGCCAAAATGTTACTGAAAATTTCGTCAATAGAGTGAACGTTTGCAAACAAGGATTGCAATTATGTGTTCCACACATAACCACCATGTTTGTACCTTAAATTAAAATAAGAATATTCGTACTTTTCAAATGAATAATACGTTTTATGAATAAATTAAAATGTCATGTTATTTTGAGATACCCTATAGCAGTTTTGTCGTTGCAATCATAAGTTTGCCTTCAATCTGCGATTCCTGCACCATATGCTGGACCTTCCTCTTTTATTTGAGTTACCTTAAACGACGAACTTCACAGTACTTCGTCACTTTCACAGTAGCCTCACCCCTTCGGCGAGAATTTTGAGTCCTTTGCGATGAGATTAAATTTTTTTTCAATTAACCACATTGAAGATGCTAAAAAGATAAATTTCCGGTCATAATAAACGAAAAAAAGGTATAAGTAAATAGTTGAACAAAAAATTGTTCAACAAATGTGCGGTGAACTACTTTTTTTATATAATAAAATAAATCCGCAGATTTTTCTGTACAGGTATGATTTTATTTTCTATGTTTATTTTAATTTTTTTTATTCAAAAACTGGACGAAGAGTCGTAAATGTTCAATACGTTGTCGGAGCAATGTTCCATATTGAATCCACGAAGTGACCGGGGTATTGAACGAACAGTGTCATAGGTACATCCTCTGAAAAAATCCAAAAACGGGATTTTCGAAATAGAGAGAAAATTCTTTAAAAAATCATATGTATTCAGTGAAATATCTCGATTCATTTAATGTCACAAAAAATCAAGTTTACCGGAGATTGTTTAAACAAATGTTTGTTTAAACAATTTATTAATACATTTTTGGCATTTTTATTATTCAAAACCAATGTTCTTAGCATCTTCAATACGGTTGATTTTTTTCGATTTTAACGTTATCGCAAAGTACTCAAAATTCTTACCGAAACTCACTTTTGGCAGGGAATGTACGGGCAATACATCCTTAAGGGGGAGTGGAAGCTGTACCCCGTGACATATGAGTACAAAAATCTGACGGATTTCCACTATTATGTACACGTTTGTAGCGATCGAAAATTGGGTTTTTGTATGTCGTCTCGGAATACCTTCACAAAAGTACGCAATTTTAATTTTTTTTTTCTCTCTAATTAGGTTGATAACCGACCCTGAAATTTTACAGAGACGATTATCAATATGTTTAATGAAGCTCAAAAAAAAAAACGAAAATCATATGGCCTGATTGAAGCTTGACATTGAAGCCTGGCGATAGGATTACCTTAACCATCTGTGAGAAAACTTCGAAATTTGCGAGGCTATGTTGATCTTGTAGCTTTTCTTTACCCTCAAGTTACAGAGCACATTTCCCAAAAACTGTGGAATGAAAATAAGGAAAATAAAATAGTTTTCCAAGGCAAACTGCAGCACATACAGACACGATGACATTCGTGAATTTTCTCGTTCACGTGTTGCGAAATTTGATTGCAGCACGGACAGCGGATGGGACAATCCGTTCAGGCCGGACGGCGATCTGTCACGCGAGGCCGACGAGATCGTCGAGCTGATAAAGGGCGGCAAGCCCATAACACCGACACCCGGACAGAATGCCCCGGCGTTGCCCGGCTGCGAGACAACCGGCAAAATCTCCTCCAACGAGAACGATGACAATCTCGACTCCAGGCCGCTCTTGAACGCGACCGCGACGTCGACGACGTCCGCAACGACGACGACGACACCGACGACGACGGCGACCACGAATCGTCACAATCAGGGCAACGGTAATGCCCACGGTACACCGGGAAAGGGAGGATGCCCGAATCCTCAAAACAAGCAACAACAATCCGTCAACGAGAAGGTGAGCCCAAACGCCACTTACGTTACTCGAGCCAAAGAAACGAAAAACGCAGGGTTTGTTGGGAATATTGAATATACTGCATTTTGGGATATCTTTGGTAGGGTAAAACGACCAGTGAATGGACGAATAACGACACTGTAGGACTCTGATGAACTTCAACATGGAAATATTATCAAAACGAATTTTTCAATGGCTATATCCCATGTAGAGGTTGCCATGAGTTGCCCAATGTTACGATCAGGCCAATATTGGGACCATCGTATAAGCCAACAAAAGAGAAATAATATTGGCCCATTACTGTTCCCCCTCTAAACTGAAAACTGGCACAATATCGGCCCATCCCTAAAGCCTGTCCTGGCCCATCGTTAAAAACTAATGAACAGCCGTGATAGTTAAACTAAATTTGCCAATTTAAAAACTGGGGATACTAAAATACTGACAATTCCATTGGCCCAATATTGTTCCGTTATAAATTGCAAATCGGCACAATATCGGCCCATCGTTTAAAACCAATAAATAGCCGTGATGGTTGAACTATATTTGCCAATTTGAAAACTGGTAATGCTAAAATACAAGCAATTACATTGGCCCATTATTGTCCCGTTATAAATTGAGAACCGGCACAATATCGGCCCATTACTAAAGATTATCCTGGCCCATCTTTCAAAACCAATAAACAGCTGTGATAGTTGAACTAAATTTGCCAATCCTAAAGCTGGCAATCCTAAAATACTGGCTATTACATTGGCTCATTATTGTCGCGTTCTCAATTGAAAACCGACACAATATCGGCCCATAGTTGAAACCTATCATGGCCCATCTTTTAAATTCATTAAACAGTCATGATAGATAAACAATATTTGCCAATTTTTAAACTGGTGATGCTGAAGTACTGCCAATCACATTGGCCCATTATTGTTCCGTTATAAATTGAGAACTGGCACAATATCAGCCCATTACTAAAACCTATCCGGGCTCGTCTGTTAAAACCAATAAACAGCCGTGATAGTTCATCGAAATTTGCCAATTTTGAAACTGGCAATGCTAAAATACTGGAAATTACACTTAATTAATCTAAGCCCTTTATTGGCTAAGTGGGTCAGACCATACCTGCTTTTATTTTATTTAAGCCTTGGGTTATTCATTATCTGTATATTGTGCCAGAATAGGCAAATAACTGGCACGTCATATATTAATTGTCGATATTTTGTAGTTCAGTTTTTGTAATCAAGTCTTGGCCCATTATTGGCATTTGTAAATAACCAACATAAGTAAGTAAAATATGCCAATTTTGAAACCTGTCATATACGCAAATCACAATTTATTTCAAGGTTATTCCATGAAATATGTATCCACAAGGACCAATCTCGGGCCAATCTTGGCCCGATATAGGTTGAATATTTATCACGCACCCAAACAAACCCAAACAAACTCACGGCCCAATATTCTAGATAGACTAACTTCTAGATAGACCAACTGTGAAGGCCCATCATAGAGCCAGTGGTCAATTTCTACATAGGCCCTTTAAGAGGGCCCACATAGGGCCAAGTGCAATTACCAACATTGGCGCTACAATGAATTAAATCATTGGCCCAATAATTGTTGGCTCTGTTGGCCGATATCGGGCCGTTCTTATCATTTCTACAAAGGCACCTCATTGGTAAATACTCACGGGCCCAATATTCTAGAAAGGCTAACTGTGAAGGCCCGTCCCAGGCCCAACGGTCAATCTCTACATGGGTATCTATCGAAAGGTATTATTCTGACAGTAGAAAAAAATATTCGAAGTAATAGCAACAAATAATATTGAAGGAATTGATAGATAAGTAGCGAAATAATGAAAACGCCGGTGTGTGAAGCGTCTAAACGCTTCAAAAATAATGATTTTGATGTGTTGAATCGGAGGCGTTATTTCATGAATACTCATGTCAGATGCTAGCCGGACTTGCAGAATCACTAGGAGTTGATCATACCTTTCGAAACATTTGAAACCATTAGGAATGGTTTTTTAACGAGTTACACCTCGTTCGTGGCCGGAAAAAAAGAGGTGTTTTCGTGATTTTTTTGGGGAAATGGGTGCAGGTTTTAATCTTTTTTTTTCGTAGTAAAGGGTATCAAGTATTTCAAGTATATTTGACAATTTTTTATTGGGAAATATTTATAAATGACGGAGATACAGTAAATTGCACAGACCGGTGGGCAAAAAAGGTCCTTCGCAGTCATCACTCCTGCTCGGGAACAAATCATCTAAAATAAAAGAACCAAATGAATTTAGTTTTTGTACCGTATTATCTCGTCTTTAATGGAAGGATTCGATAAAATCATGATTTCTGAAAAAATGCTCGCCGATCGTAAGTGATCGTCGAAATTTCGGTGAAAAAAAACACTCCATTTTCCTTCATATAAAAATAGGATGCATGGAAAAAAAATCCTCCGATGAAGGACTGCCTTTTGATATGCAAAAAATGTCTGTGAAATTTGAAGCAGATCGGTTTTGTTGTTTTTGAGATATTTTGGTCACCGATTGTGAAAAAGTAATTTCGAGAAAAACCGCGTTTAAAGTTTTACGTCAGGTATATACGTACATAAAATGTAATTTATCACCTCTGAATGGAATCATCGATGCCCGGACCATACAGTAAACCTTTTGCAGAGGTAGCAGCCTCGAAAATTACAATTTGGTGCTGCCAACTAGGTGTAACCCCTTAAAATAAAACATTCATTTTAACGGAAAAAAAATCGAGAACTTATTCAACATCCCAATAATATCATCATCATTGCGATATAAATTGTGTAATTCATTTAGTTTTTTCACATACTTATCATTATTATTATTGTGACTCTGTGCATTTGTATTTCATTAAGGGGCTGTACCAGTGTGAACGCCGAAAGTTTGGGCGATTTTCGGGAATTTTTTGGAAGAAAAGTACTCAATTAAATATTTCGGAGAATTAAGTCTATATTTGGCTACATTTGACCTATATTACATAATTTTTTCATAGAAAAATATTGAGATCCAAGCGACTTATGCGCTGCGTTCGGAGGCGCCAAAAAAAAGTTCCTCCACTGCTGACATGATTCCGGCCGATTGAGTAGCTGAAACCGAAAAAGGAAAAAATGTCGTTAAACTGGAAGGTACTTCCTGTACAATGACGTAGGATTTTCGAAAAGTATCAAAATCTGACAAAATGGCGTGGTTATGGAAAAAAAAGTCTGTTTTCTTGCCTATAAAATGGTCGTTTTTTTCAATGCCAAATCGTCAATTTTCATCCAATCGAAAATATCCTACGTCATTGTAGAGTAAATATATTCAAGACTACTCAGTTCAAGTTTCAAGTCAATCGGATAATTCCTCTTTGAGTTACAATGTCAGCAAATTTGAAAAATCTCATTTCGAGAAAAACGCCTTCAAAGATTCAACTATCGATTTTTGCAAGATAAAATCGATACGGCCCAAATTTTTACAGGATATTCTTGAAAGTACAAACTGTCGAAAACCGCAAAAAAAATCGATTTTTTACAAGTGTCACACTGGTACAGCCCCTTGATTCGTTTTATTTTCCGCCAAATATTCATTATCGTTAATATTCTCATCACCACAACGACAGATTTACACGGTGTTGAAGTTTGACTCCTCAAAATGCAACGAAAATTCATTTTCTCATTTCTTTATTTGTATCTAAACAAAAACTTTTTTTTCCTATGATTGCGAATTTTTTATTTTCATAACCCAAAAGTGCCACGAAAATGAAGCAAAATGTTTTTTCGTTGCATTGCAACGACGCAAACTTCAGTACCATAGACATGGAGCCTAGATACCAGGAGGTTCAGCGGCAATGCAAAGGCGCTGAAAAAAGCGTCCCCGAAAATGTCCCGAAGTGATGGCGCTGGGGTGCAGCGGCACCTACATATATAGTAATATATTGGTCAACGAGGTGATAGTGATCGGATGAGTTTCTAACCTCACGACAGACTGATCGTGACATCAAACGTCGAAATATCCGCCGATTCATAATTTCCTCATGGCGGTTCGGAAACGCAAAAGCGAGAAAATATCTCAAACTCAAACTCAAAATGGCGGCGATACAGCCCATATAGAAAACCGTGTTTTTTTACATATAGCTTCACGGGAGAACGGTTTTCTCGTAAAATATAAGCCCTGAAACAAAAACCAAAAAAATGATAATTTATATATTATTAGCTATGAGACTACGTATAAATTTGCTTTCGTATTTTGCAAAAACAGCGCACTTTGTAGTGCGCTATTAATAATATCGATTTTAAGAAAATAAATCGATTTTTTGCCAAAAAAAGCAGTAAATTGTTCATAAAAAGAAGTTTACATTTAATCAAAAAACGGCTATGTACTCCCATAAAGAATATAATTGTGAAGCTGCTAGCAAAATTTCAAATCGATGCATGCAAAGGTGGTCGAGTAATCCGTCTTCCGAGATCGAAAAAAGTGGTTTCGAGAGAAACGCGTTTAAAGTTGTACGAGCAACTCAGCGCGCTCCAAGGCGCTGCGGCCAAATCGATGATTGAACCTTTAAATTAAAAAAATTGCTACATGACCAATTACATATTTTTTTTATGACACCAAAATATTTTTAGGAAAGAAAACGTCTTTCCAAAATCCTAGAGTGGTGTTATCCCTTAACACTAATGAGGGTTAGGTACATCATCTGTGATCTGTCTTAGATCGCACCCATGTTTAGCATATATCTATATACATATGGGTGCCGGAGCACCCCAGCGCCATCATTTCTTGTTCTCGTTTTGGGGACGAGTTGAAAGGCCTCGCTGAACCTCCTGGTATCTAGGCTCCATGACGATAGATTTATCGTGCTCAAAGTTCGTCGCGGGTAATTTATCTTCACCGAGGCATGAAAAAGGACGATACACATTTGAGCGCATTTATTTTTCGTCTGCTCTCCATCGTACGAGGGATTACGAGGATGACTAATTTTCTCGTTGTATTTTTTTGTCACGCAGGTTGGTCAATCCGCAAATACGGCGACCGTCGAGGTTGGGAGAGTTACGGCACAGGGTCCTGGTGACGCGTCGCAGGTCGAACACGTCACACTGAAAAAAAAGCCCAAGTGCAAGTGTTGCGTATTACAGTAACGCGAAATATAATATAAATATATATATATACACACATATATATACAAATATATATATATATATATATATATATATATATATATATATATATATATATATATATATTTGTATGTACGTATGTACGAATGTATACATATATATGTATAAACATATGTTGAAACGTGACGCGTGAATGAAGGTAAATGTATACAACGCGTCGTCGCGACACTACGAGGCCCCTGCCAGTGCCGATCCGGTCATTATCCGGTCCCGCGTCCGCGAACGTCTAGAACGAGAGAACGCGAAGAACGAGGATGACGAAGAAGAAAAAGAAGAAAAGTGCGACAGCGAGGATTGCGCAGAGTATGAAAATGACGTGGAAGCCGCCAGGATCGTCGAGCTGCCGGAGGAAATTCGATCTACCGATAATAATAATAATCAAACACTCGGTCGCGAACCTTCGTGACACCGGGTGCTCGTCTCCGCGTGGACAGAGGGGCCCAGGCAAAATAACGTTTCCACGGAAGAAAAAAGACTTGAAAGCTACAAAAAAGCGTCGCAAGCTTCCGATCTTCGTTTTTCGGCTGTGAGCGTCGTTCGGGAGAAACTTAGCCGTCTAAACGAGTTTGTTTGCACTGGCAATTTGTCGACAGACCGAGGTGGACGACGAGGAGGAATTTCCCAGTCGATGGAGAGTGGGGGATAGGATCGTTCGTTGTCGCAATTAATCGGGGAAATGGACCGGAAGTTTGGCAGCACCTTCGGCAAAATGGAGAAGCAAATGGAGAACTCGGGGCAGGGTTGAAATTCCGAACGTTGAATCATCGGAAGCCTCGAAAGTCCGAAAGAATTTTACGCGAAAACCAAAACACTCCGAAAATCTGAACACTCAAAATAATTCGGCTAAGTTTTGAAAGTTTCAACATTTTTAATAAATCGACGAATTATTTTGAGATTTTTTTTTTATCGAGAAGCGATTTTACGTCAATTTTGAAATTTGTCTAGACAATGTTTTACGTTCGACATCATTTACCGTCAACTGTGTAGACTTTCGCTGGCATGATCTTGGCGAATCTTGTAATTTAGGAACATTGAGGCCTTACATACGCGATTTCGCCGATTTTCGAAGGTACTAGACGCGGTTAAAAAAAATGACGCATATATTGACAATTTTTACAGATCATTTATGCACATGGTTAAGGGGGGATTGTCTTTTTTTTTCGCAAAATTTACCGCTTTTTGGGAATTTTTTTGTGAAGAAAGTATACAACGGAAAACTTGTGAAACTTGGCATATAGTTTTATTGATCTGTTTACTACATACAAAAAATTTTTTAAACAATTTCATCGAAAAATCCGCCTCCCACCCCCCTCGACGCGCGATGGTCCTTTTTTGATGGTGTGCACGATTACAGCCTTCACGTTCATCCTGCAACAAAAACCCAAAAAGCATTTTACTTTAGACACATATAGCTATCGTTCGATGAAGGGAAAAAAAAATTGACGATTTGGTGACGTTTTGAACTTGAAGTATCGATTTTTCGAAAAAAAATTGATCGATTTTTTGTTATAAATAAAAAACTATTAAACGTATTGCTTTTTTGCTTCATCAAACGATAAGAGGATGTCAGCTGAGCATTCTGTCCAAATTTGAAGGCAATCGGTTGAATAGTTTTTGAGAAATCGTGCACACCATCAAAAAAGGACCATCGCGCGTCGAGGGGGGTGGG